>JAKSZT010054552.1:10302452-10359244 GCA_026826555.1 Tolypeutes matacus
ATGGAATATTATGCAGCTGTAAGAAGAAATGAAGTCATAAAGCATATGGCAACATGGATGAACCTGGAGGACATTATGTTGAGTGAAGCAAGCCAGACACAAAAGGACAAATACCGTATGAATGCATTACTATGAACTAAATTTATTGTGTAATATATTGTTTGATTAAAAAAAAAATTACATGTATCCATTACATTTAATTGAGAAATGTATATATTTCTTCATCTGTGTTTACTTTTTAGTTTTTAATTGTTTATGTTTTCAATTATTAAATGTACAAAATAAAGTTTAAAAAATATATATATATATAGGGGATTCCCATATGCCCCCCTCCCTAGCACTCCCACATTAACAACATCCTTCTAGTGTGGTGCATTTGTTACAATTGATGAGCACATTTTGGAGCTTTGCCGATAAGCATGGATTATAGCCTGCATTGTAGCTTACACTCTCTTCCACACATTTTTGTAAGTTGTGACAAAATATATAATGGCCTATATCTGTCATTGCAATGTCATTCAAGACAATTCCCAAGACCTGAAAAGGCCCCCAAACTATACCTATTTTTCACTCTCTCTCCCCTCAGAACCTCCAGTGACCACTGCCTCCATATCAATGATAAAAGTTCTTCCATTGCTAGAATCACAATAAGTCTATAGTAGAATAACAGTAAGTCTACTTTAGTCCATTGCTCATTCCCCAATCCTGAGGATTCTGGGATGGTGATGCCCACTACATCTCTAATTGAGAAAGGGCTTAGATCCCATGGGGGATGGGACTATTTTGCTTGAAGTTGCAGACTGTCTCTGTTCCTTGGGATGATCGTTGTCCATCATCATCTCCTTCTTAGTTGTCCTGGGTGAGTCCAATGAACTGGAGAGTAAGTGTTGCAACTCTGTTGTGACTCAGGACCCAGCTGGCATATGGACAGCCCAAAGATTTAAGTCTCTTGGACATACACCTACAACTCTAGTACTAACTATAGGTTCAAATAGAAGGGGCAGAAGAGCCATGTGTAGGGAAAACACAACTGAGTCCAACTCTGTCACACCGGGGAGCATAAATTCCAAAGTAGGGCCCACTGACAGGGCACCAAACTCCTGAGCTATCTGCCCTGCCTATAGTGTCTGGATGTCTTCAGAACCCTCAGGAGCCCTGCTATTTGAGGCAATATTTACTTTGGCAGTCAATGAGATCCTGCTGAGACATGCATAAGCGTAACCTCTGGAATGACCCCCAACTCACTTTGAAGTCTCTTATCCATATAAACTCATTTGTCTTTACTCTTTCCCCCTTTTTGTAAAGATCTTTTTCCAGTTGCATTACTAGTTGGTACTTGGTAGTAATCTCTCAGTGTCAGGGAGGCTCATCCCAGGGATAATTTTTCAAGCTTGCTATTGTGCTTAGATAAGTCTTTGTTAGTTTTTGTTAATTTAGTATTTGTTTCTTGAAGAGAGACATTTTTTGAATTAGTTATTCATTTGTAAGCTTCTAAGTACCAATTAAAATATGCTTCTCATTCAGGTTGCTTAGTTTTAGAGCCTCTATTTTCTCACTGAGTGTGCAAATATACCAATTTAGGCATATTAGGTATCAAAAGATACCCATGGCAGCCATTACAATTCAGGACTTTTTCTAGTGTGCCAGGTCCAGTGGGATAAGATTTTACATGGATCAGGACCATAATTTTTGTACATGAAACCAGCTGGTGTGCTAGATGGCAGGGCACCATTAGAGTTCTTAGGAATCAGAACCCATTCTTTAAGTTAGTTCTGATTGCGAGCAATCCTAAAGCCTAAACCTGAGAGGAATTATCTGGATTTTGGGCAAGTGTGATGTTTTACAGTGTGCCTTTCATGGGACACTTGTTTTACATGAAAGACAGCCTGTACTCTAGTTTTCTGACCTGTGACCAGCTGCCCCTACTTGCACAAAAATGGTCTTGAGGTTGGCGGGCGACCTTATATCAATCTAGCCTGTCCGTGGCCACCTTATCCTATCATAGGAGCCTTGTTCTTCAGAAGCTGAGGCTTCTCATCAAAAGCTGGTGAGAGCTCTAATAGTGTTTAATTGCCCATCCGTGTCCAACAAAATACTTATTTGATTTCTTAATTAGAACAGAGGTTAAACTGATTCTTAGAGAGGTGTCCCTCCACTGGAAAGAGCTAATTACCAAAGTGGGAATTTTTAAAGGCCCATTCAAGCACTCACTAGACATGCAATTTTTCTGTATACCAAAAAGGACAAACACAAAAGTACTGCTACCACCAGCTAAAACCAGGAGAATAAAGGTTCACATAGACAGAAAGGGCTGCTGCCACCAGCACAAAACAAAAGAACCAAAGTTCAAAATGCCCATTACCAAAAGGCACCTAAAGAAAGGCTAGAACCTCTACCAAAAAAAGGGAGGTTTGGGGTCAAGAGGACTCACCATGAGGAACCCAGGATTGTTGGGAAAATACAAAGGGCAATTCTAAGGGTGGCTCAAAGTCAGGTTGATGGTCGCTTTGGATCCTGTTTCTAACACCGTGTAATGTCAACTGAGAAATAACAAACTAAGCTGAAGGCCACAAAGGCATTTATTTGGGATCTTAGATTGCGATTCAGAGAGCACAGATTCAGTTGGCAATCTGAATTGTGTCCCATCTTGGCATTTCCAGGCAAAGATTTTTTAAAGAAAAAGATTAGACAAGTTGTTTGTGGTTGGTGGCTATTTGGAGTGGTCCAAATATTCTTCTGATTAGATAATTAACTTAGTTCTATATCTTGTGGTTGTTTTTATGGTGTCCAGATGTCCATTGTCACTTTAGGCTTTGCATACTTTGGCGGTTGTGATAGCTGACTGATATTGCCTAAGAGTAATCTTCAGAATGACCCCCGACTCCATTTTAAATCTCTTAGCCATAGTAACTCTACATGTTTTTTTTTACACTTTAAGTTCTGAATTTTCCATTTCTTCTTGGCTTTTGTATTAGTCAGCCAAAGGGGTGCTAATGTGAAATCCCAAAAATGGGTTGGTCTTTATAAAGGGTATTTATTTGGGGTAGAAGTCCACAGATACCAGGCCATAAAGCGTTAAGTTTCTTCTCTCACCACAGTCCATTGCCACATGTTAGAGCAAGACAGCTGCCCGCGTTTGCCAGGGTTCAGGCTTCTGGGGTTCCTCTCTTCCCGGGGCTGCGTTTCTCTCCGGGCTTAGCTCCTGTTTCCTCCACAAGGTCAGCTGTAGACGATCAGGCGAACAGCTTGCTTCTCTTCTCCTGGGGCCTTCTTTCCAACATCAAAACTGAGAGAGGCAGGGGAGAGACAAGACAAGATGCTCCGAAAGCTCCAGAAGCCAGGAGCTGAGGTGGTGCAGGTGGCAGAACACCTCTCTCCTACATTGGAAGTCTCCAGGATAGAATCCTGGTGAAGACTGGAGGAGGAGGATGAGAAGAGATGGCAGGAAATAAACACAGAGAATTACCCAGCGAATGGACACAAAACAGCAAAATGGGGAAGGGGGGATTTAAAATGGATAAAGTAAATAAATAAATCTTAAAAAAAAAAAAAAAAACTGCTCCTCAAAAGACTGCTTCAACTGTCCTTTGCCTTGTCTTTTATATTCAATTCCCCACCCACCAAGGGGTGGGGCTCAATGCCCTAATCCTAACCTAATCATGCCCAGATTAACAGATCAGTTTACAAGCATGATCCAATTATATTTTTGGAATTCATAATTACATCAAACCGCCACAGCTTTCTACCTAAACAAATACTTCATTCTTGAGAGATGGGCATATGCTTTCCTTTTCATATTTTGGACATGCATTGCAATCTTTTTGGATGGAATTCTGAAGAAAGAAGGAAAAGATAAAAGTTGTTTTTTTGTTTTTTTTTTTCGGTCTATCTGTACTATGAACTTGATTTTTTGAAATATTCCCCAAAGCAAAATGTTCCTCTTTAAGGGAGCAGATGTGGCTCAAGCAGTTGAATGCCCGCCTCCCACATACAAGGTCCCAGGTTCAATTCCTGGTCTCAGTACTTAAAAAAAAAAAAAAAAAAAAAAAAAAAAAAATGGTTCTGTTTGGCATCAAAAGCTAAACCACTTTTAAATTCAGGGCCAGTAATCAGTAAATCACTTTTTTGTGACCTTGCTTTCTTTCTAGTCAAGTATTTTCCTCAATACGTTTTGTCATTAGCATAGGGATATTCATTTTAGAAATCGAAAAAGTTATTCATAATGTAAGGGGTTCCCAGAAAAGTTAAGACCAATAGTGGAAATTTTATTACCCTTGTTTTGTCCACAGTGTAAGAACTCAGAAATTTTTCATATCAACACCAGTGACTATTTGCCCCAGGCTTAAACTGGAGGTGGTGAATATTTATGTATGCGTGAAGGTTTCTTTGGGGTGAAGAGGAGGGCAGGATCACCATTTCTCAGGTTTTTGAATGCAAACATCAGGAGGCAAATGTGCAAATAACCAAGACTTCTTTAGGGACTTTTGTGGGATTAGCAGCTTCATGAGCATCAGGTTTTTCCAGGTCAAGTTTTCAGTAGTTCCTGAGGATCTGTAGAGAGATGGACACAGACTCCTCAGATTGTTGAGAAATGAAAAGAGGGTCCTCTGAGGAAAATGCTTGTGTTGATACCACATGCCCGTGATGTGTCACTGCCATGTCTCTGGGCTTGAGGAGCCCATGCTCTGCTTCCCTCTAGGCTGCCTCCCACATCAGACTCCAGCCCCTTCCTCAGTGTGTGCTGTGTGTTCTCCTTGTGGCCCAGGAGATGTTCTGCACAGCACGAGAGTTTATTAAAAAAACATTAAAATGGCCTGAAGGAGACTCCTATTCTTAATGTTCCCAGAAAGATTTTTCTCCTCTGCTCCACCCTTAATTATCACATGCCCCTTGACCCATCTAAAAAGGCTTAGAGTGGTAAGTCTAATCTCCCTCTTTCAAAAATATTGCTGATTCACAGTGAGCAGAAAAATTCGATGCCATGTTAAAACTGGTAAAACCACAAACCTGGGTTGCCTGTACTTGCCCTGAGCTGTACAGGTTCTCTGTTTTGTTAGCAGGTGGTTATAAAGAAGCTCAGGAAATCAGGGCTATTATTTTTTTAAATCAGCCTATTTCTTGAAGCTCTTTTCCAGTGTTCCTGAGGCTGGTATCCAGCTTCCCAGGAGGGCTTATTCCTTCTGGGAATGGGGTCACAGGCCAAGCAACTTCTGGTACCCTTATGTTTTTAAGTTTTTTTCATATGGGGTGTCTGTATTTGGCAGGGAAACCAGAAAAGATAAGGAAAATAATAAATAGATAATCGTGGAAGAAGCAAACATTATCTTAACAATGGCAGGAAGAAATGAGACAATCTACAGATTGATATTTAGAAAATTGCCAGACGATAAATGCTAAATGCCCAGTCTCCCCTGCCTGCCACCCACCCCCTCCCCAGCTGCCCACAGCTGGGTAGAGGTAGAGGTTTAGTAAGGGCTACTGATTAAGAAGAGCAGATGGAAAACTGAGTACTTATGTGTGAGCATATTCAGAGTTGTATGGCGCAAACTCTTCCTTGTGTAAAAATATTTATTTGTGTAATCTTTACGTTTAATTATTTTTTTAAAAAAACTGGAAGTCTTCTCACAGCCTGCAGTTCAGGGTATATTATGATCCTCCAAAGTATATTTAAGAAGACTCCACCTACATCTCATTTTTCTCCTGAGGGTATCTCAGTTAAACCTAACACCAAGTTTTCCTCCAGGAAACACACCTGTTCTTAGAGACAGTTGGCCACAGTGGATGTTCATCTGGGGGCAACATTGCATTGAATTGAAATTTTCCTGCATTTTTGTTGTAAATGTAAATTGTAAGAGGTTGAAGAATCCCAGACAATCATCTCAATTCCTACACTAAACCGAAGAGAAATGGAGAGCCTGGAGCATTGCACTGAGAGAATTGCAGTGACATGTCTAATGACACAGAAAGAGACACAAGGATCATCCTTGTGACTCATCACCACCCATCAATTTCCCATGACTTTTTAAAATTATCCAAGCACATGCAGTTTGTATAGTGTTCACTAATACTGATTAGGTTTATCCTGGAGAATGATCAATGTACAGTAGAGAAGAATGAATATTTTGCTGCTGTTAGATGAAGTGTCCTATATATGTCTGTTAGGTCTAGCTGGTATATAGTATTATTCAAGTATTCTATTTCCTTATTAATCTTATGTCTAGATATTGAAAGCAGTATATTGAAAACTCCTACTATTAATGTATAACTATTTCTTCCTTCAATCAATATATTTTGGGTCTCAGCTGTTAACTGCATATGTAAAATTGCTATGTCTTCTTGTTGAATTGATCCATTTTTCAGTATATAATGACCTTCTTTGCCCCTCTTAATAGTGTGTGAGTTAAAGTTTATTTTCTCTGATATAAGTATAGCTTTAAGATCTCTTTCAGTTACTATATACATGGTATATATTTTTCCCTCCCTTTACTTTCAGCCTCTTTGAATTTAAAGTGAATATCTCATCAACAGCATATGGTTAGACCATGCTTTATTTTATCCATTCTACCAACCTCTGCCTTTTGACTGGGTAGTTTAATCCATTTACATTTAAAGTAAGTAGTGATAGTGCAAGACTTTCTTTTGCCATTTTTCTACTTTGTGGTGATAAGTCTTATAACTCTTTTGACCCTCAATTCTCCCATTAAGGTCTACTTCCATATTTATTGGGCTTTTTGTATTGTACCATTTTGAGTCACTTATAATTTCTTACTGATTATATTTTTTCATGTATTTTATTTGTGGTTACTATATGGTTGACATTTTTTTTTCACTATTTCCTTCATTTTGCTTTTATTATAGCATGCTAATTTAATTTACAGCAAGCAGAAAATAATCTGGGTCTTGCTTTGATCCAAACATTGATGTTTTAAAGGCTGTACACAATATTTGTTAAAAGGAACATGTAAAAATACGTTTTTAGAAGCTTCTATAAGAAAGAAAACACAAAGTTTAACCCCACAACTTTCCTCTTTGCTGGAACTGTAAACTACTGCTAAAGTTTAAATAGACTTTTTGTTGTTTAATCTATATATTCAGGAAATTCTTAAAAAGTTAAAGAAATGTGCATATAAATTATTGCATAACAGAACATGAACATTAACTGCAAACAGTAAAGAAGTGAAAGTTAGAAATACTATCAAATATACAAAGGTTCTGGAATCAATCCTTTAAACACATTCCACAACAGCACTTAAAAATTATCTTATCCTTTACAGGCAGGCCTAGATTACTAAAACCAAAAATGAAAAAAGTGGGAGTGGATGTGGCTTAAGCGGTTGAACACCTGCTTCTCACATGGGAGTCTGGAGTTCAGTTCCCAGGGCTTCCTAAAAAAAAAGAAGGAAAGAAAAAAGTAATCCTCCAAAAACAAGAATTGTTTTCCCACAATATTTCTTATTTATATCTGCAAGCAAGCAATCTGAGATTTTAAAAGATTCTGAAATGAGATTGAACATGTCGTCAAGTTACTTTTATTGCCCCCAAAATGATCTTTCAGAGAAAGAATAGAAATGACAAATGGTTTAAGGTTTCATTTCCTCATTTTTAGCCAGGTACTGCCAAGTACAATAATGTACTAGTTATCAATCAGTACACTGATAATCAATCAAAAACTCAAGAGATGTGACTCTTGCTTAAAACTGACTAATCCTTTCCCCCTAATTATTTAAGATTCCATTGCACCACAGAATCATCTAGAAACGGGAGTGTTATCTTTCATCTTGCTTCCCATAAAATAAGCTGAGGTGTGAAGAGCAAGTGTCCCTCATAAAGAGGTAGACAGATTTTGATACAAATGTACACACCAACCGAGCGCTAGAAGCATCAAAATTCAGTTATTTTACACTCTGCCCACACACAAACAAAACCTGCTTTGAAACAATTTACTTGCTTCCAGCAGCAGTAAAGAAAACTAAGCAAGATCATGGTCAACAATGCTCCTTAAAATTTAGAATAACTGCAAAACAGCATTCTTTCCCCTTAAAATCATTTCTGCCATCAAAGACTTGCTCAAATTTAAGATTAGTTCTTCTGATGTTCTTAGGTTTCAAATCTTCAGAGAAAACAGAAAAAAGCAATAAAGGCTCCATATTTCAGGCAAAAACTCAATTTCCCTGAGATTGCTACTTAACCCAGTTGGCATTATTCCCCAAAGCAGTGGGGTTAACAAAAGAACTATTCCACACTGCTTCATAAATAAACAGTTATAATGAGCTTAGACATCTTGACAAGACCTTAAAGGTCCACCCTGAACCTAAATGTGTCTGAGCAGTCAGTGTTGAACTGTGGCTACATCTTAACTTTTATATCATTCTATCTTATTAACAAGCTCATTTTTGTGTTAATAGAGCTACCAAATGTGGATATGAAAATTTATCTTGAATAAAACAATGTTGCAAATTATGGTCAACCAACATCTTTTCACTAACACGTCAAGCATAAAAATGAGAATCTTTACAAAAATATACAGAGATACCACTAATTAGTAGCTCTCCATTGACATTAAACAAACTGGGCACTTAAATGTGTCTTCTCAACAGCATGCCATTTTAATTATAACCCTTGCCTGGCACAGGAAAAACTAACAAGTGTGGGGTTTTTCTGTTTTTGTTTTTGATTTTGTTTTGTTGTTGTTTTTAGATCATCATTGCAATGTTGTATTCCCAGTAATTTAAGAAAACCAAACTATGAGTAAATGAATGATATATGCAGAGAGCAGGACATAGCAGTGGCATAGATTATCAGCCACGGGAACTAACGGGCTCAGCAAACTGTCACTCAGGCAGACCCTCAGTATGTGGTTGAAATTTAACATCCTAAATCTATAACTATTATAGTTGATTGAAACCATTTTATCTACAATAACATACTTATACACTCTTCCTATAACCCAGCCAGTAACCCCATTTTCCTGTATTTGCTACAAATTATACCTTTGTGTATTGTATGTACCAAACCATCAATTTATCAGGCTTTTTATGCATTTGCATTTTAGCAACTGTATGAAGCAAGAAGTGGAGATACCTAACAAATAATACAATACAATAGTACTGGCATTTACAATTACCCATCTGGTTACATTACCAGAGGTCTTTGTTTCTTTATGTTGCTTTGATCCACTGACTAGTGTCCTTTCTTTTCAGTCTGAGGAACTTCCTTTATTGTTGCTTGTTGGTGACAAATTCCCTCAGAATTTCTTTATCTATGATTGTCTTAACCTGTCTCTCATTTTTGAAAGAATCTCTTGGCAAATATAAAATTCTTGGTTGACAATTATTTTCTTTCAGCACTTGAGATACCTCATAACGAAGTCAGAGGACATTGGATTCCTCTAGGTTCTTGGCTATACTATATAAAAGAATTTAAGAACATGCCAGTTTAGTTAGGCCAGTAAAAATAGTTTACTGAAAAATGAGAGAAAAGAACAGATGTATACACCCAGATGTGGATTCAGGCTCCTCCAGGCAAAAAGGAGCATTTGGGATGGGGGGACTGCCTTTATTAGTCTGTTCTTCACTCCTCCCCTTTCCTAATGTTGGGGGAGGAGCCCAGCTCCTTCCTGTTCTGATTGATTATCCCACCTGTTAGCTCTTAGGGGACCAATGGGGAGGCCTTTTGTTTGGATTATCTGGGGCCAATGGGGAGGCCTGCTTGGAGTTATCTGGGGCCTACCCTTGACCCTGAGAGAATTCCAAATGGGACCTCATGGCCAGGGTCTCCGTGGGGTCTTTCCAGCTTTGTTCTTAGTAGCAGCCTTCCCTCAGGGGTTATCCAGGCAAGGTCTCCTGGCCATATTCTCTGCCGGGCCCCATCTGTGACTCTTCTTTTCCTCTTTCCGTATGCTAACCTGCCTCAATACTACTGCCTTCTTGACTCCATGGTTTCTGATGAGAAATTGGCACTCAATCTTATTGGGATTCCATTGTACATAACTATTGCTTTTCTCTTGTAACTTCCAGAAATCTTTCCTTGCCCTTGGCATTGGACACGTGGATTACTATGTGTTTGGGCATGGTTCTCTTTGAATTATCCTGTTTGGTGTTTGTTGGGCTTAATTGTGCATATTCATGACTTTCATTAAATTTGGGAAGCTTTGTGCCATTATATCTTCGAATATTTCTTCTGCCCCTTTCTCTCATTTCTCTGCTTCTGGGACTTTCATAATGCATATACTACTATGCTTGATGGTGTTCCAGCAGTCTCTTAAACTCTCTTCATTCTTTTTTATTCTTTTATCTCTCTACTCCTAAGCCTGTATCATTTGCATTTTCTTGACTTCGAGTTCAATGAGATTTTCTTCTGACACCTCCAATCTGCATTACAAACCATCCAAGAATTTTTTTTCTTCAGTTATTGTGTTTTCAAATGCGAAATTGCTGTGGAAGGTTCCCATATTGTTCATTTATTGTTTTCCTCATATCCGTTAGTTCTTTCTCTGTGCTTTTCTATATCTCCTGGAATATACTGAGTATCACTGTATTAAATCCTCTGTCCAATAAGTCTAAAGTCTGGTCCTATTCATAAATAGGTTCTGGATTTTTATTTTGTTTCTTTGAATGGGTCAACATTTCCTGTTTCAATGTTTATCTTGTAATGTTTTGTTGGACACTATTTGATTATTTTGAAGTGTTAAATCTGGAATTTAGACACTGGGCTGTGCTTAAGTTTCCATCTAGCTAGTGATATGACAGAGATTTTCTTGAATGCCAGGAGCTGATCAAAACAAACAAATCAAGACAAAAAGCACCTACCATTCTTTTTGCTAGTTGCCTGTGCTTTGGCTGATAGTCTTCTTGGGAGATTAGCCCTCCTATCAGGCAGATTAGCCCAAAGCATATGGGAAATGCAGGGTTCTATCTTATCTGAGTCTTTCTAGAACCAAAGCCTGGGAGGCTGCTTCTTCTACTGCACCTACAGCATAGGTTCCTGGTACTTCTGAGTCTCAAATACCTCATCTGAAGAATGGGGGCAGTGATAGTTCCTTTGTTGAGTGATATATCCCAGCCATTTAAAATACACATTTTACTTGGTCTATGAATATTGTTATGTGAAGTAATAACTGCCCATCATGACCTGAATATATACCTTGTATTAATACTTAGGTATAAGTAATAGTGCTCAATTAACACTTATATTTATGTATAACTTCTTGTACGTATGTAACCAGAAAATGTATTAGTTCTATAGTGTTATACAGTTAAATAGAGAAGCATGTGTCCCAATCTGGAGATACTGAATGAGTAAGTCTGAGGTGGGGCATTTATCTAAAGAACTAAACGCATAAAAGTAAACATGCCTGAAAACCAACTCAATATTTGATAAGTTGCCAGGATTTAGACTCTTGATTTGAAATTTGGTGAACTCATTTTTTTCTTTTCTGAGATTCCTAGAACCAATAACTTGCATTTGAAATGCTTATAGAAACTTCTAGCCATTTTCCTGTTGTAAAGGGATCATCTTCTCTCCCTCTTTTCCCCACTAAGTAACATTTTTGATAGCTTAGTCATAAAGTTAATTTACCCTATTTTTTTTCCCAAAGTAATGTGAGTCAGGAAAAAATGACTAATCTTCTCTTGTGTTATTCTGCTATGCCCCAAATAGTAGGATTGTGCCTTGACATGGGCTGTTATAACTTCTTGGTAGTCAGAAGAGATGAATCAGGCAGTAAAGAAGGAACTAGAACCTCTCTCCCTCAAAATAATAGGGCATGTCAAGATTCTGTTTTTTTTTTTTTTTCTTTTTTTTTTTTTCACTTCTGTCTTCTGTTTTCTTCTGATGGGAAATTGAAACTCTGAGTTCTAAATTTCCCATTTCATCATAATTCTCTGCCTAAACCTATACTGCATCTTTGAAAGATTGGCACCTGTTCTCTTTGAAATATTTTTGAAGTGCACTGCTTCCATTTTGGATGGACTTCTGAAGAATAAGGGATAACATTAAAGGTCTCTCTCTCTCTCTCTCTCTCTCTCTCTCTCTTTTTTTTTTTTGCCTGTCTGTACTACAAACTTGATATTTCTAAACATTTCCCAAAGGAAAATGGGAAGATGTTTCTCTTTGGCATCAAAACTAGAACAACTTTAAAATACAGGGCAAGTAATCAGTAAAGTACTTATTAGTGTGTTTGATTTTATTTTGAGTCAAGTATTTCCCTCAAAATGTTTTCTAATTAGCTTAGGGATAGTATTTTAGAAATTGAGTTAATATAAATTTATTCATAATGTAAGGAGCAGTCAGAAATGTTAAGAACAAAGGTGGTTTAACTTTAATTCCATTTTGTAGACAGTGTAAGAACTCAAAAATATTTCATATCAACACCAGTGACTATTTGACTCAGGCTTAAACAGAAGTTGATGAATATTTATGTAACATCTTAAGGTTGGTTTAGGGTGAAGAAGAAGGCACCATCCCCATTTCTCAGGGTTTTAAACATCAGGAGGCAAATGTGCAAATAACCATCACTCCTTTAGTGACTATTGTAGATAAGCAGTTGTGTGAACATCAGGTTTTTCCTGGTCAAATCCAGTAGTTCCCGGGAATCTGGAGAGAGATGGACACAGATTCCTCATATTGTTGAGAAATAAAAAGAGGGTTGGGGATGGACGTAGCTCAGTGGTTGAGCACCTGCCTTCCAGGTACGAGGTCCTAGGTTCAATCCCAGGTACCTCTTAAAAAAAAAAAAAAAAGAGGGTCTTCTGAGGAAAATGTGTGTTGTTGCCACATGCCCATGATTTGTCATTGCCGAGTGTCTGGGCATGAGGAGCCCATGCTCTGCCTCCTCTAGGCTGCCTGCTCCATCGGGCTTCAGCCCCTTCTTCAAAGACACACATGGACAGTATGTGTTGTGTGTTCTCTTGGTGGCCCAGGAGGGATTCTACACAGCATGAGAATTTATAAAAAACACTAAAATTGCCTTAAAAGGCTTCTTTTCAAAACTTTCCCAGGAGGATTTTTCTCCTCTGCTCCACCCTTAATTATTGCATGCCTGTTGACCCAAACATAACCATCTAAAAGAGTTTCTACAGTGGTAAGTCCAATCTCCCTCTTTCAAAAATATTGCTGATTCATTGTGAACAGAGAAATTTTTTGCTTGTTAAACTGGTAAAGCCACAAACCTGGGTTACCAGTACTTACTCTGAGCTGTACAGATTTTCTGTTTTGTTACCAGCTGGTTGGAAGGAAGTTTGGGAAATGAGGCTTATTATTTTTTAAATCAGTCTATTTCTTGAAGCTCTTTTTCCATGTTCCTGAGGCTGATATCCAGCTTCCCAAGGAGCCTGATTCCATCTGGCAATAGGGCCCCTGGTCAAGGATCTCATTGTACCCCTATATTTTCAATGCTTATCATGTGGAGTGTCTGCATTTGGCAGGGAAACGAGCAAAGGAAATATTTAGGAAAACTCCACCTACCCCTCATTTTCCTCCTGAGGGTATCTCAGTTAAACCTAACACCAAGGCCTTCTCCAGGAAACAAACTTTTTCTTAGGGGCAGTTACACCTCAGTGGGTTTTCATCTGGTGAAAATAGTTTATCCCCATCCAGCCAACAATTGGCAGTTCCATTCCAGGCAACCTTCTCCATATCAAGGAATCAATTACTTAGCACAAGGGAGTTCATTTACACCTGACCAGGTGTTCTTGGTGGTTGTTTGGCTATCTTGTTCATGATGCCAATTGTTTTATTTGTCTCCACTTTGTCCTGCTGGTGAGAAAGGGGTCCCCATCCGAGGGTTACTGGGATGACCAAACACATGACACTCAGTGCTGGGCAGGTGATATGGGCAGGAGTTTATTAGTCCATATACTCACAGCTTGGGGGAGCAGTACCCTGCATCATGCAAGGTCATATGGAAAGTGCACCTGCAGTGGCTGTGGGAGTCAAGCTTTGTGGTAACAGAAGGCTGAAGTGAATACAGGTTCCTGAGGTAGGATGGGATTGGCTTCTTTGAATAGATCCGTGAGCTAGCAGGAAGCTGAATTCTTTATCACTCACTAGAATGAACTTCAACATACTCTTTGATGAGAAAAGAAAAACAAGCGAAATGGTGCCAAGCCTACTCCCATGGAATGTGGTTTTAAGTATGCCCCTTCTAACAAACTATTTGTTAAAAGTTGAACAGTGCAGTTTGGGTGTTGCCAAACAGTTAGGGCGGTACCTTAGTGTTGTCCATAAATCTGCTGAAGGAATAAGAAAGAAAGCAGTCTCTGCTTATTTTAAAGGGTGAGAAGCAATGGATCACAAACGTCATTGTGTGCCACTAAACGATGGTCACTTCATTCCTATCCTGGGATTCGGCACCTATGGAACTGCAGAGGTAACAGTAGAGGATTTGGGGTAAGGGAGCAAATGCATACGGCCCTAGGATGGCTGGTTGACCAGCATTGTTTGTCATAGAACTAATTTCTCGAGTGACTTGGGAGATTCACTTGGTCTTGCTTTCACAGGATAGACACATTACATGGGTAAAGTGAGAAGGGAGATGATTTTAGTCAGGACTTCATGGTCTCACAGTGTGGTCACCTAGGGATTATTCTGGGCTTAGCTTCTCCTCTGTCTCCACCTATTAAGAAATGAGCCTCAGCAGTCAGGGCTCTTGCTATCGGCTGCCTGCTTTGAGATTGATTGCAATGAGGAGCTTCTCTGTCCACTTCTATAATTCAAGAAATCTTTCCTCCTACCAAATACACATGGGCCATAGAAATCCTTGCGGTCAGTAGCCCTGCACTTGAAGGTGTGTGCTAAACGATGGGAGGGAACTGCAGCTGTGGGCTGGGGTAGTGCCCTGAGAGCCAGGCAGGAGACAGAGGACACTGAGCACATAGTGCTTCCCTCCTCCTTTTCTCTCTGCTGGAAAATTGGCCTGAAAAGGAAATATAACATCATTTTAGGGGAAATGCTATCTTACAAGAGCAAGTCTTCAATTCTTAGTCCTTGTTAAAATACTTTAGGCTCAAAGAAACAGGTAAAGTTGTTTCTCTCACCAGAGAGGGAGCAAAGTGGACAGGTAACCAGACAGGAAGCCAGAAAATCTGCATTCCAAATTTTTCTTTCTGACTACTTACTGCTTAACTGGGTAACATGGGACAATTTATTCAAACTTTCATTGTCATTTTGCTCATCTTTAACATAGGCAGGAAGTTTTAATAGACATTTTTAATAATAAAGTACTGGATTTGTTTTCTTAGTCATGCATGGGGGATGAAGAAGGACAGACCATGGATAATATGAGGCTTCAGACTTGTAAACCTCTGCTTGCTGGACACCTAAGAAATAGCACTTGGGAAAACTGCCGAGGCAATTGGAGCTCAGTATCTAATTCTTTGAAATTATCTTGAGAAAAAAGAAGGCTTTTGATATTCTTGGCAAAAGAAAGGAAATATTTGCTTCATTTATCTTTTGTACTTTATCAAATGCACTTCAAAGTTTTTCTCCAATTTTGGTAGACAAGCTATGAGTTTATATTCTCTGGAATTTTATCTTCTCTAATTGAACTGGACTTTCACTTATCTCTTACAAGTTGTGGTTAATTTCTTATGTAAAGCTATAACCACAGAATGTGCATTTTTACTCCCAATATATAGTACTGTCATGAAGCTACATAACTGTGCAGAAAAGAATTAACATAGCAGGTCACTATCCTTAGAAATGTTTGCTTAAGAGCTTCAACATTGGCTGGCATGTGTGTATTTAGATTTAAGGAGATTCCACCATTCCTCTCGTTGATAACAGTAGTTGACTATGCCTAAAATGTTTGTACAAACAACAAACTTCATGCTGAATATCTGCTTTTCTTCAGGGGAACTGGAATTTAGTTATGTGCTAGGCACTGTGGGCCCAAATGAACATCCCCCTCCAAAAAGCTTGGACACTGAGTCTGTATTGAGTTCCTTGGTAGGCAATATTTCTGGTGTGTTTTCAAATTTTGATGTTACAGGAATAAGTGTGTTCAATGTCTCCATTGCAAGAAGACTCTTGGACATTTGTGCCCGTTCCTCTGTATTTTGCCATATGCATCTTTTCCCCTTGCTGATTTTGCTTTGTTTCCTTTCATGGAAATAAATCAAAGCTGTGAATATAGCAATATCTTCAGTCCTGTGAGTACTTTTAGCAAATCACTGAACCTGAGGTTGGTCTCGAAGACTTCCAATGCCAATGCCATTCCAATTTCCTGAGCTGAAGGAGTTTCTGGGATCCACAACTTTTGGTCCTACACCTAAGAAAGTCCCAGGCAAATTGGGACAATTTGGCCACTCTACATGCAAAGCTAACAAAAGACATGTGGGAATGATTGATTCTGTTGAAGGCCACTGTTGCCGCATGACTAGCTGTCAATCAAATGGATCTCCAGCTTTTGCCTTTGATGCTCCTTTAGGTGCCGAAGAGTAAAGCAGAGGAGGCCACCAAAGTAGCTATTGATGCTGGGTATCGCCATATTGATGCTGCCTATGTGTACGAAAATGAAAAGGAGGTTGGACAGGCCATCCGAAGCAAGATTGCAGATGGCACTGTGAAGAGAGAAGACATATTCTACACTTCAAAGGTGTGTGTATGTTGTGTGAACGTATGTGTGTGCACTGTGATTGTGCGTGGGAATGGGATGATGACATGGTTGGTTGAGTAGCTGTTTTCTGAATTGTACTTATTTGCACAACTTTTTTTCACACATATATTATGGATTTCCAATCATGGCTATGTTCACATTTATGATTCTACCTTTAAGTATTATCACTTTAACTTCTGAGCTTAAGCCAGAAACAGTGTTATTTGGCATGGACTATAGCATTAGACAACTCTGTGATCACATGATGGCTTTCTCTATGTGTGACATTGTCAAATTCCCTAACATTTTGAATCTCAATTCTCAATAAGAGAGCTATTAGAGTATTAAAGAAGATATGCCTAAAGTTCCTTGAGTTGTGTCAGCACATATTACCATGTACAAAGGAAATTTTCCCTTCATTTTTGAATGCCGGAGGAATATTAAATATTCATCCCACAGGATTTTATGAGGTGGAACTAGATACATTGCCAGAAAATGCTTTGTATACTCTATAAAGTATAATTCAGATGATGGACATTAGTATTACTTGAAAATGATTTTTACCTCTTGAGTCGTTACCATCCATTGTTCAGAAGATGTACTAACAATATACTAAGAAAATAATAGAATGTCTACGAATAGGTCAGATGAAAAGGGAACTCTAAATGAAAGGAAACTTTTTCCCTGAGGAGGTTGAGTTTACAAATAGTAGAAATCTGGATAAATATTAGTTAAAATACACCAATCCTGGAGTTAAGATTAAAATCTTTGAAAAATGCATGTGGGAAAGGTTTGTTTGTCTGGTATCTTTATGGAACTCTCTCAGTATGGCTATTTTTCAGTGTTCTTCACATATTATGTATACAAGATTTTCCATAACTTTCATCTGTTTTCCTTTGATGAGGTTTCCATCTCTCTTATGATTCTCTGATCATTTTCTTCTAATTACTTTCGAAATTTTATATATCATTCTAATGTTAGAGAGATCCACAAAATCTAAAGGATATTCATAAAGGAATAAGCTTCTGAATAAAACCTAAAGATTAGTTCTATTCCTACTGAGTAGAGTCTAGGTTCATCAATGACCCAAGTTTAACTTAAATCCAATAATGAAGGCAAATAAGTGTAAATTGTGTATTTCCTAAGCTAGTCACACTCCATCTCTTATCTCATTGATCTTGTTCACAAAGTCAACTAAAATATTAATGCAACACTTCTTTTGACCTCTGCAGCTTTGGGTCACTTTCTTACGACCAGAGATGGTCCGACCAGCCCTGGAAAAATCACTGAAGAAACTTCAGCTGGATTATGTGGACCTCTACATTATTCATTTCCCATCAGCTCTGAAGGTTAGCAATATGCATGATCAAGCCATTTTCACTTCCTCTAGCAGCATGACCTTCACCTTGTATGAATGGTTGAATTATGCTTTTTTAGAAGGATGTAGGGATTATGAAACAGGGGAGGGGGGAGTCCTAAATAATAATTCATACGTCTCTGTTTATTGAATAATGTTTATATCCCTAGTTCCCTACTTCATGCCTCCAAACAATTAGAGTTGACCAAGCTCAAATCCTCTGCCTCAAAATCTTGAGGGAATAACTCTGTTCGAGTCTAAAGCACAGGCCTGATTATGGCTCCTGAGTCTCTTGGGGAAGTTCACAGACCCAGTTTCATGCAGCTATGGTGAGCAATGAAACTGCCTCATGATGGTCCACAAGGCGTTTTTCTCTCTCACCAATTTCAAGCTGAAAGGAGGTTTGTCGTTGCTCATTCTGGGTAGGCTTAAAATTAGCAGCCTCCATAGGGACCTGTAGGCCCTTGCTCTTACTGTTGGCACTGCCTCAAAGTAGGGTTTGTATCCTGCTCTTAGCTATTAATGACTAGGTTGTAAGGACTCTCAGTTAAAATAGCAGATATCTAGTCAAGCTAGCTTATGCAAAACTAAGAGTTTATTAGATTATGTGAATGGGAGGCCCAAGGTAATGCTAGATTTAAGGATTCAAAGGTGTTTTCAGAAATGTCTCATTTTTTCCATGCCTTATGTCTGAATTCATCTAGTTCATCTTTATTTTTTGTCCCAGCATTTTTCAAGTGTGGTCAGTGTGCCCTTGGAGATAGGTCAAAGCTTATAGTGATTAATACTTTAGAGCAACTCTGGCTCTTCCAGGCTCCGTATTAATCCTGAGAAGAATCTAAATAGACTCGTCTGTGTGTTTACTCCTTGGCCTTTACAGGTTCAAGGAAAAGGAACTGTGATTGTCAGCCTGGGTCAAGGTTACAATGCGTTTTTGGTGGAAATTAAGGCCATGTAACTGACTGCCTTTTAGGTGAAGGAGAGACATTTCCAAAATATAAGGGGCAAGCTAAAGTAACATAAGTCCACTATGAATACCCATCAGGACCTTGGACAAAATATATTTATGGTACATATATTAATAATAGATGTAAGATTATAGGAAACCTGACTCTGAAGACATTCTTTGTTGCTGCATATACAAACCACTTTGTAAAAATTAGAATCTAGAAACTTTCACCAATCTCATGGATCCTTAGGGTCTCAGCCCTAGATGATCTGACAGCACAACTAAGGGTAGAAGCATCTGTTTGTGAGCTCTCTATAATGACTGCTTCTGTTCCAGCCTGGGGAAGATCTTTTTCCTAAAGATGAACATGGAAAAACCATATTCGACACAGTGGATCTCTGTGCTACATGGGAGGTAAGTGCTGTTTCTCAAAAAAGAGTGTTCAGATGAGAAAGCCAGGAGAGGGGAATCTGGTTCACTCTTCCATCAATGAGAATTTAGGATTGTCACTAGATGGCCCTCAACCCAAGTCCTTTCAAAAAAAAATTTTTTTTTTTTAATTTTACCGGGAGGTCCCAGGGATCGAAACCAGGTCCCTCCATATGGCAGACGGATGCCCAACCATTTGAGCCACATCTGTCCCCCCTTTCAAATTTATAGATAGGAATTGGACAAATGATCCCAAAGTTGTCTTGGACCTGTAGTATTGTACTTATTCCTTAATAGCAGTATCCTTCCATACTGTGTCCTTCCTTCACAAAGGAAGCTGACATAACCCCATGGCTCAGGGTCCAGTACAAGTAAAAAATCCTTCTTCTGAGGGATGGAAGAGGAAATTTTCTATCAGTTCTAAAATGGTACAGGAAATTGGATTTAGAATTATATTAATATTATCACCTTCATCAATCATAATTTCCCAAGACTAATGAGTGTGTGCTGCACATAAAATTTCAGAAAAGCCATAGGCATTGGGAATGTCAATTACAATCCCACCTCCAGCCTAAAATTCCACTGGAAATGAGAATAAGTCATGTGGAATGTTCCTGGCTTCTCTCCCTGGCTTTAACAAACTGAAATTAATTTTTTTCTGAAAAAGCTTGCCCTCTTTCTTGGGAATCTCTGTTACCATAAACTGGGTAACACTTTCACCTCTGGAACAGAATTTCATTGATGAGTCTAAACAGAAAAAATTAAGTCCTGTTGATTTAATGACTGCCAATGCCTTATGCTTCATCTAGTGTTCCATGCTCCTCAGCAAATAAATCTCTTTACCTGTCTGCAGAAGATGGGGATGAACTTTCCAATTGACTTACACGTTGCTCTGTCTCCCAGCCTCATGCCTACCCTATAATATGATATTCTGTGTGCTGAACTAGAAGAGTTTTACCTTTCTCAACCTAATTCTTTCTGTAATCCAGCTGAAGGCATTCTGACAATTTTGCTATATTTGGTCCACCCTTGACTTAGAATTATGGTATTCATCTATTAATCTATTATTAAAAAAATAGTTACTGAGCAGCTATTGTATGTGGTGCATAGGGACAAAAAGTCTCTGCACCATTGATCCTGCTTTCAAGTCAGAGTCAATAATGTAGTCAAGATCCTACGTTCAAGTCAAGACAATAAACAAGTAAAAGGGTAAACATAAGTTTGTCAGATAATGATAAGTTATGTGGAGAACAATAAAACAAGGTAAGGAGGATGGGGATTTCATGGGGGAGGTACCTGGAGAATTTGCAAACTTTATAGTCATCTAAGGAAGATCATCATTTAGAGCAGAGATATGCAATGAAGGGTGATTAAAGGGGATATCGGGGGGAAAACTATCTGGGGAGAGGGGACAGCAAGTTCAAAAGCCTTTAGGAGTAGAATGTTTTCTGTCCAAAAACAGCAAGATCATTCATAAGCCTGGAAGAGGAATGAGTGAGACAAAGCCAGAGTCTATATGGAAGACTAGCTCATGGAGGGCCATTTAGGAAGGACTTTTGACTTTTACTGAATATGAGCTTGGAAGCCATTAGAGGTTTTAATAGGACCACACTGTCTATTTATACTGTCTATTACAGTATCCACTGGCCTCATAAGGCTATTTACATTTGTTATAAATCAATAATAATATTTAAAAACCAATACTTCAGTGACATATTTCAATTGGCAAAGAGCCAAATTTTTCTAGTGGCTATCACATTAGGCAGGGTGGATTTGGGCTATTTCCATAATCAAAGAAAATACTATTGAAGAGCACTGTATTAAATGCTGTGAGCTAGAGGCTGGAAGAATGAGAGTAGAATCAGGAAGACTACTAGGAGGTATTTGAAATAATCAGGATGAGAAATGATTTATTATAGCATGGAGGCAGTGAAGGTTATGACAACTAGTTGGATTCTGGATGCAATCTGAAGGCAGAGATGACAGGGCTTTCTGCCAGAATGGTTAATGGTGTGAGACAATGAGAAGGACCAATTAACACTGAGTTCTTTGGCCTTAGCAAATGGAAGGGTGGGAATGGCATTCCCTGATATGGAGAGGACTATAAGAGGGACAGGTTAGGGAGGAAGATCAAGAGTTCTGTTTTGAATTTATTTATAATGATACGTCTATTCAGACATCTCAACAGAGATGTTGAGTAGACAGGAGAAGCTAGGAGTCTATAAATCTCAAGGTTTTGGTGTAGGTCTAGGATGGAGATATCAACTTGAGAGTCCTGAGCAAGTAGTTGGTATTTAAATCATGAATCCGAATGAGATCTCTTGGGAGTGAGAGGAATAGAGAAGAGATAAGTTCTGAAGCATTAACTGAGAAGATTCCAACATTAGAGTTGAAAAAGATGATGAAACTTTAGCAAAAGGAGAATTCAGGCGATTAGGAGGACCACCCAAAGAGATTAGAGTGTGGAAGAAAGTGGTGAAAGTTTATTAAGGAAAAAATTCTCAACTGTGTCCAATGCTGCTGCTAATCAAACGAGATAGTCGCAATTGGATTTAGCAATCCATGATCTTGACAAAGGCTCTTTGGTAGAATAGTGTCAGGGAGAGCCTTACTGGAATGCAAAAGAGAGAGAGGGATGGGAAGAATTGGGAGCAGTGAGTATAAGCAGCTCTGTCCCTCAATGTACAAGTCTCCCTAGTTTTCCCTAGAAAGAAACAGTAATTTATTTCTATCTAATTCATTTCCTTCCCCTTTGACTTTATTACTTTTTTCCACTTTAAGACAATCTAAGCCAGTCAGCTTCATGGTCATTTCTTGGCACTTGTTCTCATTTAATAGTTCTGTCTTTCATCATTTCTTGATCTATAGCCAAATTTATCACAATCTGTCTTCTCAACCTCTTCCTTCCAGGCCCTGGAGAAGTGTAAGGATGCAGGATTGACCAAGTCCATTGGTGTGTCCAACTTTAACCACAAGCAGCTGGAAAAGATCCTGAACAAGCCAGGGCTCAAGTACAAGCCTGTCTGCAACCAGGTGAGTAGCCTCCTAAGTCCAGGGGCCTTTCCCTTTTCTGCTCTTCACACCCTTCCTCCTGCCCTTCTGCCAGATGCTTACATATCTTCCTCTCCTACTCATCCTACCTTTGTGGAACAGAATAATCTAGAGAGCAGGTCATCTGTCTGGAAGGGCAGTGATAGAATCTGAACTGTATCCCCTGCCTCATAAAGTCTTAGTGAAAATGGTGGGGAGGCATTAGCACTAAATGATAAGAAAGAATTTAAAAGAAGGGAGAGGAGATCAAGGAGGAATGGAAGAGTAAACAGCACCTTTAGAAGGAAAGTGGACTTTATCTGAGCTCTAAGGCATGACCAGATGTTGGGTGGTGAAAGTGATTGGTAATGAATTGGCTTTAATAAGGAAATTCATTAAGCATGAAAGCTTAAGTCAAAACCAAGAATGAGTCAAATTAAGATGAGATAGGTGTTAAGAGTTAGTGTTGTTTGGAAAATCTGAAGACTCCATCCTGGTTCTTCACTGAGGAAGCATACATAAGGAAAAAATAAACATGAGACTATAAATTTTGAGAGATGAAGTAATCGGTTGGTTCACAGTGATGATAAAGGTGGAGGAAATCAACTGTGAGGAACTTTTCATAGGAAGTTCAGGCAGGTCTTGGGGCTAAATATTAGTCTGTTTCTCATCATTACTTTCTAAAATTAACTGTATAAAAGTATCTATTCCGAGACAGGTTCTTTGTTTTAACTTACCTTTTAACATTTGGAACCAAGAAGAGGTAGAGGGTCCTATATTGGACAACATAATTATAAAATTCAAAAATATCTTTTTGATATATAGTGATATAGCAGTGTGAGTTTAAACTGAAACATTTAAAATGTATTTTGGCTCTAGCATTAGTTTCACCCTTAAATTTTTATCAAAATTTTCAAACAAAGTAAAATTTGAAATATGATGCAATTCACATGCGTGTTTACCTTTGATATTCAAGAATAGTTGACATACTGTCATATTTGCCAAAAAGATATATATATATATATATGTGCATAGCTACATAAACGTATGTCATGTTTGCTGAACCCTTTCAAAGTAAGTTGTAGACATGACACTTCACTCTACATACCTCATGATGCATCTCACAAGAATAAAGATGTTCTCCCATACACTCACAGTTCTATTATTATACTTAAGCAGATTAACAATAATTCCTTAATAACGTATACTATGCAGTTCATATTCATATTTCCCCATTTTTTCTAAAAATGCCTTCCATAGTCCTTTTTAAACCAGGATCCATTGTAGCTCACTCATTAATTTTTTGATTCCTTAAGTCCTTTTCATCTCCAACCATCACTCAATCCATTTTTTCCCATGATATACTGTCAGGTTTTTGTCAAATATTCTAGACTTACCAGATTTTTGCCTTGTGATACTAAGTAACTTGTTTCTCTCATTCATGATTGTATATAATAGAAGTGATATAAGAAGACATACTGTGAGGATGATTAATTTGGGTGATGGCCTCGGCCCCAGCCAGTTGCCGCCAGCTGGCTGCTGGCGCCAGTGAAGCAACCTCAGTCCCCTCTTTATCCTTGGGCCTGTGTCCAAAAATAGCTGATAGAACTAACTTGCAGCAAATGTTCCCTAAACAATCCTAGGGCCGAGGATGTTTGAGGAATAATAACATAGTATGTTATATAATCTGATCAACATGTTATTCTCACTATTGTATCAATATGTTATCTGCACTGTTGCATGCCAAAAGATGAGATCATCCATGCTAATAAAAACTAAGAGGTCAGCCAGAAGCTGGGGGGATTTTCTGCTGCACGGCTGCAGCCGAGTATGGACCATTATACTTCTCCTCCTCGTGTGCTTTTTTGCTTGCCCACCTGCCACGAGCCCCTGTTGTGGATGCGGTTAATACATACTGGGATTCAGGTTATACATTTTTGGCAAGAAAATTTCATCATAATGCTGAGCCCTTAACATTGCAATTCATTAGAAAGTACATAATGACAGGTTGTCCTGTTGTTTGTGAGGTTAGATGTGATCTCTTGGTTAAACTATTGGCAGTCAGATCTACTGTATAACTTACGTTTTTCTCTTTGCAATTGCCAAGTAATAAGATGGATGGTAATTTGGGACCAGGGAAAACTCACGGTCCCTTACAACTTTTCGCCAAATGGTTGCTATCCACCTAAGATATTTGGCTTAAAAGTCCTTATTTCATTGGAGTTTGCAGATACTAAATTTCTACTTTTATCATTCCTTTTACTCTTCTTAGCCTTCAGGTAGACAGTGATAGAAAATTTATCGTTGTTCAAGTTATTAGTTCATGTTGATATTTTCAGTTCATGTTTAATTCTGCAGGGTTTTCATTTAGCTTCTTTGACTTTTAACCTTTCTCTTACATTTTAACGTGATTTCTTAAATGTATAATCTAACACATATAAACTAACATTTCTGTTTTGGCCTTCCACAGGTAGAAAGTCACCCTTATCTCAACCAGAAAAAACTGCTGGACTATTGCAAGTCAAAAGATATTGTGCTTGTTGCCTATAGTGCTCTGGGATCCCACTGAGATGTAAGATGGTAATGAGATGGTAATAGGGAGTTTGCCTAAAACCCCATTTAGATGAAACATTTTTAATTTTACTAAACTGTTTCCTGGAGATAACTCCCAGCCATCTGTGCAAATGGTGAATAAGTACTGCAGAAATACTCCTCTTTTAAATTCCATAACCCAGCTATTGCTTTCATATTGTATGTATCTGGTTTTAGTTTATTTAATAATACATAACTACATTGATATCTAAACATAATAGAAATATAAGACCAAAGCCATAAACTCAAGTCATAATTTTAACAGATCAAGTAACATCTTCTCTAAACTTCAGTTACTTTATCTCTAAATTCAGGGTAATAGTATGTAACTCCCAGGTAGATGAGAATAGAATGAAATCATCTGAAAACATTTTGTAACCCTCTATTGAAATATCACACATCGTATTTAATGGTGAGAATGAATAGTTTTCATTTGGAGCGTACATGAATTTCAACAATATGTTAGAAAAGTTAAAATAAAAAATACCCAAATCTTTCCATTTCTTTTTTCCCATTCAATTTCTTCTAGAGCTATACAAAGAGAAGAAACATAGCTACGGGGGAGTAGGAAAAGAAAATTCAGTGGTCTGGAGCCATTTTCACAAAGTCAAGCATACTTACAAATGACCTGGGAGGCTTGATAAAACACAGATTGGTGGACTCCACACCTGGGACCCCGATTTAATAGATCTGGAAGGAAGTCCCAGAATGTGCATTTCTAATAGGTTCCCAGGTGGTAGAGTGCTGCTGGTCTAGCAACCACGTTTTGAGAACCACTGATCTAGGATAGAGCACCTTAGCCTGTTAAGCACCTCCTAATAAATTGAATCCTCAGCTGCTGATGTTCAGCCTTTCTGCCTTCCTTCCAGGGTGGATCAGAACTCACCCATGCTCCTGGAAGAGCCAGTTCTTTGTGACATAGCGAAAAAGCACAAGCGAACCCCAGCCTTGGTTGCACTTCGCTACCAGATACAACGTGGGGTTGTGGTCGTGGCCAAGAGTTACAACGAGAAGCGGATCAGAGAGAACATGCAGGTGATGAGCAGGGCTGTGGGCCTCAGGAGGCCTCAGTATTCCTCATGTATGTTCTTTCTAAGCATCTCAGCACACCTTGGGTTTCACTGATTTCCCTAACATTTCCTATGCTTATATATCCCCTATCCACTCCCAGTAGTTTTCTCTTTCTTCTTCAACCTAAAGAGAGGCAGCGTGGCTGGGTGGAAAGAGGAATGAACAGAAGCTAGAGATTAGGATTCTAACTTTATTTCTTAATTTACTCTATAACCCTGTTCATGTGACATCTCTACATAAAATGTACCAAAGACATACATTTATACCTAAAATAATAATGAACATGAAAACCCTGTGACCCTTGCTTATTTTTATAGTTTACTATGTAAGTGTATACCACCTTTTATACTTTTTGTTTGGACTTTCTGAACTTTATATAAGTGGAATCAAATGATATTCTTCCTTAACTTGCTTCATTTAGTTAATAATGAGTATGTGAGAATCATGCATGTTGGTTCATGTGGATGTAGTTTGCTCCTTTTTACTTCTACATACTGTTGCATTTAATGAATATTTCTATATGAAATAAAGTTATTTCTTTCAATATGGCCAACTTTAAAATATATTCTCTAATAGCAGTTTAGTGTGTTTTTCTGACACCCTTCTACACATCCTGGTAAATCAAGACCTAGGTAAAATAACTTATTGTTCCCATTACAAATAGGATCTTTTATTCTATTTTCATTTCTAATAGGTTTTATGTAGTATTTGGATATTATTGATTTTTGTTTATTAAATTGATACCAGACACACTGTAATTTCTTTTGTTTAAAATAATTATTTCTTTGATTTTTCCACATTGACAATTATACAATCTAAATGTAATACATATTTCCCTACTTTCATAATAGGTTTTTGATTTCCAGTTGACACCAGAGGACATGAAGATATTAGATGGAGTAAACAGAAATCTTCGCTATGTTTATTATGATTTGTAAGTTAATTTAATCATTGCTTCTTTTTTTTTCTGGTGAGGAAAATAAGAGAGCTCTGAAAATTTGCCTCAACACCAGGAAGGCAGAGGCCAGTTTGAGACAGGGATGAGAGAGGAGCTTTCCTGAAACGTTCAAACTGGATTTACTCCAGAGCTCTGTTTACCCAGTCAGCAAGAGGGTGAGCCCCTGCTGGACCTCCACACATACTCTTCTGCACTCTTCACTCCATGTCACTTTCCAGACCAACCCAATATCATTGCTGAATCTCTGTCTTCCTTGTTGACCTCTCATTTTCTATGACAATATGGTGGAAACACACTATGGAAATTCCAAATGTAGCTCAATTAACGTTTCCAAAACTGTAGCAATGATATTCTTCTTCCAAATCTGTTCAGTTGTTTATGATGATAAAAGGTATCTCCATCATTCTTGTATTCCATTCAGAAATTCCCATCACCCCCAATATGTAATAATTCACTAGGTCCTATAAATTGTGTGACTTTAATAGTTTTCAAATCTCTCCCTTCCTTTCCATTTCATATTACTGCATTTTGCATTTTCCTTTTGCAAGGATGGCCTTGGAGGGATGTGTAACAACTGCTGATTTTAGTTTTCTGAATTATGCAAATCTCAATGCAGATGATGAATAAGGTTAAGAGAAGAGAGATTTAAAACCAAAAGAAGAGTGTAGGCAAAACTCTATTGTTGGAGAGAATTTACATCCAATAGACACTTACTATTCATTCATGCTTTCAGATTCTAGGTTTGTGCAAAAGGACATGCAATATAAATTATGGAAAGCTATTGGGAACGTAATTCACAGTAGCAATCATGTTATAATGTACATAATGGGTAACAGTGACAATCTTTAAGTACATAAAAATAGACATACTATTATCATTCTTATTTTTTGTATGTGGTATAGAGAAAAATGAAGTATAAAATCATGATCTAATCCAAAAAGAACAGGAGACTAACAAGAAACCAGTAAGTCTTACCACCAACTAAATATTTTAGTCGCAATCATTTTTCTATCACTTCATATTGTATACTATTATTACTACCTAGAGATGTCTCTAAGGGTACAGTAATCTCCTGGGATATTAGGCTATATCTTTTACATGTCATTTTATCCATTTGTGAGTCTTACATGATACGTTGCATATGGTAGTCAGTTAGTAAATAATGAATGAATAAAACGGAAGTGAAATTGCTATCAGTAATGCGTAGCATCTTAAAATAGTTATTAGTGCTGAGTGTGTGGTTAGACTTCTTGTCCAAAACAAGGGAGAAGGAATTTCTGCTTTCAGTGAGGATTCAAAATTTATAAAAGTAGGATATCTCCTTGCTTTATTTATAGATGTAGCTAAGAGAGGAGAAGATATTTGAATATTTGCAGTAGTACATCAATGTGTGTTAAATTCCATGCATGGGAAGATAATTTGATTATTACTTAATGACTTTTTAAAGAGAAATCCTATTATAACATCATGCATATGGAAGTTAGAAAGGTAGATTTTTATAAATAACTAGAAAATAAAATTTTAATTTTTTACTCTATTGTCAGTTTCATAGAAACCATGTTTGTATCCTCCTAGAAATAGAATCATTGCAACCACATTATTCACTATTCTTTCTCATTTTAGCGCCATTGGCCATCCTGAGTACCCTTTTAGTGAAGAATATTAACAAGGAGGCCTTGCCATGTCTTCTACCAGGAGCTCCTGTGCTGTGGATTGTGATGCTGGAAATGTCTCAGATGCTGTTGATTAGAGACATCACCTCTGGTTAAATCCATGCTGTTTAGCAACTCAAATCTATAGGAAAGGCATTAAATTCTTGGGGCTTTGCAAAAAATAAAATTAAAATCAAATTTTACCCAAAGATCTTTACCTCTACCGGTCTCTGTTAACTCTGTTCATTAGGGCCCAAATTATGATTTGCATAGAGATTGAGGGAAGAGGGAGGGAAATGGAAAATTTCGGACATTCCTGGGGTGAGACTGAGGGTGGGGTTTTCATCCTCTTAGGAAAGCAGTAGTTAGCAGGTAAGTATCAATCAGTGTTTCCTTAGCACTTTCAGGACTCTGAAAACACATGACATATACTTGGGAGGTGAGAAACATGTAGAAATGATGACCAACACTACAAGGGCTCCCTTTGAGCAGATCAGAGGATCAGAGTACCAGGAAGTCTGGAAAGGAGAGGTCACTATGGCCGATGGCCAGTGAGGTGGGTGAGTAACCAGTCTGAAAGGATAGACTCAGAAATGTGCATTGGGTGGAAAGAGTAGAGCACACTGATAGGGAAATATTACCAAATGCTCCCTTGATAATGATATTGGCATGAATTATTTCAGATATTTGACCTGGACAAATCACTGCCCTAGGTTCTGAGGTCTTGCAAGCAACATTGATTAACTACCATTGATGATCTAAAAAGAGTGTTAGCATACAAGATATTATAGAAAAAAATAATCTCAATTTCATATAAGGAAAAATGTGGACAATACACATTACAAATAAATATTCAGTACAATTTATGCCATATGACAAGTAAGCAGGATAATTTCTGGCAAAATTTTAGAATTAATTACTAAATATATGGTTCTTGAGGATATATAGTAGGGGAAACTATAATGACTAAGACCTATTGTACACTTTAGCTCAGCCATAATCTTGTCAAAATAAGTTCCTTTCATTCTGTGGTATTGCTTGGCTGAAGAATGGACATGCAGTCGGCCCCAGTGTATTTTAATTTCACCCAGATTTTCAGGAAAATCAAGAAACATGAGCTTGAGCTAAGACAACTTGTTTGGTTGAGTATTGCATGGTTATAATTAAAAAGATTAAATGGACAATGTTGGCCTATAGGATGGTTTTCTATAAAGGCCCATAGTCCTTTGCTTCAACCCTATTTTGTTTATCACCACCTTGAATAAAAGCTGAAAGAATATGCTCATCAACTTTACAGATGACACAAAAGCAGAAGGTATTGGAGATACATTGAAGGAGAGAAAGGATTAAAAATTTGGTATAGAGATCATTTGAAGTGAGAGGTGTTGATTTGCCAGAAGATCTACTGGAGGAGGAATAATCAAGTATATTAATGGATTTCCTGTTAAGGACTAATTAGAACAGTGGTTTGCTCAAACTTTAGGGTATATGCCAATTTCCTGGAAATGCTTATTAAACATATAGTTTCCTAGGTCTCACCTCAACAAGGCTGTTATATTACGTTTGAGATAGAGCCTTGAAATCTATATTTTATCAGGAACAACCTGAGATTCTGATACTGATGGTCTATGAACCACTCTCTGGGAAATAGAGGATCAGATTGATTAATTTCAGCCTCATACATTCAAACTAAGAGAAAGGAATGCCAGCCATTGGGAAAGAGATTTATAATAACCATTCAGGAGAACCATCTAGTAGATAGAGCTACCCAAATAAATTGCTCTGGGAGGAAATGATCCTTCTGCTATTGCAGAGATTCAAGTACCATTTCATTGTCCCTTGGAAGGAAGGGATGTTATAGGCAAGCTTGAATCTATAGCGCTCCTTCTAACCTGGAGTGGTTTGGTGAAATAATATCTTTAAACAGTAACAAATTGATGCTGAACCCCATCCAGTCACTTTGCTGGCCTTCCAGACCATTTACTTCCCTCCCTACTTTTCACCTCTAGAGAGTCGGTGGGAAGAAAGAGAGATGGGGGTAAAAATAGGAAGAGAGAGGTACCTGAATGAAGGAATTAGAAAAGATAAGGAGAAGAAGGAGGGCAGTAGGGAATCCCAGTTCAGAACTCAGGAAATGTAGGTTTAAACCCTAGCTCCACAAAATATTAAGCACTGCACTGCCTGCTGGTGCCAACAAAGGGGGAGTGCCACATTCCACATTATTCCTCTGTCCCTACTATACCTAAAAGCATCAGAGGATTCTGAATGGTGGAGAAAAGAAAGTGGACTGTCGAGAGACCTAGACCTCAGGATTCAAGTACCGACTGGGAAGCGAGTTCCCTGCATTCCTTTTTGCCTCCTATGTATTCTAGCCTGGGCAATGCAGAAGCTCACAAACTGGAGACACCAATGGGCACAAACAACAAAGCAAGAAAACTAACAAAAGGCAGGATAAGACTGGTCTCTCTGGCCCAGGGGCCGGGGAGGGGAACTGTCATACATGGGTAGTGGGAATGTAAAATGGTACAATCAGTTTGGAAATCAGGTGTTCACCCAAGATAAATGAAAATGTATGTTCACCCACAGACTCGTACACAAATTTTCATAGCACCTGTATTCATACTAGCCGCAAAGTGGAAACAATCCAATTGCCCATCAATGGTAAATGGAATCACAAAATGTGGTATAGCCATCCAATTGAATATTACTTAGTAATAAAATGAGTGAATTATTGCTACCTGTAACAAAGGGGATGAAGATCAAAATCATTTTGCTAAGTGAAAGAAGTCAAACACAAAAGACAACAGATCATATGATTAAGTTTACATGAGATTTCTGGAGATGACAAAACTCTAGACTAAAGTAGGGCATAGCTTACTTGTGCTTGGTGTTGGGAGCAGTACTTGCTTGCAAATGGGAACATTTTGGAAGTGATGGAAGTATTCCAAAAGGATTTTTGTTATGATTGCATAACTCTATCAATTTACTAGAACTCACCTAAGTGTACAATTAAAATGGATGAATTTCATTGTGCTGAATTATGTCAATATATGTTTTCACTATTATCACTATTCTCATTCCCATTTCATGATGAAATTTCATTCCCATTACCACTACCATTGCTATTGCTATTTTGTTGTTGTGGCCATTGCCAGGGACTTTGCAGGTTTGGAGCAGGAGGACCCTTGGGTGTCCTCAAGTCCCGAGTGTGTCTCCCGATTTCTCTCTTTTGGATTCTGGGTGTCTCCTCTCTTTCCACAGTTCATGCATGCAAGGTATCCAGGTCTGGGAGAGATTATAACTCAGGATGCTGAAAACAACAAGTTTCTTGGTTTTAAGGGTCCGTTCTATGTGGCTTATTCCCCTTCAACTAGCACAAATCCCATGACATGAATTCCTAGGAAGACCCTGGTGAAGAATGTGGAATCCTAGAAAAACCTGATATTTACTGCCAGACTACCTTTCCTAAGGGTTTAGGACCTAGAAAGGGCATGGCCATTAGCACTCAAACTTCTGATATGGTCAGTGGTGTACCTGTGGCCCCAGAGAGGGAAAAGACTTTGCTTAATCTTCAATGCTATGGCTGAAGAAAGAGCCTAACTAGGGACTGGGAGCTTCAAGATCCAGTAATTTAATCTTATGTCCTTATTTCAAAGAAAATTGTTGACAGTTTAGTCCAGGGAAAGATTTAGTATATAGCCTTGCAAAACAAATTTTGGAAGACATCTTCTTATACGCTTGACTTCAAAAAAAATTTTTTGAAACCGTGTTTTGCACATAAGAGATACTCAGTAAATATTTGCTGAACTGAATTCTGGTCAGGGCATCTTAGGTATCCCCTGTACTAAGATGACAAAGGTGGCATGAGTCTTCAGAATGTTAAAGAGATCTTAATGGAATTTAAAAATTTCCCTGGAGCAAGTACTAAGTTTTAACATGTTCTACTTACCCTACTCAGTGCATACTCAGATACTTATACATGCCAGTGTTCTGGCCCCATCAGCATGGACTACAAAAGAAAGCTCTATTTCATTCATACCTAGTTTAGGATGCTTGGGCTGATATCAGCTTGATTGATTGGCATTCCACTATTTGCCCTGAGACTCCTTCCTCATCCTTTCCCTGCTCTGCTGTAGAAATGAAGGACAGACCCTTTCAGCCATGTCCTCACTATGGGTATGCTGGCTTCCAGCTGGGTTTAGCCATTGAGAGGCACTGATGAGTGACTGGAAATGAAGGAAGGAAGAAGCCTGAGTGTTTGCAGCAGCAGCTTCCATCTCTTCAGGCCCACCATGATTGTAGCATCTGCCAGGGAACTCCAACTCTGCCTCTTAGCAAGGCAGCTAGCAGTTTTCTGCTTTCAATAATCTCTGGGGTGCTTCATGGTTCCCTGGTTGGTTTCCCAGATGCTTCTACCATTTGAACATAAGTTTCTCACATTGAATTTCTTCTGTCTAAATAATCAGCACAATTTTTTTTCCTGGATGAGCCTGACTATGCAGTGCCCTCAAAATGTCCCCTGTAATCTTTGAAGGTTCTGAGTCTGCTGTCTTGCCCAAGCTTCGAGCAGATCCCTCATGCTCTTCCCTTTGGTTTCCACGTCAGCCTGCTCTGCTGCTGTTCTGTTTGTGACGAGGTTTGTCGTTCAGCTGGGCAGAGTGGGACCCTGAGGACAACTGCCACTGCTCTCAATACAGGCCTTGTGGGGAGGGATGAAATGATTTGTTGCTCTGCGAAGTGTGAGATAGGCCTGCCACTTTCCCACGGCAGAGCAGAGCTTTGGATGCAACTTTTATTAAGGATTTAGAGAAAGTTCGGGGATCACAGACTCTAAGAACTCAACAGAGCATAATTTAAAACCACTATACGAGGCTATGCTCAGAACTCACTTTTATTTACTCAACAAGTCCTCTTTGAGCACCAACAATGTACTAGGGGGCCATTCGAGGTGTGAGGGTCACAGTGTTGAATAATTGAGACAATATATTTGAATAAAAACACAAATAAATGAAAAAAAATAAGAATTTCAGGGAGTGGTAATTTTTCTGAAGAAATTAAAATTGAGGGGTGAGATGGAAAGAGACACGAAGAATGGCCAGCTTCTTTGATTAAGCAGAGGTTCTTAACCAGGGATCCGTAAGCTTGATTTGATATTCAAAGAAACAATATTCTTGTGGGGATGTGTTGGCACAGGTGTGATATATTTATTAAATATTTTTAAAATAATACACAGTATAGTGTAAGGGGTCTGTGGTTTTCACCTGACTGGCAAAGGGTTCTGTGGAACAAAAAAGGTTAAGAACCCTTGGATTAGAGTGAAGCAGCAAAGAAGACCTTTCTAGGTGGAGATCCTGGAGCTGAGAACCAAATGATGAGAAAGAGGAAGCCACTCAGAGCTTCAAAATGAATCCCCTGTTATTCAGGAAGGATTATATGAGTCTTTGAAATTTTATCCCCATGCAATGTTAATGCTGCTCTCATACATCTCAGTCACTCCTACCTTGAGAATTAGAGAGACCTAATGGAATTTTGTCTTTTCTTTGGTTTAAATCTCCTTTTAAAGTTTCCTGGGCTCTATTCAACTTAGTTTTCCTATAAATAATTATTGTTCTTTCTTTCCAGAAAAATGTTTGAAAACAATTGAGCCTTTTCTCAGATGGTACTTGATACTGAAGGATGGGGATTTCCTTTCTTCCTCTGGGGAAATCCACTTGGTGTGGGAAAGGAGAAATTCCTTGTCCCATAATCTTATCTGGTGATCTTTGTTGGAGAAAAACATACCAGGATATTCCTGGATGGAACTAGAAGTATGAGCTGATTATCAGTTGGGATTTAGTCTGAGAGGAGAACAAACCCTAATTCTTTAAGGATTCAGCTGCCCATGGTTAGCAGTTACTGTTCAATGAGGTGAGTGAAGTGGGGAAAGAAAAAAAGCATCAACATCTATAAAAGTAGAAAATGGTTAAGTCAGGTTCTCAGAGAAAGAAAAAGGTCAGGAGTCTGTGATACAGAGCAAGAAATATCACAATGAACTATCTTCATACCACACTGAAGTTCAAGTAGCTATTTCTCTTGATCTGTAATATTTCGGTGGCTCTGTGACTTTCCAACTGCTGTGTCTTCATCAAACATCTTCCCATCAATAAAGCAGATGAAACAAAACGAAATAACAAGCACACAAACAAACCCCAATCATATAAAACATTGCACATTTTCCGTTCAAATGAGTCTTATTCTCTGGAGAATCTCCAGATGGAAAACAAGGACCAAAATACAGGTAAACTGAAAAGATAATATCTATATTTTTCACAAGGACAAGAAATGGGTATGGTAGCTGGCAATAAGAAAGAAAGAAAGAAATTTCAGGACATGCTAATCCAAGTTCTTAAGTATGGTGACAACAAATGGAATCAAGGAAGAGGAAAGAAACAGGATGCCAGTACATGGAGAGCAGATGCAAAGTGGAATGTGAAGTAGACAGCTTTGGCATCAAAATCGGGAAGTTTGGGAGGATGCTCAAGCATGAGCTTCTATAGGATTCAGTACAGGGACCTTCAGAATCCTTACCTTCATGAACGTACCCCACATCCAAACCTGACCTGGTGGCTGGGCATGGTGGGGGTGAGGATGATGGAAGATTAGGAACCTAAAACTGAAAGAATTGAAGGAAGCCACTAGTGTGGAATACAGAACACAGGTTCGTGGATCAAGTAGGATTTGAAAGCAATTTGAAGGACAGTTCAGAGAACCACAAGGGAATATGTGAATTGAAAATAGTCCCTGGCTTTAACGTAACAGCCTGCACAATGAAGGAGAAATCAAGAGGTGACTTGGCATCCTCTGAGGACCAGAGGTGATTATTAGACATACAGCAGTCAGGGGCTCCCATCTGCCTTCCAAGAGGATTTCCCAAACTGCCCTACAAACCACAAGTCACTGGTCAGCTTCTCGTGGGCTCATCCTGAAGGGAAGCAGCTGTAGCACTCATTGCTTTGAGCCCTAGTGACGGGTCCAAAGGGTAAGTTTTATTCCCGCTCAGTCTACAGACCTCTCTCCTATGTTGCTGGCACACGCCTCCATCATGTCCCAGAGACTTAGTCCCCTGGTGCTGGTGACTTTCTTTACAATGAGCTTTTAGTTATGTTTATCAGTTTCACCTGGAGATGCTCCTATAGCTGTGCTTCTATAACTCTTTTGGGGAAAATTCTGTTCCTTTCTAAGGAAACTTTTATATGTCCTAGGGAAAGTAAATTTAAATCAGGTGACATGTTTCTACCATTTTATCTGCATCACCACAGGGAATAACCCCACCCCAGGGAAAGAAACTTCCCCATATCTGTTGATGCTTCTCTCACCTTTAAACAAGTAAAGGAGCAATTACTCACTGACTCTATTCCCAGAGGCAACCAACAGGAGTCCTCGATGGAGGCACAATGAGATACTGTGAGCCCTAGGGTCCTTCTCCATGCCAGTGGATAGACTAGGAATGAGTCAGAGATTTTCCACTAAGACCAGAAGTGTTTCTTAAGGATAATTTTGGAAATTTCTCATATATCCCATGCTGACACCACCCTACTGGACCTTCTGGACCCCATGAATACAAAACGACTTCTCTCCCTCACTCTCACACTAATGTCTTCACTTACTTATTATAGCCAGTAGCAAAACATAAAAATTTTATCCAATTCAGGCACCTCCAACATTTGTGGTGGGCAGGAACGCTCTTCAAGAATGTCACCCTCAGACATTGGAAAGGCTAATTCTTACCATCCTGTGCAGTAGCGTAGGGTTTTTACCACATGCTATCCTGACTTGTTTTCCTTTCCCACCCCTGGGAACCTGTGAATTCAGAAAAGGAACATCAACCATGGAATGCATCTGTGGGTGCTCCCTGATTTTCAGGAATGTGGAGGGTGTTTGTGGAGGGGTCAGAGGAGAGGACTTCAATTCCTTTCCCTAATCCTCTCCCTCTCTGGCTTTTTCTTTTTCTCCAGTAAGTTCCCCACAGTCTCCCCACAGTGCTTATCTTCCCCTTCCAAGCAATCAGCTGAGGGTGTCTCTGTCCTGCTGATTCATGGTCATCTCCTGCCTCACTCAATGCATGTCCCCCTTTTCCAGTTTCAGTGAGAAAATTGTCAAGGTGTCAATCACGGGGAATCTGTACTAGGCAAGCAGGTGCACAACTCTTCTGGGTCTGTGCCAAGCAGAATACCTGAGCGAGTCACGTTGTGAGGGGCAGTACCATGCAGTGGTTGGGATCCACTAGAGCATAGGGGCTTGGAAAATCTGTGCCTTAGATTCCTCACCTGAAGAATGGGGACAGTGATAGCTCTTTTATTGGCTGATATATCCCAGCCATTTAGCATGATGACCCATAGTATTTGACCCATGAATATTGTTAAATGAAGGAACGAATGATGGTTATGACCAGAACATGGATATACCTTATATTAATGCTTATATATAATACTTCTATTAATACATAAATGGAAATATTAAGTATTAAATGTAAGTATTAGTACTTGACTAATACTTATGTATAATTTCTGGTAGGCATGTAACCAGAAGAATTGTATAACTCTGCAGAGTTACACAGAAATATGGATGCCTGGGCCCCACCTTGGAGATAATGAATGAATAAGCTGGAGGTAGGACTTTCCTAAACAAGTAAACAAATGAAAATGAACACACCCAAAAAACCAATTCAGGCTATTTAATATGTTGTCACGATTTGGGCTCTTGGATTAGAAGTTTGCTAAACTCATTTCTTCTTTTCTGGGATTCTTAAAACTGAGAACCTGCATTTGAAATGTTTATAGAATCCTCAAGCCATTTCCATTGTCCAAATGGATAATAGTTTCTCTTTTCTTCCCTGCTAAGAAACATCTTTGATAGCTTATTAATAAGGCTGATTTGCCCTTTACTTTTTCCCTAAAAGAATTTTGTTGGGCTAAGCCGTGAGTCAGGAAAAAATGGCTAGTCCTCCACCACGCTCCAGATAGTAGGAATTTGTCCTGGGCACGGGCTTTTTTTATCTTCTTGGTAGCCAGGAGAGAATTAGTCCACAGAGAAGGAGCTAGAACTTCTCTCCCTCAAAATAATACAGCATGCAAAGACCCTGTGTTTCTCATTTCTTTCTTCTTTGTTCTTCTGATAGGAATTTGGATCTCTGAGTTCTGAATTACCTATTTTTTTCTTGACTCTCTTCCTAAGCAAGTAGTTCATTTTTGAGAGAATGGCACCTCCTCTCTTTTTCATATTTTGGAAATGCAGTGCTTCCCTTTTAGATGGAGTTTGAAGAAAAAGGGAAAGCATGCAAGCTTCCTTTTTTTGTTTGTTTGTTTTTTGGTTTTGGTCTGTCTATACTATGAAATTGATTTTTCTAAATTTTCCCTAGAGCAAAATGGCCGGATATTTGTGTTTGGTCTCAAACTAGCCCAACATTTAAATACAAAGCAAGATGTCAGAAAAGTACTTTTTTGTGTGTTTGATTTTATTTCAAGTCAAGTATTTCCCTCAATATGTTAACACAGGGATCGTATTTTGGAAGTTAAATTAATATAAATTTATTTAAAATACAAGGAGGGCCCAGAGAAGTTAAGTGACTAAAACATTGATCCCATTTTGTCCACAGTATACAACTCAAAAATATTATGTAACAACACCAGTGACTATTTGATCCAGGCTTAAACAGGAGATAGTGAGTATTTATGTAACATCTGAAGGTTGGTTTGGAGTGAAGAGGAGGGCAGGATCATCATTTCTCAAGTTTTCAAATGCAAACATCGGGAGGCATCTGTGCAATTCACCACCACCTCCTCAGGGACTGTTGTGGGATGAGCAGCTATATGAGCATAGTTTTTCCTTGTCAGTCCAATAATTCAGGGGATCTGCACAGCAAGAGAGTTTATAAAAATATTAAAATGGCCTAGAGAGGCTTCTATTCAAAACGTGCCCGGAAGGATATTTATCTACCTTGCATTATCGCATACCCCTTGACTCAAGCATTACAATCTAAAAAGGTTTCTAGAGTCAAAAGTCCAATCTCTTTCTCTTAGAAATATTGCTGAGTCACGGTGAACAGAGGAATTTGATGCCATATATATTTTTTAACGATTTATTTCCTTTTTATCAGTTTTAACCCCCCCACTCCGTTTTTGCGGTTTTGTGTCCATTTATTGGGCAATTCTCTGTGTCTGCTTCCTGCCCTCTCCTCTCATCCTCCTCCTCCTGTCTGCACTGGGATTTGATCCCGGGTACCTCTGACGTGGGAAAGAGGCATTCTGCCATCCATGCCACCTCAGTTCCTGGTTTTTCCATGCATCTCATCTTGGCTCTCCCCTGCTTCTCTCTCCTGTTATGTCATCATCTTGCTGTGTGGTTTGGCAGGGCCTGGAGTTTCACCCGCTTGGGTCCCTGGGGGCTCAATCCCACGCAGGGCCAAACCGCTCACAAGCTCGAGGAGCCAGACGGCGTGCACACGCACCGTCTATATTTTTCTTTATTTTACCAGGGATCGAACCCAGGTCCCTCCATATTGGAAATGGTTGCCCAACCATTTGAGCCACATCTGCCCCCTCGATGCCATATTAATACTGGTAAAACCACAAACCCGGTTACCTGTACCTTCTCTGAGCTGTACAGCTTCTCTGTTTTGTTACGAGCTTCTTGAAAAGAAGCTCAGAAAAGGTGGGCTATTATTTTCTAAATCAGCCTATTACTAGAAGCTCTTTCCATGTCCCTGAGGCTGCTATCAAGCTCCCAGGAGGCCTAGGAGTGTGGCCACTAGCCAAGGATCTCACGGTACACTTATGTTTTTAAGGTTTCTCAAATAGAGTGCCTGCATTTGTCAGACAAACCGGAAAAGGTAAAGTGAAAATAATAAATAGACCTGAAAGAAGCAAACATTACCTTGACAGTGGCATGAGGAAAAGAAAAAGAGTCTACAGATTGATATTTAGAAAACCACCAGACTACAACTGCTAAATGCCCAGACCCTTTGCCTACCACCTACCCCCACGCTAGCTGCACACAACTGGATAGACGCAGAGGTTTATTAGGGGTTATTTTTTTTTTATTTTTTTTTTTTACCGAGAGGTCCTGGGGATCGAACCCAGGTCCCTCCATATGGGAGATGGATGCTCAACCATTTGAGCCACATCCATCCCATATTAGGGGTTATTGATTAAGAGAAGGAGTTTGAAAATTGTGTGAGGACAATGTGTGAGCATATTAAGAATTGTATGGAACAAACGCTACCTTCTGCAAATATATTTATTTTTATAATCCTTACCTTTATTATTTTTTAACTGGAAGTCTTCACAGAGCCTGCAGTTCAAAGTACATTGTAATCCTCCAAAAAGGTATTTAGGAAGTTTCCACCTATATCTCATTTTTCTCCTGAGGGTATCTCAGTTAAGCTAACACCAAGGACTCCTCCAGGAAACAAACTTGTTCTTAGTGACTGGTAGGTTGCAAACATCTGATGATAATAGTTTATCCCCATCTAGTCAACAATTGGCAGTTCCATTCCAAGCACCCTCCTTCCCCCTATCGAGGAATCAATTACTTACCACAGTGAAGTTCATTACACCTGACCAGGTGTCCCTGGTATTTCCTTGGCCTTCTTGCCCATGATGCCAAGTGCTTTATTCACCTGCTTGTCGTCCTGCTGCTGAGAAAGGGATCCTCATTCCAGGGTTTTGGGGATGGCCAAACTCATGACACCCACTGCTGGACAGGTGGGATGGGCAGCAGGTTATTAGTCCATATACTCACAGCCTAGGGGGCAAGACTAGGCATCATGCAAGGTCACATGGAGAGTGCACTTGGGAACAGACTGAATAAGCAGTGGCTGTGGGAGTTGAGCTTTGTGGTAACAGGAGGATGAAGTGAATCCAGGCTCCTATGGGTGAGAAGACTGGCATCTTTGGATAGATCCATGAGCTACCTTACCAGAAACCTGATTATTTATCACTTAGAATAATGAACTTCAGTACACTGTTTGATGAGAAAAGAAAAGCAAGTGCAATGGTGCCAACTCTATACTCTCACTTGGAATGTCCCTTTAAGCATGGTCCCTCCTACTTTGTTATTTCTTAAATTTGAACCGTACAGTTGGGGCGTTGCCTTTTCAGATAGGGTATTGCCTTAGTGTTGTTTCATAAATCTGCTGAAGGGAATGGAAAAAAGCAATCTCTGCTTATTCTGAAGAGTGAGAGGGAATGGATCACAAATGTCATTGTTTGCAACTAAACAATGGTCGCTTCTTTCCTGTCCTAGGATTCAGCACCTATGCGCCTCCAGAGGTAAAAGTAGAGGACTACAGGTTAAGAATGCAAATGAAAACAGCATTGGAAGGATTGTTGCCCATCTGGGTTGTCAGAGAACTAAGTTCCTGTGTGACTCTCAGGGACCCACTTAGTCTCAGTTTCACCAGGCTAGAGCCATTCCATGCATAAAGTGAAAGGAGGACAATCTTCAGTCAGTTCTTCAGGGTCTCATAGTGTGGGCCCCTAGAGATTACTCGGCTTGGCTTCTCCTCCTTCTCCATCTGTTTAAGAGAAGATGACCTCAACAGTTAGGGCACTTGCTATCAGCTGCCTGCTGTGAGATTGATCTCAATGAGGAGCTTCTCTGTCTATTTCTATAATTCAAGAAATCTTTCCTTCTGCCAAGTAGACATGGGCCAAAGAAGTCCTTGTGTCAGGAGCCCTGCATTTGAAGGTGTTTGCTAAATGAGGGAGGGAACTGCAGCTGTGGGGTGAGGGCAGCCCACTGAGTATAAGGCAGAATATAGAGCACACAGTGAGAAGAGTTTCCCTTCTAATTCTCTGCTGGAAAATTTCCCTGAAAAGAAAATATGACTTCCTCTTGGGGGAAATGCTAACTCTAAATTCTTGGTACTTATTAGACATCTTACATTGGAAGGAAATATTTAGAGTTGTTCCTCTCACCCAAGAGGGAGCAAGGTGGACATGTCACTACTATGGAAAGCCAGAAAATATTCATTCTGACTACTTACTACTGAAATACATAACACGGGAAAATTAAGTCAAACTATGATCTCATTTTCACAACTGAATTATAGGCAGAAATTTTTAATAGACAGGACAGGTGACAGGACATTTTTTAGTCATGCAATGAGGGACAAAGAAGAGCTGGAGATTGTCGATAACACTGAGGCTGCTGCCTTGTAATCCTCCAGGTGATGGACACCTAAGGAAAAGCACACGGGAGACCAGCAGGGGCAGGTGGGGATCAGTATCCAATTCCTTGTAATCATGTTGAAAAAAGAGCTTTTGATATACTTAACAGAAAAAGAAAGAAATGGTTTGTTTCATTTATGTTTTTTTCCATTATCAATTGCACGTTAAAATCTTTCTCCAATATGGGTAGACAAACTATTCATTCAAATTTCTCTAGAATTATATTGTCTTTCATTGTATTGGCCTTGACATTCAGGGCTCAGCTCTACTTTATTAACTGCTTATAAGCTGTGGTTAATTTCTTACTAAAACCTATATCCTCACAGTGTACATTTTAACTCCTAATATATAGTCCTATCATGTGACTAGAGTGACTGTGCATTAAAGAATTAACATCGCAAACCACTATCCCGAGAAGTGCCTGCTTACAAGTTTCACCACTAGGTGGCATGTGTGAACCTGAATTTCAGGAAGTGTCCACCATTCCTTTCATTGGTAATGGTGGTTCACTGTGCCTAAAGTGTTTGTGCAAACAACAAAGTTTATTCTGAATCTGCTTTCCTTCAGGAAGACTGGACATTTCTTATGTTAGGCAGAGTGGGCCTGTATGAGTAGATCCTCTAAACAGCTAGGGATTTGAGTCTGTAGTGAGCTTTCCTGGTAGACAACAGTTCCAGTGAATTGTCAAAGTTTGATACTGTAGGAATCAAATATGTTCAGTGTGCCTCCTCTGGAGGAGGAGCCTTGGACTTCTGTGCCTGGTTCTATGTATTTTGTCGCATGCAAATTTTCTGTTTACTGGTTTTGCTTTGTATCATTTCACTGTAATGTATCATAGCTGTGAAGACACACATTCTCAGTCCTGTGAGAATTTCTAGCAAATCACTGGACCTGATGGTGGTCTTGGGGACTTCCAATGCCAATAAACACCCATTTCAGATTTATCAGAGTGAAGGTATTCCAGGGATGCACAACTTTCCAAAGTAAACATGGGAAAGGCCCAGGCAAACTGGGAGAAACCGTGCAGCCTACGTGGAGAACTATCACAAGACATGAGGGAATGATTCATTCTGGTGAAGGCCACTACTTGGGCCATGATGACCTCTCAATCAATTCCACTTCTGCCTTTGTTGCTCCTCTAGATTCCTAAGAGTAAAGCAGAGGAAGCCACCAAATTAGCTATTGATGCTGGGTTTCGCCACATTGATTCTGCCTATCTGTATGGAAATGAAGAACAGGTTGGACAGGCCATCTGAAGCAAGATTGCAGATGGCACTTTGAAGAGAGAAGACATATTCTACACTTCAAAAGTAAGTGTATATGTTCTGTGTATGTGTGTGTGCATATTTGTGAGATGTGACTATGTGTGAATTGTGATGATATGATTAGTTGAGTAACTTTTCTGATTGTACCTATTTGCAGAACTTTTATTCACACACATATTATGGGTTTTATCATGGTCACATTTTCTGACTTTAGTTTAAGTATAATCACTTTCCTTTTCTGAGCTTCAGCCCAAAGTTGTGTGATTTACCATAAAGTATAGCATTAGTCAGGTCTGTGATCACATGATGACTTTCCCTGTCATCTGTGAGATGTTGTCAAATTTCTTAACACTCTGAAACACAGTTTTCAACTCTGTCAAGAAGAGAAAGCAGTGGTAGAGAGCTATTTGAGTATTTTAAAAGGTATTGTTAAAGTTTCTTGCATTGTATCAGCACATGTTACCACGTAAAACCAATTTTTCCCTTCTCTTATGTATGCAAAAGGAATAGAAAATATTTATCCTACACAGTTTTATGAAAATGGAATTAGATATATTACCAGAAAAATTTTTGTAAACTCTATAAAATATCATTCAGATGATGGACATTATTATGACTTGATTATGATTTTACCTCTTAAGTCATTTCCTTCCATTCTGCAGGAGATATCTTGACAAAATTCTGAAAAAAATAATAGAATTTCTATGATTAGGTGATATGAAAAGAGAACTGCAATAAAAGGAAATATTTTCCCTTCAGTGTTTGAGTGTTCAAATAGTAGAAAACTGTACACATATGGGTTAAAGTAAACTATCCAGGAGTTAACATTAAGGTTCTTGAAAAAATGCTTGTGGGAAATATTTTTCTTTATCATCTGAATGAACTCTCCCAGCATGGCTATTTTTCCATGTTCTTCACATGGAAAGATTTCCCATAGCTTTTATCTGTTTTTATTTTGCAAAGTTTCCATCTCCTTTATGATTCTATGATCATTTTCCTCTATTTCCTTACAAAATTTTCTATATCATTCTTACAGGGTAGACATCCACGAAATATAAAAGATAATAATAAAGGAATAATATTCTGAATAAAACCTAAAGATTAGGTACATTTCTACTGATTAGAGTTTAGGTTCATTGACAACCCAAGTTCAGTCTGAATTCAGTAAGAATGGCATTGTCATATGCTTTATGACTTCACAAGTTTCCAGTGTGAATTTGTTAAACTAGTCACACTTTATCAGTTATTTCTTTCCTGATCTCATTCACAATCAGCTAAAGTATTAATGCAATGTGTCTTTTCTTTTGACCTCTGCAGCTCTGGGTCACTTTCTTTTGACCAGAGTAGATCCAAAGTGATGGAAACATCACTGAAGAAACTTCAGCTGGACTATGTGGACCTCTATATTATTCTTTTCCCAACAGCTCTGAAGGTTAGCAATTAGCATGATCAAACCATTTTCATTTTCTCCAGCAGCATGACCTTCATCTTGTATAAATTATTGATTATGCTTTTTTAGAGGGATGTAGGGATAATGAAAATCGGAGGAATCCTAAATAATAATTTATTTGTTGAATAGATTGTTCTGGCTCAGCTGGACAGGCTTAACAGCCTTGTCAAAAAAATCATTTGACTGTGGATGTGAGGATCAATTTCTGAGTTCTCTGTTTGGTTCCATTGGTTAATCTGTCTGTCTTTATGCCAATACCATGCTGTGTTTACCACTGTAGCCAAGAAACATGCTTTAAAATCAGGAAGTGAGATTCCTCCAACTTCATGCTTCTTTTTAAAGACATTTGTGGCTGTGCAGGGTTGCTTACCCTTCCAAATAAATTTGATAATTGGCTTTTCCATTACTGCAAAAAAGGCTGTTGGGGTTTTTCTGGGAGTCTGTTGAATCTGTAAATCAGTTTGGGTAGAACTGACATCCTAATGATTTTTAGTGTTCCAATCCATGACAAAGGAATGTATGTCTATTTAATTAAGTTTTCTTTGTTTTCTTTTGGTGATGTTTTGTAGTTTTCTGAGTACAGGGCCCTTTATGTCCTTAGTTAAGTTTATTCCAAATATTTGATTGTTTTAGTCACTGTTATAAATGGAATTTTTCTTCTGATTTCCTCCTCAGATTGCACAGCAGTAGTGTATGGAAACGCTATTGATTTTTGCGTATTAATCTTGAATCTTGCCAATTTGCTGAATTCATCTATTAGTTCTAGTAGCTTTGTTGTGGATTTTTCAGCAGATTCTTTATATAGGATCATATCATCAGCAAATAGTGAATGTTTTACTTCTTCTTTTGATATTTGGGTGCCTTTTATTTCTTTATCTAGCCTAATTGCACTAGCTAGAACTTTTAGCACAATATTGAATAACAATGGTGAGAGTGGGCATCCTTGTCTTGTTCCTGATCTCACCAGGGAAGCTTTCAGTCTTTCACCGTTGACTACAATGCTAGGTTTTTCATACATACACTTTACCATATTGAGAAACTTCCTTCTATTCCTTTAGTTTGGAGTTTTTTTAATCTAGAAAGAGTGCGGTATTTTGTCAAATGCCTTTTCTGCGTCAATTGAGAGGATCATGTGATTTTTCTTCTTCAATTTATCAATGTCGTTTATTACACTAATTGATTTTCTTGTGTTGAACCACCCTTGCATACCTGGGATAAAACCCACATGATCATAGTATATAATTCTTTTAATGTGCTCTTGGATTCAGTTTGCAAGTATTTTTTGAGGAGTTTTGCATCTATATTCATTAGGGATATTGGTCTGTAATTTACTTTCTTTTTTTTTTTTTGTAGTATATTTATCTGGTTTTGGTATTATGGTGATGTTGACTTCATAGAATGAGTTTGGTTGTGTTCTTTCCTGTTCATTTTTTTGGAAGTGCTTGAGCAAGATTGTTATTTAATTGCCTTTGAATAATGGGCAAAATTCATCTGTGAAGCCATCTGGTCCTCGGCTTTTCATCTTTGCTCTCACTTATTCTGGGCATTTACCCTCTATCTGTATTGCTGGGTCATGTGACAAATCTATATTTAATTCTTTAGGAATTGCCAGTCATTGACAGTGGCTGTACCACTCTACATTCCCACCAAAGTGAATAAGTGTTCCTATCTCGCCACATCCTCTCCAATACTCGTATATCTCTGTTTTTTTAATAGTTACCATTCTGATAGGTGAGAAATAGTATCTCATTGTAATTTTGATTTGCATTTCCCTAATTGCTAGTGATGTTGAACAGTTTCTCCTGTTTGTTTGTTTTTTGCCATTTGTAATTCATTTTTTGACAAACGTCTATTCAAGTCTTTTGCCCAATTTTTATTTGGTTGTCTTTTTATTGCTGAGTTATATGATCTCTTTATATATCATGGACATTAAACCCTTATCAGATGTGAGATTTCCATATATTTTCTCTCATGTGTTGGCTGCATTTTCACCTTTCGACAAAGTCCTATGAGGTGAAAAAGGGTTTAATTTTGAGGACATCACATATATCTATATTTTCTTTTGTTGCACACACTTTGGGTGTAAAGTTCAAGAAACTACCACCTACCACAAGGTCTTTAAGGTGTTTCCCTACATTTTCTTTTAGTAGTTTTATGATCCTGGCTTTTATATTTGGACCTTTGATCCATTTTTAGTTGATTCTTGTATAGGGAGTGACATAGGATTCCTCTTTCTTTTGTTTATGTATATACAGTTCTGGGAAGGTTTTTTTGACTGTTTCAGTATCTTCACTTGTGATTGGTTTGTTCATGTCTTCTATTTATTCTAGGGTCAGTGTACGTAGTTCATATGTTTCTAGGAATTTGTTCATCTCATCTACATTGTCTAGTTTTTTGGCATATAGTTGTTTATAGTATCCTATTATGACTTTCTTATTGCTGCGGAGTCAGTGGTAATGTCCCCCCTCTCATTTCTGATTTTAGTTATTTGCATCTTCTCTCTTTTTCTCTTTGTCACTCTAGCTAAGTGTTTGTTGATATTCTCAAATAACTAACTTTCAGTTTTGTTGATTCTCTCTATTGTTTTCTGTGCTGTTATTCTCAATTTCATTTATTTCTGCTCTGATCTTTACTATTTCTTTCCTTTGGCTTGATTCGGGATTAGTTTGCTGTTCTTTTTCTAGTTCCTCCAGGTGTGCAGTTAGATCTTCAATGTTAGCTCTTTTTTCTTTTTTAATGTAAGCTATAAATTTCCCTCTCTGCACTGCCTTTGTGGTGTCTCATAGGTTTCATATGTCGTGTTCTCCATTTTCACTCATCTCAAGATATTTGCTGAATTCTCTTGCAATTTCTTCTTTGACACACTGATTATTTAAGAGTATGTTGTTTAATCTCCATATATTTAGGAATTTTCCCCTTTTCTGTCCTTTATTGATTTCCAGCTTCTTTCTGTTATGATCAGAGAAAGTGTTTTGTATCATTTCAATCTTTTAAAATTTAATGAGACTTCCTTTGTGATCCAACATATGGTCTATTTTGGAGAAAGATCCATGAGCCCTTGAAAAGAGTGTATATCCTGCTGTTTTGGGATGCAATGCTCTATAGATGGCTGTTCGGTCTAGTTCATTTATCATATTTTTCAAGCTGTCTGTTTTTTATCCTCTGTCCGGATGTTCTATCCAATACCTCAAGTGGTGTATTGAAGTCTCCAACTATTATTGTAGAGACATCTATTTCTCCATTCAGCTTTGCCAGTTTGTGCCTCAAGTATCTTGGGGCACTCAGATTAGGTGTATAAATATTTTGTATATTTATTTCTTCTTGGTGAATTGTCACTTTTATTACTATATAATGAACTTCTTCATCCCTTATAACACTTTGGCATTTAAAATCTATTTTGTCTGATATTAGTAATGCTATTCCAGCTCTTTTTTCGTTACTATTTGCACGTACCTTTCACTTTTAACCTGGTTGTATCCTCACATCTGAGCTGAGTTTCTCATAGACAGCTGTATTAGTCAGTCAAAGGGGTGCTGATACAAAACACCAGAAATCTGTTGGCTTTTATGAAGGGTATTTATTTGGGGTAGACGCTTAGAGTCACAAGGCCCTAAAGAATCCAACTTAAGGCACCATAAGAGGTACTTTCTTACCCAAAGCCATCTGCCACATATTGAAGCAAGATGGCAGGCAATGTCTGCGAGGGATCGGCCTTCCTCTTCCTCTTAAGGCTCTGTTGGCCCAGCCTCTTCCAATCTCAACTGTAGGTTGAAGGACTGTTCTCTTTCCTGAGCTCAGCTGCTCAGGGCTCTGGTCTCTGAAGCTGCAAACTATGAAGTGAATGGGTCACCTCTCTCCCCGGTGCTCCAGCATCCAAAACTCAATTCTCTGTGTTTTCCTTCTCCATGTATTTACTTCCCTGTCTTTGATTAAGCATTGGTTTATACAGCACACAAAGAGGGGAAGGGGCAGGGACTCAAACTGAGATGCCCTAATAATGTGGTCAAATAAAAGCTCTAATCTTGATTTAGTAAAGTAAAAGTGAAACCTCTGAATCTAATACAATCTAATACACCCTGAGGAACAGACCAGTCTATAAACATGATCCAATATCTATTTTTGGAATTCATAAATAATATCAAATTGTTACAACAGCATATAGATGGCTCAATTTTTAAACCACTCTGTCAGTCTATGTCCTTTTTTGGAGGGATTCAAGCCTTTAACATCAGTGTGATTACTGTAAAGGTATTACTTACTTCATCCATTTTGTCATTTGGCATTCTGTTTTCATATAGTGCTTTTGTCTGTCTTCTTATCCTTTAGTTTACCCTTCTTATTAATCTTCATTTTTACACTCTTCTCCGAGTCTCTCACTCATGTTTTTTCTTTCAGGCTGCTGCACTCCCTTTAGTATCTCCTGTAATTCTGGTCTTTTGATAACATATCTATCAGTTTTTGTTTGTCTGTGAAGACTTTGAACTCACCCTCATTTTGGAAGGACAATTTTGCCAGATACTGAATTCTTGGTCTTTCTCTTTCAGTACCTTAAATACATCATACCACTTTCTTCTCACCTACATGGATCAGCACTTAATCTTACCAAGTTTCCCTTGTATGTGATGATGTGCTTTTCTCTTGCTGATTTCAGAATCTTCTCTTTATCTCTGATATTTGACATTCTGAATAATAGGTGTCTCTGTGTAGGTCTATTTGGATTTATTCTATTTGGGGTGAGTTGTCCTTCTTGGATGTTAATATTTATGTCTTTCATAAGAGTTGGGAAGTTTTTGGTGATTATTTCCTCCAATATTCTTTCTACCCCTTTTCCATTCTCTTCTCCTTCTGGGACACCAATAATGTCAATGTTTATGCACTACTCATTGTCATTCAATTCCCTGACACTCTGTTCTATTTTTTCCTTTTTCGTCTCTTTCTGTTCTCCTGTCTTTTCCAGTTCAGATGATCTATCTTCAAAATCACTAATTTTGATTTTGAGCATTTCATATCTGCTCTGATGTGCCTCTAATATATTTTTAATCTCCTCTATTGTGTCTTTCATTCCCATAAGTCTGTTACTTTTCTTTGTAGGCTTTCAAAATGTTCTTTATGCCCACCCAGGGTCTTCTTAATATCCTTTTTTCTTTAGTCATATTTTCTTTAAAATCTTTGAAGTGCTTTAGGAGAGTTGTGTGATTATCACTGATTAATCATCTTAAATCCAGTATCTCTTCAGGATATTTGGTTAGTTCTTTGGGCTGGGCCATCTCTTCCTGTTTCCTAGTATTACTTGTAATTTTTGGCTGGTGTCTAGGCATCTGAATATGTTGCTGAATTTACACTGATGGTCAATTTCTCTCTCTTGCCTATTTTTTCACAGTTCTTCTTTGATATTTGGTCCAACATATATTCTAAGTCTTTAAAATTGCCCAGCTTAAGTTATTAAAACCGGTCAGGGACTCACTATTGGGGTGCAGATTCTTCCCAAAGGTTAGGGTACAGATAGAATTGAAAACTAATTTTGTCCATGCAATTTCCAGACTGTCCAGCAGATGGCACTAGCCAGCACACCTTTCCAAGGAGGTGTTTCAGTCTTGGCTTTCTTGTATTCCTATGCTGAATCTCCACAGAGCCGAGATTCAAAGCAGACTCTGTTGGCCAAATTCACTGATAAAATGCCCCCCTACTCCCCCTCCCTTTTTCCTTGAAACAGCTGACAGGGAGGAAAGTGTGTGTTCTCCTCTCAGATCATTGCAGAGAGCTAGGTGTTTCACCTAGCTTAATGTCTTGGGGGGAGGAGAAGGGAGCCCTTCCCAGCTGCCACAGGGGTTTGCTAACTCAAGTTTGTTGTTTTGGCTTCTTCATCTCTCTGTCCCTCACCCTTCTGGGAGGTGTGTAGCACTGTCCTGGTCTGATGACCCCCAAAGCAGGTCCCTTGGATAGCTTTTGGTTCTTTCTCTATTGTTTTTGTGAAAACATTGAACTCTGCCTGTTAGTGCAGCACCATCTTTCCACAATTCCTGCCTTTTATTTCTTTATCTAGCCTAATTGCTCTAGCTAGAATTTCTAGCACAATGTTGAATAATATGGTGAGAGTGGGCATCCTTGTCTTGTCCCTGATCTCAGCAGGAAAGCTTTCAGTCTTTCACCATTGACTACAAAGCTAGCTGTAGATTTTTCATATGTGCACTTGATTTTCTTGTGTTGAACCACCCTTACATACCTGGGATAAAACCCACTTGATCATGGTGTATAATTTTTTAAATGTGCTTTTTGACTGTTTGCAAGTATTTGGCTGAGTATTTTTATATCTATATTCATTAGCAATACTGGTACATAATTTTCTCTTTTTTTTGTAGTATCTTTATCTGGTTTGGTATTAGGGTGATGTTGACTTCATAGAATAAGTTTGGTAGTGTTCTTTTCTGTTTAGTTTTTTGAAAGAGCTTGAGCAAGATCAGTATTAGTCGTCTTAGAATGATTGAATGAATAGAATTGAGTGATAGAATTCACCTTTATAGCCATCTGGTCCTTGACTTTTTATCTTAGGGAGTTTTTTGCTTTGTGTTTTGTTTTGTATTTTAATAAATGGCTTTTAGTATAATCACAATGTTGTGCATCCATCACCACAAAAAAATTTAGATCATTTTCGTTACTCCAGAAATGAAAATTCTATATCCCTTAGCATTCCTTCCCCAGCCCTACATAACCACTGATCTAATTTCATCTTTATAAATTGATTTATATTTACATTTTATATAAATGGCATCATACAAGATGTAGTACTTTGTGTCTGATTGTTTTTCACTTCATATGTTTTTTTTGGTCTGATATTAATATTTTGCAGTTTAGACATACATTTTATCACCGTCAAAGAGAAGCAGTCTTATATATGCAATTTTACCCATATTCATGTTTCAGATGTGATTTTATGATGCTATACAGTTCCATGTTACATTTTTTAGCTTTCCTTTTAGCAATATACATGACCTGAGACTTTTCCCTTTAAACCACTTTCATACCCACATGAAACTGTACTGCTAGTTACAAACAATATGTTGGGCTTTCACCCTTTCTATTCATTTCTAAAGATCAACACATACCCTTTTTACCAATTCTGCACAAATTAACTCTCACCTTTCCACTGTCTAAACTCAGTCCATCATCTGGTGACCCGTATTCAAAGTAGTAACGCCATGAGATTACACAATATATTTTGCTCTTGGTAGCACAATCATACAGTATTTGTCCTTTTGTTTCTGGCTTGCTTCACTTAACATAATGTCCTCCAGGTTCATCCACATTGTCATTTGCTTCACTACTTCATTTCTTCTTACAGCTGCATAATTTTCCATCATGTGAATACAACACAGTTTATTATTCATTGGTTCATGGAAAACTGGGTTGTTTCCAACTTTTGGCAATATGAATAATTCCACTATGAGCACTGGTGCACAGATCTCTGTTCATGTCATGCTCTCAGTTATTCTGGGTATTAACCACTGGTGGTATTGCCAGGTCATGTGGCAAATCTATATTCAACTTCTTTACGAACTGCCAAACAGTCCTTGACAGTGGCTGATTTGCATTTCCCTAATTGCTACTGATGTTCAATATTTTTTTCATGTATTTTATTTTTGCCATTTGTATTTCTTATTTGGACAATTGTCTATTCAAGTTTTTTGCCCATTTTTCATTTGAGGAGTTTATCTCTTTATTGTTGAGTTGTCAACTTTGCTTTTGTTCCAGCATTTTCCAGTGGTGGTCATTATGCCCTTGGGGCAAGTCACAGCTCATGGGGAGTTCTCATACTCGAGAACACCCCTGGTTTATCCAGCCTCGTTATTAATCCTGAGAAGAATCTAGATAGATCCTGTTTGTTTTGTTTCTTTACTCTTAGTCTTCTTGTGTCCAGAGCATGAGGAAATAGGGTTGTCAGCCTGGGACAAGGTTACAGTGCATTTTTGGTGGAAATTAAGGCCACATAACAGACTGCCTTCTCAGATGGAGAGATATTTCCAAAGTATAAGAGGCAGACTAAAAGTAACCTAGTCCACTATGAGTCCCCAAAGAACTTTGTATGATATATATTTATTGAACATATAATAGATGGAAGAGATTATAGGAAACCTGTCTCTGAAGACTTTCCTTACCACAGCTTATGCAAACCACTATGTGAAAATCAGTATGTGGAACGTTTTATCTACTCCATAAAACCTTAGGGTCCCAGCCCTAGATGTACCTGTCAGACCATGTAAGGGCAGAAGCATTTTGTAACCTCATATAATCACTGCTTCTGTTCCAGCCTGGGGAGGATCTTTTCCCTATAGATGAATGTGGAAAATGCATATTTGACACAGTGGATCTCTGTGCCCAGTGGGAGGTGAGTACGTTCCTTTGAGTAGTGTGTTCAAATGAAAAAGCCATGAGAGGGGGGGTATGGGTCACTCTTCTACCAGTGAGAATTTAGAATTGTCACTGGATGGCCCTCAAACGGAATGTTTTCAAATTTATACTCAAAATTAGACAGAAAAATCACAAAGGTCTCTTGAACCTCTAACAATGAACTTATTCTTTAGTAACAATTTACTGGACACACAGTGTGACTTTCCCTCAGAAAGGAAACTGACATAATCCCATGGCTTTTGGAGCACAGGCAGCAAAACCTTCTCATGGAGGACGGAAGGAAGAAATGCTCTATTTGTTCTAGAAGGGCACTGGAAATTGGATTTAGAGTTATATTAATCCTATAACTCTCATCAGTCATGTGTTCCCAGAACTAGTCAGTGTGTGGTGTACATAAAATTTCAGAAGAGCTATAGGAATTTAGAACATAATGTGCAATCCAGGCTAAACCTCCTCTGGAAATGAGAGTAAGACATGGAATTTCTCACTTTGACAAAATAAAATTAAATTTCTCTGAACAATCTTGCCTCATTAGTAAATGTGATTCTTGAGAATGTCAACTACCATAAAATAGGTAGAAATTTCACCCTTGGAGCAGAATTTCATTAATAAGTTTAATCAGGGAGGTAAATTATTGTTTACCCCATGACTGCCAATGCCTACACGTCCTCTATTGTCCAGTGCTCCTCACTGGACAAATAAATTTCTGTACCTGTCCTGGCAAGAGATAAAGGAGATCTTTCCCACTGACCTACCATTACTCCAGCTCCCAGCCTGGTTCTTTTCATATAATATGGTATTTTGAGTGACAATCTAGTATATGTTTTACTATCTCTCAACCTAAATCTTTCTATAATCCAGCTGAAGGTACACTGACAATTTTGATATATTTAATCCACTGTATATAGACTTGGAATTATGACATTCATCCATTAATCTCTATTCAAAAACATTTACTAAGCAACCATCATCTATGGTGCCTTGGGACAAAAAAGCCCCTACCCTCATTGTTCCTACATTGAAGTCAGAGGAGACAGAAAATAAACAAGTAAAAGAGTAAACCTAAGTTTCTCAGATGGTGATAGGTATGTGGAGAACAATAAAGTAAGGTAAAGAGGATTGGGTGGGTCATGAGGGATGTAACTGGGCAATGTGCAAATTTTATAGGCCTCAAAGTAAGAGTCACATTTCAAGGAGGATATTTGAGCAGAGATATGAGATGAGGGATAAGTAAAGGGGAAGACTATCTAGAAAGAGGTAACAGCAAGTTCAAGGGCCATTAAGTGATAGAGTGCTTTGTGTCCAAAGAAAAGCAAGATCTCTCCTCGGACTGGAAGATAAAGAGTGGGATGAAGTTAGTGTGAGACTAGATCATTGAGGGCCTTTTAGGAGGACTTTGACTTATACTCAGTATGATCTAGGAAGCGTTTAGAGGTTTTTGTTTTGTTTTGTTTTGTTTTTGTTGATTTATTTTTTGTGCCCTTAGAGGGTTTTGTTCTGATTCATTTTTTTTTTTTATTTTTTTTATTTTTTTATTTTTATTTATTGTGGGTAAAAATAAAAATTTTCACAATACATACCAACATTTGCAAAATGATATATAAATATATATGCATATATGTGCATTTGCTTACAAATGTTATTTATATATATATATAAATATATTTTAAGAGGTGCTTAGATTACCCAAAATATTACACAGAACCCACTGGGATTCCCATGTTGCCCACCTCCCACACCTCCCATTTTTTAGAAGAATTAAGTTCATAAATACAAGTATTAATATCAAGGGCCTGGCATATTGGTCTGTCCTCTTTGCTAGGTTCTGACTATGTACTCTATATATTCTTTTTTTTTTTTTTTTTTAATTATGGGTAAAAATCAAAATTCTCACAATACATACAAACATTTGCAAAATGATATATAAATATATATGCATATATGTGTATTTGCTTACAAAAATGTTGTTTATATATATGTATATACATATATTTTAAGAGGTGCTTAGATTACCCAAAATATTACACGGAACCCAATGGGATTCCCATGTTGCCCACCTCCCACACTTCCCATCAAATCCCACACAAACATCTCCCACAGTGTGGCCCACCACCCTCAATGAACTTACACATCCTGGAGCCTTGCCACCAACCATAGACCACAGTTCACACTGTAGACCACACTCTCTCCCACTCAGTTCTGAGTGGTGTGTGCTGATTTAAAATGGCCTACATCCGTTGCCACAACAGTACTCAGGACAACCTCCAACTCCCAAAGAAGCCACTGTATTTCAACTGCTCGTTCCCTCCCTATCCCAAAAGTGTCAAGTGGCCACTGGCTCCACCTCATTGTTATAATTTCTTGCATTGCTAGAATCACCATATGTGAACAAGAGAATACCATCAAGTCCACTCTAGTTCATAGTTCTTCCCCCAATCCTGAGGGGACTGGGATGGTGATGTCCACTCCAACTCCAAGTGAGAGAGGGCTTATATCCCATGGATATGGTGGGTGGGATGATCCTGCCTGCAGATGCAGGCCCTCTCCATTCCCTGGGATGGCCATTTCCCATCATTGTCTCCTCACCAGGTGACTTGGATGAGTCCATTGAGCTGTAGGGTAGGAGTTGCAGCTCCACCTAGATTTCATGCACACCTGGCACATAGGTAGGCGGGAGGCTCCAGTCTCTGGAAGTATACCTAAAAACTCCAGCATCGCATATAGGTTTGAATAGAAGGGACTGGTGAACCATGTGCAGGGAGGACTTATTTGAGTCTAATTCTGTCACTCTCAGGAGCAAAGATTCCAAAATAGAACCCACTGATAAGGCATCAGTCTCTGGGGCTATCCCCCCTTATATAGGCCCAGGGTGTCTCCGGAGCTCTCAGGAACCCCACTGAGTGGGGTGATAGGCACTTAGATGTTCTATGAGCTCCTACTGAGGTGTGCATAAGAGTTACCTCTGGGATGACCTCCCGACTCTCTTTGAAGTCTCTTAGCCACTTGAACTCATTTGTCTTTACCATTTCCCCCTTTTATTCAAGGTCTTTTTCCAGTTGTGTTGCCAGTTGGCACTTGGGAAAAGTTTTCAATTAGCAATAATTGTGCCTCGGATAAACCTCATTGGCTACGATACTGCCACTGTGCAAAGCTGCCAGTTGGCACTTGGTATTAATTCCTCGTTGCCAGGGAGGCTCATCCCCGGGAGTCATGTCCCACATTGGGGGGAAGGTAATGCAATCATATGCTGAGTTTGGCTTAGAGAGAGGCCACATTTGAGCAACAAGGAGGCTCTCAGGTGGCAACCCTTAGGCACCCCACAACTGCAGGCTAAGTCTCATTTACAAGAGCAAAGACTCACAAGGGTACACATCAATTAAAAAAAAACAAAAACAAAAACAAAACATGAGTGGGTCATCCTATTTTGACAGGCACTCTCCCTACACTCAGAGGACTATTGTTGCTCCCTTGGAGACTGTGACAGAGCTCTCCAGGCTAGGAATTCAGATTCCCTCATTTATTGTGTGATTATCCACCCATCATGACCATGCCCCATCCCCCGATCCTTTGAATGATTTTGTATATCTTTCATGTATATTCGGATGAACCAATCCCCACGAAACCCCCACCCCCAATAATCCCCCGCAGTACCCATTGTAACCCTTCTGTGATCCAAATCCTCCATGAACATTTAGTCCATAAAATAATCAAATACACTTACTAGGAAAAAGAAACAAGTGTGATAAGCGTACATGCAAGAGACAAACATAAGGAAACTCAAAAGGGGAAAAAAAAAAAAAAAAGAAAAAGAGAGAAGGAAAAAAAACAAAT
>JAKSZT010054552.1:10393331-10408758 GCA_026826555.1 Tolypeutes matacus
AAAGATAACTTGATTACATAAATGCTACACAAAAAATATAGGGATTTCCATATGCTCCACTCCCCACCCCTCCCACACCCTTCCACATAAACATCCTTCATTAGTGTGGCACATTCATTGTAATTGATAAACACATCCTGGGGCTTTGCCACTAAGCATGGACCATAGTTCACATTGTAGACCACACTCTCTCCCACACAGTTCTGCATGTTATACTATTATACTATTTACTATTACATTATACTATTTGACACTAAATCTTTTACAACTTTATAGTTAGACTTGTCAAATCTTACTTAACTTTGACCACAATAATTCCCTTTCTGTGCATCTTCTGCACTTTCAATATGCATTCAGGTTTTGTCCCACACTTTACTCTTTCTTAATAACCAGCTATTTAATCTTAAGACAAAATTACTTTATTTTTCCTTAATAATAAAAACACACTCTATATACCTTACATGTATAAGTTACCAAAATAATTTTGGAAACCACCTCCAAGTAAACCTCTTACAACGTAGAATTACCATGAACACTAAACAAACTTGTCAGAATAATGATTCAGTTCGGTCATATGCAAACATAACTTTACTTCAAATACCTAGTAGCATGCAATCTAGAAACAGTGTTTGGAGGCAAGTTGGCAGGGGAGGCTGATTGCTATGAGGACTAAGTCCTGATTTAATTGCAGGCTTACAAAGCAGCCGGCATGTTTCTATTTTACTTTCACAGTGTTAGCCAGTTTAGAAGTTACTAAACTTTTAACTGCACCAATTTTATCAGTGTGGCTATTCAGGCCCAATTAGAATTAGCATGGAACTCAAACAGAGACCATGAATGTTGCTAAGCTTTTCTACTTCTCCAGCAGCGTAATTCTATCAGCCCCCACTTGCCTGCAGTCACACCATTCAGGGGGCAGTGAGTTTGCGGAGTTGCTGCCAGAGTTAACTCAGTTAACTCTTTAGTAGAATATTTTCTCTCTGATCTACGTGGACCAGGCTAAGCTCTCTTTCTAATTTAAGCTCCTCTTCTGCCTAGCGTGCATGGGATTCAGCAATCAGCTGCTTCTGAGAGCTCTCTCTCAAGGCTGCTAACGAGGGCCAAGCAGCGGCTGGAGCCATGGCCCGATGCGCTTTCCTTTCCATGAAGATACCTTCTACATTCTCCCCTAACTGCACTAACCCTGCAGGCATATACGGGGTGTCCCCCATGTCACGTACAAGACCCCAAATGTCTATGAGGTGAGCCAGTTCAAACCTCATAGAGGAACAGGGCCACCCCGGGATTTCCCCTATAGAGCTCCCTGTGACTGCCATGCCACCCGCGGCTCTGACAACGTTAGGAGACCCTGGAATACCCTGTGGGATATGCCAGTTGTAGCACAGGACGTCAAGCCTGGGAAGGCTGAGGGAATAACTGGATATTCCAGAGAAACCACACAGGAGCCCAGTGGGATAAGGCACGCCTTTATTACCTACAAACCCAAAGGTCGCTGATCGGGGGGGAGCTCCGTGCCACTTTTCCGGGGTTAGAGGCTTATAAAGAAGTACAGCTGGGGGTGGGGAGGAGGGACAATACCAGGAACAGCTACAGAAATGCTCCATGAATATGCCTGTGCATGCGATTCTCAAAACATTCTCACCACATCTTTGCTCTTATCTTCATGGACTGGGCTGCTGGCCAGTTCAACCTGTGCACACTCCAGGAACTCGAAGTCATGGAAAGTGCATTTTGCCTTGGTTTACCCCACATCTGCATATCTCATATTGGCATCTCATGAGAATGAAGATATTCTCCCACACACTCACAGTTCTATTATATATTAAAAAATTAGCAATGATTTTTTAATATCTTGTGCTGTCCTATTCATATTCATATTTCACCTTTTTTTCTAATAAATTAGTCTAAAGTTCTTTTTTATAAACCAGGATCCATTGTAACTCACTTACTGCTTTTTTTTTTTCCTGGAAAAAGATGAAATCATCCATTTATTTAGGACCAATTACAAGCACTAGAAAGCACAGGAGGAACAGAAGCTTGATCACAAATAAATATTCAGTGGAGGAGGGGGTGAGTGGGGAGGGAACTGTTATTGACTGGTCTTGTAAAATCTGCTGCTGAATCAATAGCAATTTCTGGAAATGCCAGACATCTATTTTGTGCGGCTTGAACAGCGAAGATAATAATAAATGTACTCATGAAGTAGGTCTCTTGACGCTATTTCCTTGAGTCCCTTATAGTAACACAAATAGGTAATGAGGTACAATAGCTACACAAGCCATGGCAAAAAGAATTCAAAAAAAATTTTTTTGAGTGGTAATAGGTAATATCTCTTTTTTTTTGTTCTTTGTTTGTTTGTTTGTTTTTATATTTTTAAAGATGCTTAGATTACATAAATGTTACACAAAAATTACAGGGATTCCCATGTTCCCCACCTCCCACACCTCCCATCACATCCTACATAAACATCTTTCATTAGTGTGGTACTTCACCTGCAATGGATATACACATCCTGGGGCTTTGCCACTAAGCATGGACCATAGTTCACATTGTAGACCACACTCTCTCCCACACAGTTCTGCATGGTATATGCTGATGTAAAATGGCCTATATCTGTCATTGTAATGTCACTCAGGATAATTCCCAAGTCCCAAAAAAGCCCCTGTATTACAACTGCTTTTCCCCTCCCTGCCCCGCAAGCGTCCAGTGGCCACTGGCTCCACATTAATGTTGTAATTTCTTCCATTGCTTGAATCACAATATGTCTACAACAGAATACCAGTCCACTCTAGTCCATAGCTCTTCCCCCAATCCTGAGGAGTCTGGGATGGTGTATTAGTCAGCCAAAGGGGTGCTAATGTGAAATACCAAAAATGGGTTGGTCTTTATAGAGGGTATATACTTGGGGTAGAAGCCCACAGATACCAGGCCATAAAGCGTTAGGTTTCTTCTCTCACCACAGTCCATTGCCACGTGTTAGAGCAAGACAGCTGCCGGCGTTTGCCAGGGTTCAGGCTTCTGGGGTTCCTCTCTTCCCGGGGCTGCATTTCTCTCCGGGCTTAGCTCCTGTTTCCTCCACAAGGTCAGCTGTAGACGATCAGGCGAACGGCTCGCTTCTCTTCTCCTGGGGCCTTCTTTCCAACATCAAAACTGCTTCTCAAAAGACTGCTTTAACTGTCCTTTGCCTTGCCTTTTATAGTCGATTCCCCACCCACCAAGGGGTGGGGCTCAACACCCTAATCCTAACCTAATCATGCCCAGATTAACAGATCAGTTTACAAGCATGATTCAATTATATTTTTGTAATTCATAATTACATCAAACTGCCACAGATGGTGATGTCCACTCCACCTCCAAGTGAGAGGGGGCTTGTATCCCATGGGTAAGATGGATGGGATTATCCTGCCTGTAGCTGCAGACTCTCTCCATTCCCTGGGATGGCCGTTGTCCATCACCATCTCCTCGCCAGTTGACTTGGGTGAGTCCATTGAGCTGTAGAGTAGGAGGTGCAGCTCCACCGAGATTCCACGCACAGCTGGCACATGGGCAGGCCAAGGGCTCCAGTCTCTGAAAGTCCACCTATGAACTCCAGCACCACATATAGGTTTGAATAGAAGGGACTGATGAGCCATGTGCAGGGAGGACTTATTTGAGTCCAACTCCGTCACTCTCAGGAGCAGAGATTCCAAAGTATAGCCCACAAATAAGGCATCAATCTCTGGAGCTATCCCCGCTTATATAGGACCTGGGTGTCTCCAGAGCCCTCAGGAACCCCTCTGTGTGGGGTGATATCCACTTTGGTGTTCTATGAGATCCTCCTGAAGTGTGCATAAGCGTTACCTCTGGGATGATCTCCCGACTCTCTTTGAAATCTCTTAGCCATATCAACTCATTTGTCTTTACCTTTTCCCCCTTTTATTCAAGGTCCTTATCCAGTGGTATTGCCAGTTGGCACTTGGTATTAATCACTCTTTGCCAGGGAGGCTCATCCCCGGGAGTCATGTCCCACACTGGGGAGAAGGTAATGCATTCATATGCTGAGTTTGGCTTAGAGAAAGGCCACATATGAGCAACAAGGAGGCACTCAGGTGGCAACCCTTAGGCACCCCATAAAAGTACGCTGTTTCAATTACAAGAGCAAAGACTCATAAGGCTAATCATCTATAACAATAACCCATTAGTGGATCATCTTCCTTTACCAGACACTGTCCCTGCACTCGGGGAACTGTTGCTGCTCCCTTGGAGAATGTGGCAGATCTCTCCAGGCTGGGAATTCAATATTCTCTCATTTATTGAGTGATTCTCCCACCCACTGTGACCATGCCCCACCCCTTGATCATTTGAACAATTTTATTTATCTTTCATTTATATTCAGGTGCACCTCCTCCCATGAAACCCCCATCCCAGACACCCCCCACCAATGATCCTCTCCTGCCCCCATTGTAACCCTTCTGTGATCTAAACCTTCCTTGAAGATGAAGCCCATATAATAGCCAAATACAATTAATAGGAAATGAAATAATAATGATAAGTTTAAATGTAAGAGATAAAATACATGGAAACTTAAAAAAAGCACTGAAAATAAAATTAAAGGATTGGGGTATTCAAAAAAAGGGGAAAAAACAAAAATATTAAAAAAATTTTTTTTTAAATTATTTTTCCTTTTATCACTACTTTATCGGGTGTCCAGTCTGTACCATGGCACCTTTCCCCTCTCATTCCCCAGTGTCTCCCAAATTTTCATTTAATTTTCGAAGAAGTTTTAGGTCACGGCAAAGTCACACGCAGAATACTAGAGACTTTAATATACCCAACCTCCTCCCCCTTTCTTCACCCCATATTTAAACCTTTTTGTATGTGGATGGTAGCATTGTTATAACTGTTATACAGATAGTGAAACATAGCTACTAAACATTGTCAATGGTTTACAGTATAGTTTACAATTTTAGACAGTACAGTTTAATAATTTTTGATGATATTTACCATGTCCTGTGTCCATCATGGTAAGGTAATGAAAAACATTTCCCCTGACCACTAAATACCCCCTGTTTGATCTTTTTTGTTCCTTCCTCCCCATCCCCCTGGGGCACATGACACCCCCCTGTCTTGACTTATTGGATGACAAGATTCATAGTTACCTGCAACAAGAGGTCTTGACACGCTGATTTTCCTCCCCTACTAGGATCCACCCTTGCTCCTAAGAGACACCCACCTGTCTGTTTCTGGATGAACGGGTCCTCCCAAAGATGGGGGTCCACCTCCTTCCCTCTCACAGTGTTGGTCTCCACTCCTTGACACAACACATTATGACAGGATGAACACTCACACACTCCCCAGAAGCCTACTCCAGATGTGCCCCATCCTAATGCCCCCCCAACCTCCACCCTAAACCAGTGACACTACCTTGTCATATTGCCATAAGAGCATTCCCACTCCTGCACTTTCAACCTCATACCCACAAATCCTATGTTCACCTGGTCCCTCTCCCATCTCTCCCCCCAGTATCCTGGGTATTCTAACCCACCCTTCCTAATCTACCCACCTGTGAATCCTGCACCACCAAACCCAGTCATATCACTACCCACCTGTCCTATCCTTCAATATGCAACTATACTCTATCATTTTACCAGAGATTATGTCTGTATGGGTGATGGCTCACAACCTTCTCTTCCCTTTCTCTCCCTTGTTAACCTATCTTTCAGACAATGGTTCTCAGAGACTGTTCACTTTCCTCAATTCAAATCAGAGAGGTCATGTACTGTTCATCCTTCAATGCCTGGCTTGCTTCACTCAACATAAGGTCTTCAAGATTCATCCATGTTATTCCGTGTATTAGCAATTTAGCTGAGTAATATTCCATTGTATGTATGTACCACATTTTGTTTATCCATTCATCTGCTGATGGGCACTGGGGCTGATTCCAACTTTTGGCAATTGTGAACAATGCCGCTATGAACATTGGTGTGCATATATCTGTTCGTGTCTTTGCTTTCAATTCTTCTGTGTATATACCCAGCAGTGGACTCACTTGATCATACAGAAGATCTATAGTTAGTTTTCTGAGGAACTGCCAAACTGTCCTCCACAGTGACTGGACCATTCCACAATCCCACCAGCAGTGGATGAGTGTTCCTATTCCTCCACATCCTCTCCAACACTTATAGTCTGCTGTTTTGTTTTGTTTTGTTTTGTTTTGCTTTTTTTTTTTTTTTTTTTTTTACCAGGAGATCCCGGGGAGCGAACCCGGGTCCCTCCATATGGGAGACGGATGCCCAACCAGTTGAGCTACTTCCAACCCTCTGCTGTTTTTTTAAATAGCTGCCATTCTAATGGGTGTAAAATGGTATCTCATTGTAGTTTTGATTTGCATTTCCCTAATAGCTAACGATGTCGAGCATTTTTTCATGTATTTTTTAGCCATTGGTATTTCTTCCTTGGAGAAGTGTCTTTTCAGGTCACTTGCCCATTTTTTAAATGGGCTGTTAGTCTTTTTATTTTCAAGATGTAGGATTTTTTTTTATATGCAGGATATTAGGCTCCTATCAGATATATGGTTGCCAAATATTTTCTCCCAATGGGTAGCCTGCCTTTTTATTTTCTTAATAACATCTTTTGAGGTGCAGAAGTTTTTAATTTTGAGGAGATCCCATTTATCTATTTTTTCTTTTGCTGCTCGTGCTTTGGGTGTGAAGTTCATGAAACCATTTCCTATTACAAGGTCCTGTAGATGCTTCCCTACATTATCTTCCAAAATCTGTATGGATTTGGCTCTTATATTTAGATCTTTGATCCATCATCAGTTGATTTTTGTATAAGGTGTGAGATGGTATCCCTCTCTCATTCTTTGGATATAGATATCCAGTTATCCAAACACCACTTGTTAAAGAGGCCATTCTCTCCAAACTGAGTGGGCTTGGTGGCCTTGTCGAATATCAGATGACTGTATATGTGAGGATCTATATCAAAACTCTCAATTCAGTTCCATTGTTCAGTATGTCTGTCCTTGTGCCAATACCATGCAGTTTTGAGCACGGTCACTTTGTAGTTTGTTTTAAAGTCAGGCAGTGTGATACCTCCAACTTCATTTTTCATTTTCAATATGTCTTTAGTGATTAGGGGCTTCTTACATTTCCGAATATATTTTGTACTTAGTTTTTCCAGTTCCTTAAAAAATACAGTGTTGATTTTTATTGGAATTGCATTAAATCTGTACATTAGTTTGGGTAGGATAGACATCTTGATGATTTTTAGTCCTATCCATGAACAGGGAATATTCTTCCGTTTATTTAAGTCTTCTTTGATTTCCTTTAACAATGTTGTATAGTTTTCTGTATATTAGTCCTTTACATCTTTAGTTAAATTTATTCCTAAGTATTTGATTCTTTTAGTTACTATTGTAAATGGCATGTTTTTCTTGATTTCCTCGTCGGGATTGCTCATTATTGGTGTACAGAAATGCTACTGATTTTTGAGCATTGATCTTATAGCCTGCGACATTACTGAACTCCTTTATAAGTTCTAGAAGCTTTGTTGTAGATTTCTCATGGCTTTCTACATATTGGATCATGTCATCTGCAAATAATGAAATTTTTACTTCTTCTTGTCCAATTTGGTTGCCTTTTATATCTTTTTCTTGCTTCAGTGCTCAAGCAAGTACTTCTAAGACAATGTTAAATAGGAGTGGTGATGATGGGCATCCTTGTCTTGTTCCTGATCTCAGAGGGAAGGATTTTAGGATTTCACCATTGAAGATGATGCTAGCATTGGGTTTTTCATATATATCCTTTATCATATTCAGAAAGTTTCCTTCTATTCTTATCTTTTGCAGTGTTTTTATCAGGAAAGAGTGCTGTATTTTGTCAAATGCTTTTCCTGCATCTATAGAGATGATCATGTGATTTTTTTTTCTTTCAATCTGTTTATGTGGTGTATTACATTGATTGATTTTCTTATATTGAACCATCCTTGCATACCTGGGTTGAAACCCACTTGGTCATGGTGTATAATTCTTTTGATATGTTGTTGAATGAGATTAGCAAGTATTTTGTTGAGGATTTTAGCATCTGGGTTCATTAGAGAAATTGGTCTGTAATTTTTCTTTCTTGTGGTATCTTTGTTTGGCTTTGGTATTATGGTAATGTTAGCATCATAGAATGATTTAGGCAATATTCCTTCTACTTCTATTTTTTGGAAGAGCTTAAGCAGGATTGGTGTTAGCTCTTTCCAGAATGTTTGATAGAATTCAGCTGTAAAGCCATCTTGTCCTGGGCTCTTCTTAGTTGGGAGGGTTTATGTTTTTTGTTTTTTGTTTTTGTTTTTTTTTTTCATGGGTCCACCTACTCGTTCTAAGTTGGGAGGTTTTTGATGACTGATTTTATCTCTTTACTTGTAAATTGGACAATTGAGTTCATCAATTTCTTCTTTCATGAATGTAGGCTGTTTGTGAGTTTCTAGAAATTTGTCCATGTCCTCTAAATTATTATTCTTGTTGGCATATAATTTTTCAAAGTATCCTCTTATGATACTCTTTATTTCTGTGGGGTCAGTAGTGATATCCCCATTTTCATTCCTTATTTTGTGTATTTGCATCTGTTCTCTCTTTTTCTTTGTTAGTCTGGCTGAGGATTTGTCAATTTTATTGATCTTCTCAAAGAGCCAGCTTTTCATTTTGTTTATTTTTTCTACTGCTTTCTTATTATCTATTTCATTTAGCTCTGCTCTAATCGTTTTTATTTCCTTCTTTCTACTTCCTTTAGGTTTAGTTTGTTGTTTTTCCAATTCCTCCAAGGGTGCAATTATGTCTTCAGTTTTAGCTCTTTCTTCTTTTTTAATATATGTAGTTATGGCTATGAGCTTCCCTTTCAGGACAGCTTTGGCCGCATCCCATAGGTTTTGGTATTTTGTGTTGTCGTTTTCATTAATTTCAAGGTAATTACTGATTTCTTTTGAGATTTCCTCCTTGACCTACTGTTTGTCTAAGAGTGTGTTGTTTAACTTCCATATCTTTTTGCCTAATCTGGTTCTCTGGCCCTTAGTGATTTCCAATTTCATTCCATTGTGGTCAGAGAAATTACTTTGAATAATCTCAATCTTTCTGAATTCATTGAGAGTTGCTCTGTGGCCTAGCATGTGGTCTATCTTGGAATATGATCCATGTGCACTTGAGAAGAATGTAAATCCTGCTGTATTTGTGTGTCGTGTTCTGTATATGTCTATTAGGTCCAGGTCCTCTAATATATTGCTCAGAGTCTTTGTTTCTTTATTGATTCTCTGTCTAGATGTTCTGTCTAATGGCGATAATGGTGTATGAAAGTCCCCCACTATAATTGTAGAGGCATTTATTTCTCCACTTAGTCTTTCCAGAGTTTGCCTCATGTATTTTGAGGCACCCCGATTAGGTGCATAAATGTTTATGATTATTCTCTCTTCTTGAGAGATTAGCCCTTTTACTAATATATAGTGTCCATCTTTGTCCTTTACAATAGTTTTGCATTAAAGTCTATTTTGTCTGATATTAGGATAGCTACTTCTGCTCTTTTTTGGCTTTTGTTTGCTTGTAAAATTGTTTTCAAGCCATTTACTTTCAGCCTCCTTGAATCCCTGGGTCAAAGGTGGGTTTCTTGTAGACAGCATATAGATGGATCATATTTCCTTATTCAATCTGCCAATCTGTGTCTCTTGAGTGGTGAATTTAATCCATTAACATTCAATGTTATTACTCGCAACAAATTTCTTACTTCAGCCATATTTTCTTGGGTTAATGTATATCATATGTTGTTTTTATTTCTCTTTTTGTCTTTTTACTTGTTTTTACACTGTCCTCCAACTCTTTTTCCCTTGTTTTTTCCTTTCAACTTGTAGAACTTCCTTTAGTATTTATTGAAGTGCAGTTTTCTTATTGGAATACTCTCTTAATTTCTGTTTATTTGTGAATATTTTGAACTCTCTATCATTTTTTTTTTTTTTTTTTTTGCAGGAAAGAAAAAGGCAATTATCAAATTTATTTGGAAGTGTAAGGAGCCCGGGTAGCTAAAAATGTCTTAGAAAGGAGAACAAAGCTGGAGGATGCTCACTTCCTGACTGTAAAGCATATTACTTAGCTACATGGTAAAAACAGCATGGTAGTGGCATAAAGACATACCTGGAACCAAATCAAGAATTCAGAAATAGACCCTCACATGTACAGTCAAGTTATTTTTGACAAGGTTGTCAAGCCCTCCCAGTTTGTAAAGAACAGTCTATTCAAAAAACAGTGCTGGGCAAACTGAATATCCACATACTAAAGAAAGAAAGAGGACCGCTATCTCACACTTTATACAAAAATTAACTCAAAATGGATGAAGGACCTAAAAATAAAAACAGCTACCATAAAACACTTCAAAGAACATGCAGGGAAACCTCTTCGAGATCTTGTGGTAGGCAGTAGTTTCATAAACCTTATACCCAAAACACGAGCAACAAAATAACAGATAAACCAGACCTCCTCAAAATTAAACACTTTTGCACCTCAAAGGGCTTTATCAAAAGGGTGAAAAGGAAGAGTTTAATATTCATATTATATTAAAATATCATACAATTCAAAGAAAAAAAGACAAGCAACACAATAAAAGAATAGGTGAAAAACTTGAATAAACATTTTTCCAAAGAGGAAAACCAAATGGCCAAAAAGCGCATGAAAAATGCTTCAACATCACTCGTTATTAGGGAAATGCAGATCAAAACCAAACTGATATACCATTACACTTTATAGAATGGCCATCATTAAAAAAAATCACAGAATACTACAAGTGCTGGAGAATATATGAGACACAGGAACATTCCTTCACTGTTGATGGGAATGTGGAATGGTGCAGCCTCTGTAAAGACAGTTTGGTGGTTCCTCTGGAGGCTGAATATAGAAGTGCTGTATGATCCAGCAATCCTGTTTCTAGGAATATATTCAGAAGTTCAAAATGAAGCCTCCTCTAAATGTGGAATTTTCTCCTCTCATCACTTTATGAGTGACCATCGCTTCTCTTCTAGGTATTGCCGGCCTAGCCACTGGAACCACTTCTGTCATCCTCCAACAACAAGGTCTCTCTCACCTAAGAGCTGCAGTAGATGAAGACTTAGCCCGCATTGAAACCTTCATCACCAATCTTGAAAAATCCCTTACGTCCCTATCGGAGGTTGTTCTCCAGAATAGCTCTCTATCATTTTTGAATGCCAGTTTTGCTGGGTAGAGAATTCATGGCTGGAAGTTTTTTTCTTTTAGTACTTTAACTATGTCATACCACTGTCTTCTTGCCTCCATGGTTTCAGATGAGAAATCAGCACTTAATCTTATTGTGCTTCCCTTGTATGTGATGGTTCTCTTTTCTCTTGCTGCCTTGAGTATTTTTTCTTTTCTTGAGCATTGGACATTTTGATGAGTATATGTTTTAGAGTTGGCCTGTTGGGATTTATACTGTTTGGGGTGTGCTGTGCTTTCTGGACTTGTACATCCATCTCTCTCAATAGGGTTCACAAGTTTTCAGCCATTATTTCCTTCAACACTCCTTCTGTTCCCTTTTCCTTCTGGGATGCCTATAATGCGTATGTTTGTGCATTATGTGTTGTCAGTTAAATCCCTGAGTCCCTGCTAGATTTTTTCTATCTTTTTATCTATCTCTTCTACTATCTGTTTGATTTCAAATGTATTGTCTTCCACATCACTAATTCTTTCTTCTGCCTGTTCAAATCTGCTGTTATATGAATCCAGCATCTTTTTTATTTTTTTGGATTGTGCCATTGATCACCATCATATCCGTTATCTTTTTATGTATGTTTACAATTTCTTCAGTATGTTCTCCCAGTGTCTTCTTTATATCCTTAATCTCTTCCTTCACTTCATTAAGTTGGTCCATGATATTTGTTTGGAAAGCTTTGATTAGTTGTTCGATGTTCTGCATCTCTTTGGTTTTTAGTTTCTTCATTGGACTGGTCCATGTCTTCTTTTTTCTCAGTGTGGTTTGTAATTTTTCATTGCCCTCTAGTCATCATTTTATCTTGATGGATTTATTCAGTTGACTAGCTTCTCTCTCTGCTCTAGAGTTTTATTTAGCTGGTGGTTCTGTGTGTGTTTTAATTTTTCTCTTTGAGACTTTGTTCTTCTTATTTTATTTCCTTGCTTCTTTCTATGTTCCCTTGAAGGCAAAAGATTAGAGTCAGAGGAATCAAAAGATGTGAGAAAGGAAGAAGGATAATAGTAATATTGATAAACGTTAGAAGAGGGACCATATAAGACTTAGTAAAATGAATATTTAACTCGTGTAGGCAGTGTAGAGTAAGAGAAAAAAAAGTGGAGCACCGTCAATGGACTGGGAAACCAAATAGAGGAAAATATATATAATGATTTTGAAGGTAGAATGATGAAGAGCGAGAGAAAGAGTAAAGAAAGGGCTGAAAGGAAAAAGTTAATAATAATTTAAAAAGAAGAAAACAGAACAGGTAGAATAGAAATTGACACCCTTAAGTTGTGGGCTAATGAAAAAATATGGTATGTAAGAACCACAACAGAAAGCAGAAGGCAGAAAGATGAAGGAAGGAAAAGAGATAGCGTTGGGAGACAAAATCAATATAGACAGAGAATGGGAAATCACGGAAGAAGAAGCACAGTAAAGAAGAGACAACCTAGCAGCACCTAACTTAAAAAAAAAAAAAGAAAGAAACAGAAAAGAAGGGGGGGTAGGAAAGAGGAAAGAAAAGCAAGAGACAACAAATAAACAGAGAAAAACCAAACAACCACACAAGCAGGCAGTCAAACAAAGCTAAGGAAGAATATTGTTCCTTCTAGGGCCCTTGTGGAACCTCTCAGCCTGCTTGTGTTCATCAATCAGTTGCCCTGCAAGGTTCTATCTGTAGGTTTTGAGGCAGATTTTAGCGATTAAACTAAGTTTTTAAAAAATTTCTTTTTTTATTTTTTAAAGTGACTGTCTTCTTTTTTTTGGCAAAATAAGGGACCCAAAAGCAGTCCTCTTCTAGATCACCCCCTTCATCGAGGGGACCCTAAATAGGCTCGTGCAAACTAATCAAGCACTTCCCACTTCCTGGCCTCCCCAGGGGAGCTGAAGCTCTGATGCTTGTCAGTGCAGAATGATAAAATTGGCTGACTCTTCGTCCTGTGGAGCCAAGCCTCAGTGTCACCAGGCTGTTGGGTAAATCAGGCTTCCTCAGCAGATTTGCCACTCCCCTCAGCCTGGTGCCGCTTCAAGCCAGCTATTTTGTTCCCCAAAGCTGTGAGGGGTTCAAGGCCGCCAAATCCACAGAAAGGAAACCCTCTCCACCTTCTGCCAGAACCCTCCCATTCTTGGAGAACACTCCCTCTCACCCGGTTGCCAGCGGGAGTCGTGGCTCAAACCAGCCTTTTTCCCTGAGGGTGGGGCTCAGCCGTTTGTGTTAACCACCAACAGGCAGGGGAAAAACTCACGAATCTCTCCCGAGAAATCCACCTCGCCATCCAGCTCCCTCCAGATCGATGTCCCCAGGGTTCTCCCTCCGTGCACCCCCAGCACAGACCCCCCGGGAAGGACCCTGTCCCCAATCAGCCATCCTCAGAGAGTGAGTCAGCAAGTGCCCTCCTAAACCAATGCCATCTTTCCCCGATGCCACTTACTATACATATATATATACATATATTTTAAGAGGTGCTTACTGCTTTTTAACTTTTCTTCAAACTCGTTTAATCTCCAAAATCACTCAACTCTCCCTTATCCTATGATATATTGACAAGTTTTTGTCTAATACTCTGGATTTATCAAATTATTGCCTTGCGATATTAGTTAACTTGTTACTGTATTCCAAGATTCTATAAACTAGAAATTACATATGAAGACTTTATTAGATTCAGGCTAAGCATTTTTGGGAAGGAAATTTCATCAGGGTGCTGAATAATTCAAGTTGCACTGCATTAGGAAACACATAATGACATGTTGCCTGCTATTAGTGAGGCTATTTTCATCTCTTCATTAAAGTGCTGGGAGCCAGATCTAGTATCTAACGTATGTTTTTCCCTTTACAATTCCCAAGTAATATGATGGGTGGTGATTTGGCATCAGGGTAACTTCATGCCCCCTACTTTTTAAAAAAGCAGTTTTATGGAGACATATTCATATATTATGTGATCTATCGAAAGTGTGCGATCAATGGCTTTTATTTTTTTTTTATTTTTTTTTTATGGGTAAAAATCAAAATTCTCACAATACATACAAACATTTGCAAAATGATATATAAATATATATGCATATATATTTATATGTGTTTTTGCTTACAAAAATGTTGTTTATATGTATATATATATATATATATATATATATATACACATATATTTTAAGAGGTGCTTAGATTACCCAAAATATTACACGGAACCCACTGGGATTCCCATGTTGCCCACCTCCCACACCTCCCATCACATCCCACACAAACATCTCACTGTGGGAGATCAATGGCTTTTAGTATAATCACAGTGTTGTGCATTTATCATTACAAAAAATTATAGTGTAATTTTATTACTCAAAAAAAGAAAAACCCAGAACCCTTAACAGTCACCTTTCAATCCTTCTATCCTTCCCCAGCTCTACATAACAACCAATCTAATTCCATCTTCATAAATTGATTTATATTTACATTTTATATAAATGGAATCATACAATATGTAGTGCTATGTGTTTGGTTTCTTTGACTTAGTATAATCATGGGTTTTATTTTTGCCTGATATTAATATCTTATAGCATAAATATACATAACATTTCTTCAGTTTCAAAGAAAAACAGTCTTATATATGCAATATTGCCCATATTCATATTTCATGTGAGGTTTTACTATGCTATATGGTTCCATGCTACAATTTTTAGCTTTCCTTTTAGTAATATACATGACCTTAGTCTCTTCCTTTCAACCACTGTCATAGCTATATAATAGCACTGCTACTTACAAACACTATGTTGTGCTTTCATGTTTTCTATTCATTTCCGAAGAGTAATACACAACCTTTTACCAGTCCTGCACAAGTTAACACTCAGCCCTCCATTCTCTAATTTCATTCTATTTTCCGATGACTCATATTCTAGCTATTAATTCCATGAGTTTACACAATATATTTAGTTCATAATAGCGCAGTCATACAATATTTACCCTTTTGTGTCTGGTTTGCTTCACTCAACATAATGTTCTCCAGGTTGATCCATGTTGTCATATGCTTCACAACTTCATTTCTTCTTACCGCTGCATAATATTCTATTGTGTGTATACACCACAGTTTGCTTATCCATTCATCGGTTGATGGACCACTGGGTTGATTCCAACTTTTGGCAATCATGAGTAATGCCACTATGAACATTGCTCTGCAGGTATCTGCTCTCAGTTCTTCTGGGTATATGCCAGGTAGTGGTATTGCTGGCTCACACGTCAA
>JAKSZT010054552.1:10429260-10441247 GCA_026826555.1 Tolypeutes matacus
TTTTTAATGTCTCTAAAGAAAATTCAAAGAATTTAGAAGGGGACAAATGTATGGTATTATAAACCTCCTCATAAAACCCCCTGAATTGTGTAATTTAACTGTCAAGCATTAATGTTCAATGTTGTGTGTATGTTTCCTATTATTCTGTTGTCTTTTATACTGTTGCTATGGAATCTAAATGCAATGTTCTAATGCCTGGACTGCTCAAATATTGCAGAAGATCTAATGGGCAGATTGGATGGCGGAAAGAGCATTAGGGTGGAGTGTGGGGCAAAATGCCCTTTTCATGACCCCGACTCCCTGGAGTGTGGACAGACTGAACTGGCCAGCAGCCCAGTCCTTGAAGATAAGAGCAAAGATGTGGTGAGAATGTTTTGAGAATTGCATGCACAAGCATATTCCTGTATCATTTCTGTAGCTGTTCCAGGTATTGTCCCTTCTCCACACCCCTTCCTGCTATAATGCCTTTATAAGCCTTTACCCCTGAGAGGCGGCACGGAGCTCCACCCAATCTGCTGCCATCGGATTTGTAAGTAATAAAGTCATGTCTATTCCCACTGGGCTTCCATGAGGTTTCTCTGGAATATCAAGTTATTTGGTCAGCCTTCCTGGGCTTGACTTCCTGATTAGAGTAGGGGTGACATTCCAAGTCTACAACTTAATTTGAAGGAGTTAGGGTTTTGAAGGGTTTTGTCACTGTCTGTCTAGACAAATGAGTTGCTCGCTAGAATATTCTAGCCAACAACAGTAAGGTCAGTAAGAGAGGAGGATATGTAGGCATCTGGCAAGGGGCTGGAGGAAAGATGTGAAGAAGAGAAAAAGGAAAAGCCCCGGTGGGCTAAGGGAGCTACTCACCTGGTTACAGACGGGCTTGTACTTGAGCCCTGGCTTGTTCAGGATCTTCTCTAGCTGCTTGTGGTTAAAGTTAGACACACCAATGGACTTGGTCAATCCTGCATCCTTACACTTCTCCAGGGCCTGGGAAGAAGAGGTTGTGAAGAAGGAATATGATAAATGTGGCTATAGGGCAAGAAATAATGAAAGACAGCACTCTTAATGAGAACAACTGTGATGAAATGACCATGAAGCTGACTGACTTCAATTTCTTAAGGAAAAAAAAGCAAAAAATGAAAAAAAGAAGGAGATGAATTAAAGAAAAAGAAATGACTATTTCATCCTAGGGAAAACAGGAGAGACTGTTGTACACTGAGAGGAATAGCTGCTTATACTCACTGTTGCCAATTCTTTCCCTATCTGTCTAACATTCCCAAAAGCTCCGACCCACACATTATTCCACCAAACAATCTTTGTCAAGATTATAAATTGCTAAATCCAATGGTGCCTATCTCATTTGACCTAGTAGCAAAATTGGACACAGTTGTTATTTTCTTCCCTTAAAACACTTTCATCACTTGCTTCCAGGCACAGAACTTTTTTGGTGTTCCTCCTAATCCCCTGGATTGTTCTCTTGCTAGAGTTTCATCATCTTTCTCAATTCTAAGCTTGACAACTTCTAGATCCCAAGTGATCTCATCCAGATTCATGGTTTCAATGTCATCTACTTGTCCAAAATTCCCAAGTTGATGTCTCTATCCAAGACCTACATCAAAACCTTGATGATATAGACTCAGAGATTCACCTGCCACTCAACACGTCTATTTGAGATGTCTGATAGGCTTCACATACTAACAAGGTTCAAAACAGAGTTACTGATCTTCTCCCCTAACTGGCTTCTCCTGCAGTCCTCTTCATCTCACTGAATTCCAGCTCCATCATTCTTTGACTTCTTGCTGAAGTCAAAGACCTCAGAGTCAATCAGTCCTTCTCATTGTCTCACACCCTCAACCATTCCAGCAACAAACCCAGTCATCTCTGTCTTCTGAATTGGTCCAGTATCCAGTTGGTTCTCACCACTTTCACTGCCTCTATGCTATAATACCTTCACTACTGCTGTTGAGTAAATCAAGTGCCTTTTAGCTGGTCTTCCTGCTTCTTTTCTTACCTCTCTAGTTTGTAGTACTCAGTATTTAGACTCAGTGTTCGTCAATAAAACTTTCTCTGATGAAGGAAATATTCCAGGTCCACACCGTCTATATGGTAACCACTAGACAATGCAGCTATTTGCCAGTTAAAATATGTGACCAAAATACTGATTTTTTCATATTAATGATTTATAATTTATGTAAATGTAAATAGCCGCATGTGGCCAGTGGCTACTCTAATGGACAGTGCAGATATACGTGGTCCTATTAAAATATGAATCAGATCAAAACACTCTAAGGACCTAAGGAAAAAAAAAAAAAAACCCAAAAACAATCAATCAAACAAACAAACAAAAAAACAAAACAAAAAACCCTCTAAGGATTCCTACTGAGTATAAGTCAAAGTCCTCCTAAAAGGCCCTCAATGACCTAGTCTCACACTAGCCCTCTGGCTTCATCCCACTCTTTCTCTTCCAGTCCTAGGAGAGATCTTGCTTTTCTTTGGACACAAAGCACTTTATCACTTCACAGCCTTTAAACTTGCTGGTACCTCTCCCTAGATAGTTTTCCCCTTTACTCATCCCTCATCTCATATCTCTGCTGAAATATCCTCCTTGACATGAGACTCTCACTTTGAGGCCTATGAAATTTGCAAATTGCCCAGTTATGTCCCTCATGGCCCACCCAATCCTCCTTTCCTTACTTTATTGTTCTCCACATACCTATCACCATCTGAGAAACTTAGGTTTACCTTTCTGCTTGTTTATTTTCTGTTTCCTCTGGCTTCAATGTAGGAACAATGAGGGTAGGGGCTATTTTAACCTAATGCCCCATACATAATAGTTGCTTAGTAAGTATTTTTGAATAGTGGATTAACAGATGAATGTCATAATTCCAAGTCTATATACAGTGGATTGACTATATCAAAATTATCAGCATACCATCAACTGGCAAAGATTTAGGTTGAGAGATGGTAAAACATATACTAGATTGTCACGCAAAATACCATATTATATGAAAAGAACCAGGCTGGGAGCCAGAGTAACAGTAGGTCAGTGGGAAACATCTCCTTTATCTCTTTCCAAGACAGGTACACAAATTAATTTTTCCAGTGAGGAGCACTGGACAATAGAGGAAGAATAGGCATTGGCAGTCATGGGGTTAATAGGATTTTATTTCTCTAATTAAACTTATTAATGAAATTCTGCTCTAGGAGTGAAATTTATACCTAGTTTATGGTAATTGACATTCCCAACAATCTCATTTACTAATGAGGCAAGATTGTTCAGAAAAATTTTATTTTCTTTTGTCAAAGTGTGAAATTCCATGTCTTACTCTCATTTCCAAAGCACATTTAGGCTGCATGTACACATTATGTTCCAAATTCCTATAGCTCTTCTGAAAATTTTATGTACGCCACATACTCACTAGTCCTGAGAATACATAACTGATGAGAGTTATAGGATTAATATAACTCTAAATCCAATTTCCAGTACCCTTCTAGAACAAATAGAGAATTTCTTCCTTCCATCCTCCATGAGAAGGTTTTGTGGCTTGTGCTCTGATAGTTATGGAATTATGTCTGTTTCCTTGGTGAGGAAAAGCTACACTGTGTGATCGGTAAATTGCTACTAAAGAATAAATATAATTTTAGAGTGTCAAGAGAACTTTGGGATTGTTTGTCCAATTTCTAAGAATAAATTTGATAACATGCAGTTCTCAAATCAAAACTACAGTGAGGACCATCTAGTGACAATTCTAAGTTCTCACTGGTGGAAGAGTGAACCATACCCCCCTCTCATGTCTTTGTCATTTGAATACACTCCACAGAGGAACAGTACTCACCTCCCATGTGGCACAGAGATCCACTGTGTCAAATATGCATTTTCCATGTTCATCTTTAGGTAAAACGTCCTCCCCAGGCTGGAACAGAAGCAGTGATTACATGAGCTTACAAATTAATGCTTTTGCACTTACATGCCCTGACAGGTACATCTAGGGCTGGGACCCTAAGGCTCCATGGGGTAGATGAAACTTTCTACATACTGATTTTTACATAGTGGTTTGCATATGCTGTGGTAAGGTAAGTCTTCAGAGACAGGCTTCCTATAATCTCTTCCATTTTTATATATTTAATAAATATATATCATACAAAGTTCTTTGGGGACTCATAGTGGGCTAGGTTACTTTTAGTTTGCCTCTTATATTTTGGAAATATCTCTCCATCTAGAAGACAGTCTGTTATGTGGCCTTAATTTCCACCAAAAATGCATTGTAAACTTGTCCCAGGTTGATGATCATATTTCCTTATGCTCTGGACACAAAAAGACCCAAGAGTAAAGACACAAAACAAACAGAGTCTATCTAGATTCTTCTCAGGATTAATAAGGAGCCTGGATGAACCAGGTACATTCTCCAGTATTAATCCCATGAGTTATGACCTGCCCCAAAAGCATAATGGCCACCATGGAAAATGCTGGGAGAAAAATAAAGCTGACAACTCAACAATCAAGAGATAAACTACCCAAATGAAAAAATGGGCAAAAGACTTGAATAGACAACTGTCCAAAGAAGAAATACGAATGGCAAAAAAAAAAAAAAGAAAAAAAAAAAACCATGAAAAAAATTTTCAACACCAGTAGTGATTAGGGAAATGCAAATCAAAACTACAATAAGGAATTGTGGGAAGGTAGCATCAGACTAGGCAGGCAGGATTCACCTATCTCACAAAAACAACAGAGAAAGAGCCAAAACCTGTCCAAAGCACATGCTTTGGGGGTCTGCAAAACAGGACAGTGCTAAATTCCCAGGAGGGTGAGGGAGTTGAAAGTCCAAAACAACAAATGTTAGTTATCAAATCCCCATGGTAGTCAGAAAGTGCTCCTCTCCTCCACCCCCAAAATATTAAGCTGGGGTAAAACCCCTGGATCACTGCAGGTGACTGAGAGGGGAACAGACATCATTCTCCCTGTCAGTTGTTACAAGGGAAAAGAGAGGGGGGTAATCAGGTGGCTTTTCTTTAGTGAATTTGGCCAACAGGACCCGTTTTGAATCTCGACTCTAGCCAGACCAAATGCAGGAAAACGGAGATTTCCTCTCCGTGGAGATGTGTACTGATGATAGCCATCTTCAGGCTAGTTTTGAAATTGCATGGGAAAAAACCTGCTTTTGTTTTTCTCTATATTCAACGTCACAGGTGATTAGATAAATGCAAATCAAAACTACAATGAGATATTATTGCAGAATTGCAATAATCAGAATTGCAGCTATTAAAAAGATAAAGAACTACAAGTAATGGAGAGGATGTGGAGAGATAGGCACACTTATTCACTGTTGGTAGGAATGCAGAATGGTACAGCCATGGTCAAAGAGTGTTTGGCAGTTCCTAAAGAAATTGAATATAGATTTGCCACATGACCTGGCAAAACCACTCGTGGGTAAATACCCAAAATAACAAACAGACATCTGCACACCAATGATCATAGTGGCGTTATTTGTATTGCCCAAAGGTGGTAACAACAGAGTTGTCCATGAACCCATGAATAATTAAAAAATTATGTTGTAGTCACACGATGGAATATTATGCAGCTATAAGAAGAAATGAAGTCATGAAGCAAATGACAATATGGATGAACCTGGAGGACATTATGTTGAGTGAAGCAAGCCAGAAACAAAAAGACAAATACTGTATGATTGTGCTACTATGAACTAAATACATTGTGTAATTTCATGGATTTATTACTTTGAATATGGGTCAGAAGAAAATGGAATGAGTTTAGACAATGGAAAGGTGAGAGTTAACTAGTGCAGAATTGGTAAAAAGGATATATGCTAATCTTTAGAAATGAATAGAAAGGGTGAAAGCCCAAAATAATGTTTGTAACTAGCTGTACACTGTTACGTGGGTATGAAAGTGGTTTAAGGAAAAGTCTCAGGTCATGTATTTTACTAAAGGGATAGCTAAAAAATGTAATATGGAACTGTATGGCATAGTAAAATCGCATATGAAATATGAGTATGGGTAAAATTGCATATATAAGGCTGCTTCTCTTTGAAGGTCAACAAATGTATGTCTATACTGCAAAATGTTAATATAAGACCAAGAAAACAACCTAAGTGAAAAAAATCACACACAAAGTACTACATATTGTATGGTGCCATCTATATAAAATGTAAATATAATCAATTTATAAAGATGAAATTAGATGAGTGGTTATGTATGGCTGGGGAAGGAATGCTAAGGGATGTAGAATTTTCCTCTCTGGAGTAACAAAAATGTTCTAAGATTTCTTGTGGTGATGAATGCACAACATTGTGATTAAACTAAAAGCTATTTAAAAACAAAACAAAACAAAAACCTCCCTAAGATGAAATGCCGAGGAACAGATGGCTACAAAGGTGGATTCTACTAATCATTCAATCATTCAAAGATGACCTAATACCGACCTTGCTCAAGCTCTTCCAAAACACTGAACAGAAAAGAACACTACCAAACTTATTCTATGAAGTTAACCTCACCCTAATACCAAACCAGATAAAGACACTACAAGGAAAGAAAATTACATACCAATATCTCTAATGAATATAGATACAGAAATCCTCAGCCAATTACTTGCAAACCCACTTGAAAAGCACATTAAAAATATTATACACCATGATCAAGTGGGTTTTACCTTAGGTATGCAAGGATGGTCCAACACAAGAAAATCAATTAGTGTAATAAACCATATTGATAAATTGAAGAACAAAATCACATAATTCTCTCAATTGGTGCAAAAAAGTTATTTGACAAAATACAGCACCTTTTCTTGACAAAAACACTGTAAATAATGGGAGTAGAAGGAAGTTTCTCAATATGGTAAAGTGCATATATGAAAAACCTACAGCTAGCAGTGTAGACAATGGTGAAAGACTGAAAGCTTTCCTGCTGAGATCAGGGACAAGACAAGAATCCCCACTCTCACCATTACTATTCAATATTGTGCTAGAAGTTCTAGTTAGAGAAATTAAGCTAGATAAAGAAATAAAAGGCAGGAATTGTGGAAAGATGGTGTCGCACTAACAGGCAGAGTTCAATGCTCTCACCAAAACAATAGAGAAAGAACCAAAAGCTATCCGAGAGACCTGCTTTGTGGGTCAGCAGACCAGGACAGTCCTACACACCTCCCAGAAGGGTGAGGGACAGAGAGACGAAGAAGCCAAAACAACAAACTTGAGTTACCAAACCCCTGCGGCAGCTGGGAAGGGCTCCACTCCCCTACCCTGAAGATATTAAGGTGAGGTAAAACACTTGGCTTACTGCAGCTGACTGAGAAGGGAACACACAACTTCCTCCCTGCCAGCTGTTTCAAGGAAAAAGGGAGGGGGAGTCGGGGGGGCTTCTTTTCAGTGAATTTTGCCAGCAGAGGCTGCTTTGAATCTCTGCTCTGGAGATACAGCATAGGAACACAGGAAAGCCAAGACTGAAATACGGGCCTGGAAAGGCGTGCTGTCTGGCGCCATCTGCAAGCCAGTCTGGAAATTGCATGGACAAAAATTGTTTTCAGTTCTATCTGTATCCTTAACCCTCTGATATCCCACTAGTGAGTCCCTGATCAGTTTTGATAACGTAAGCTGGGCAATTTTAAAGACTTAGAATATGTTGAACCAAATATCAAAGAAGAACTGTGAAAAAAACAGGCAAGAGAGAGATATTTACCATCAGAGTAAATTCAGCAACATATTCAGAAACCTAGATAAGAGCAAAAAATTACAGGCCATACTAGGAAACAGGAATATTTGGCCCAGCCAAAAGAACTAACCAAATATCCTGAAGAAATACAGGATTTAAGAGGATTAATCAGTGATAATCACACAACTCTACTAAATCATTTTAAAGAATTTAAAGAAAATATGACTAAAGAAAAAAAAAAGATATTAAGAAGATCCTGGGTGAGCATAAAATAGAATTTGAAAGCCTGCAAAGAAAAGTAACAGACTTATGGGAATGAAAGACACAATGGATGAGATTAAAAATACATAAGAGGCACATAAGAGCAGATTTGAAATGCTCAAAAACAAAATTAGTGATTTTGAAGACAGCATCTGAACTGGAAAAGACAGGAGAACAGAAAGAGAAGAAAATGGAATAAATGGAACAGAGTCTCAGGGAATTGAATGACAAAGAAAAACACACAAACATTCACATTATAGGTGTCCGAGAAGGAGAAGAAAATAGAAAAGTGGTAGAAAGAATATTTGAGGAAATAATGACCAAAAGCTTTCCAACTCTTATGAAAGACATAAACATTAATATGCAAGAAGGACAAAGCACCCCAAACAGAATAAATCCAAATAGACCTACCCATAGACACCTACTATTCAGAATGTCAAATATCAGAGATAAAGAGAAGATTCCGAAAGCAGCAAGAGAAAAGCACATCATCACATACAAGGGAAACTTGGTAAGATTAAGTGCCAATCTCTTATCAGAAATCACGGAGGTGAGAAGAAAGTGGTATGATGTATTTAAGGTACTGAAAGAGAAAAACTGCAGCCAAGAATTCACTATCTGGCAAAACTGACATTCGAAAATAAGGATGAGTTCAAATCTTCACAGACAAACAAAAACTGATAGAATATGTTATGGAAAGACCTGAATTACAGGAGATACTAAAGGGAGTGCAGCAGTCTGAAAGGAAAAAACATGGGTGAGAGACTTGGAAAAGCATGTAAAAATGAAGATTATTAAGAATGATAAAGTAAAGGATACGAAGACAGACAATAGAATGATATGAAAACAGACAGCCAAAGGACAAAATGGATGAAGTAAGTAATGCCTTTATAGTAATCACACTGATGTTATTGGCTTGAATTCCCCAATCAAAAGACATAGACTAACAGAATAGTTTTAAAAAATGAGCCATCGATATGCTGTTGTAACAGTTTGATATTATTTATGAATTCCAAAAATAGATATTGGATCATGTTTGTAAACTGGCCCGTTCCTCAGGTTGTATTAGATTGTATTAGATTCAGAAGTTTCAATTTTACTTTATTAAATCAAGATTAGGGCTTTCATTTGACCACATTATTAGGGCAACTTGGTTTGAGTCTCTGCCCCTCCTCCCCTTTGTGGGCTATATAAACCAATGCTTAATCAAAGACCGGGAAGTAAATACATGGAGAAGGAAAACACAGAGAGTTTTGGATGCTGGAGCACCGGGGAGAGAGGAGAGCCATTCACCTGATAGTTAAAGCTGCAGAAACCAGAGTCCTGAGCAGCTGAGCTCAGGAGAGAAGACTCCTTCATCCTCAAGCTGAGATAGGAAGAGGCTGGCCCTACAAAGCCTTAAGAGGAAGAGGAAGGCTGAACCCTTGCAGACATCACCTGCCATCATGCTACAACACTTGACAATGACTTTGGGTGAGAAAGTACCTCTCATGGTAATTTAAGTTGGACTCTTTTGGGCCTTGTGACTGTAAGCTTCTATCCCAAATAAATGCCCTTTATAAAAGCCAACAGATTTCGGGTATTTTGCATCAGCATCCCTTTGACTGACTAATACAGCTGTCTACAAGAGACTCACCTCAGACATGCGGATACAAGCAGGTTTAAAGTGAAAGGTTGGAAAAAGATATTCCATGCAAATAGTAACCAAAAAAGAGCTGGAGTAGTGATACTAATATCAGAAAAATAGATTTTAAAAGCCAAAGTGTTATTAGGGTTGAAAAAGTTCATTATACATTAATAAAAGCAACAATTCACCAAGAAGAAATAGCTATACTAAATATTTATGTACCTAACCTGAGTGCCCCAAGATACATGAGACACACTGGCAAAGCTGAATGGAGAAATACATGTCTCTACAATAATAGTTAGATACTTCAATATACCACTCAAGGTATTGGAGAGAATATCTGGACAGAGGATAAAGAAACAGACAGCTTGAAAAATATGATAAATGTCCTAGACTAAATAGCCAACTCTAGAGCATTGCACCCGAAAACAGCAGGATATATATTCTTTTCAAGTGCTCATGGATCTTTCTTCAAAATAGACCATATGTTGGATCACAAGGAAATCTTGTTAAATTTTAAAAGATTGAAATGATACAAAACACTTTCTCTGATCATACCAGAAAGAAGTTGGAAATCAATAAAGGACAGAATATGGGAAAATTCCTAAATACATGGAGATTAAACAGCATACTCTTAAATAATCAGTGTGTCACAGAAGAAATTGCAAGAAAATTCAGCAAATATCTTGAGATGAGTGAAAATGAGAACACAACATATGAAAACCTATGGGACACCACAAAGGCAGTGCTGAGTGTGAAATTTATACTTTACATTAAAACAGAAAAAAGAGCAAAAATTGAAGATCTAACTGCACATCTGGAAGAACTAGAAAAAGAACAACAAACTAATCCCAAAGGAAGCCAAAGGAAAGAAATAGTAAAGATCAGAGAAGAAAAAAAAAATGAAATTGAGAGCAACAACAACAACAAAACAATAGAGAGAATCAATAAAACTGAAAGTAGGTTATTTGAGAATATCAACAAAATCAACAAACACTTAGCTAGAGTGACAAAGAGAAAAAGGGAGAAGAAGCAAATAACTAAAATCAGAAATGAGAGGGGTGACAGTACCACTGACCTCACAGCAATAAGAGAAATCATTATAGGATACTATAAACAACTGTATGCCAAAAAACTAGACAATGTAGATGAGATGGACGAATTCCTAGAACAAAATGAACCACCTACACTGGCCCTAGAATAAATAGAAGACATGAACAAACCAATCACAAGTGAAAATACCAAAACAGTCATCAAAAACTTCCCAGAACTGGATATCCATAAAGAAAAGAATGGAAGAGGAAGCCTAGCTCACTCTCTATATGTGAATCAACTAAAAATGGGTCAAAGACCTAAATATAAAAGCCAGGACCATAAAACTACTAGAAGAAAATATAGGGAAACATCTTAAAGACCTTGCGGTAGGTAGTGGTTTCTTGGACTTTATACCCAAAGCATGTATAACAAAAGAAAATATAGATAAATGCGATGTCCTCAAAATTAAACACTTTTACACCTCAAAGGACTTTGTCAAAATGGTGAGAAGGCAGCCCACTCAATGGGAGAAAATATATGGAAATCTCACATCCAATAAGGGTTTAATATCCATGATATACAAAGAAATCATACAACTCAATAATAAAAAAAAACAAACAAAAAAATGGGCAAAAGACTTGAATAGACATTTGTCAAAAAAAGAAATACAAATGGCAAAGAACAAACAGGGAAAACAGTTCAACATCACTAGTAATTAGGGAAATGCAAATCAAAACTACAATGAGATACTATTTCTCACCTATCAGAATGGCAACTATTAAAAAGACAGAGATCTACGAGTATTCGATAGGATGTGGAGACATAGGAACACTTATTCACTGTTGGTGGGAAGGTAGAGTGGCACAGCCACTGTCAATGACTGTTTGGCAATTCCAAAAGAATTGAATATAGATTTGTCACATGACCCAGCAATACAGATAGTGGGTAAATGCTCAGAATAAGTGAGAGCAAAGATGAAAAGCCGAGGACCAGATGGCTTCAAAGATGAATTTTGCCCATCATTCAAAGGCAATTAAATAACAATCTTGCTCAAGCATTTCCAAAAAAATGAACAGGAAAGAACACAACCAAACTCATTCTATGAAGTCAACATCACCGTAATACCAAAACCAGATAAATATACTACAAAAAAAAAAAAAAAAGAAAATTACAGACCAATATCCCTAATGAATATAGATGCAAAACTCCTCAAAAAATACTTGCAAACTGAATCCAAGAGCACATTAAAAGAATTATATACTACGATCATGTGGGTTTTATCCCAGGTATGCAAGGGTGGTTCAACACAAGAAAATCAATTAGTGTAATAAACCACATTAATAAATTGAAGAAGAAAAATCACATGATCCTCTCAATTGACGCAGAAAAGGCATTTGACAAAATACCGCAC
>JAKSZT010054552.1:10441347-10453339 GCA_026826555.1 Tolypeutes matacus
GTGCGGTATTTTGTCAAATGCCTTTTCTGCGTCAATTGAGAGGATCATGTGATTTTTCTTCTTCAATTTATTAATGTGGTTTATTACACTAATTGATTTTCTTGTGTTGAACCACCCTTGCATACCTGGGATAAAACCCACATGATCGTAGTATATAATTCTTTTAATGTGCTCTTGGATTCAGTTTGCAAGTATTTTTTGAGGAGTTTTGCATCTATATTCATTAGGGATATTGGTCTGTAATTTTCTTTTTTTTTTTTTTTTGTAGTATATTTATCTGGTTTTGGTATTACGGTGATGTTGACTTCATAGAATGAGTTTGGTTGTGTTCTTTCCTGTTCATTTTTTTGGAAATGCTTGAGCAAGATTGTTATTTAATTGCCTTTGAATGATGGGCAAAATTCATCTTTGAAGCCATCTGGTCCTCGGCTTTTCATCTTTGCTCTCACTTATTCTGAGCATTTACCCACTATCTGTATTGCTGGGTCATGTGACAAATCTATATTCAATTCTTTTGGAATTGCCAAACAGTCATTGACAGTGGCTGTGCCACTCTACCTTCCCACCAACAGTGAATAAGTGTTCCTATGTCTCCACATCCTATCGAATACTCGTAGATCTCTGTCTTTTTAATAGTTGCCATTCTGATAGGTGAGAAATAGTATCTCATTGTAGTTTTGATTTGCATTTCCCTAATTACTAGTGATGTTAAACTGTTTTCCCTGTTTGTTCTTTGCCATTTGTATTTCTTTTTTTGACAAATGTCTATTCAAGTCTTTTGCCCATTTTTTGTTTGTTTTTTTTATTATTGAGTTGTATGATTTCTTTGTATATCATGGATATTAAACCCTTATTGGATGTGAGATTTCCATATATTTTCTCCCATTGAGTGGGCTGCCTTCTCACCATTTTGACAAAGTCCTTTGAGGTGTAAAAGTGTTTAATTTTGAGGACATCGCATTTATCTATATTTTCTTTTGTTATACATGCTTTGGGTATAAAGTCCAAGAAACCACTACCTACCGCAAGTTCTTTAAGATGTTTCCCTATATTTTCTTCTAGTAGTTTTATGGTCCTGGCTTTTATATTTAGGTCTTTGACCCATTTTTAGTTGATTCACATATAGAGAGTGAGCTAGGCTTCCTCTTCCATTCTTTTCTTTATGGATATCCAGTTCTGGGAAGTTTTTGATGACTGTTTTAGTATTTTCACTTGTGATTGGTTTGTTCATGTCTTCTATTTATTCTAGGGCCAGTGTAGGTGGTTCATTTTGTTCTAGGAATTCGTCCATCTCATCTACATTGTCTAGTTTTTTGGCATACAGTTGTTTATAGTATCCTATAATGATTTCTCTTATTGCTGTGAGGTCAGTGGTACTGTCACCCCTCTCATTTCTGATTTTAGTTATTTGCTTCTTCTCCCTTTTTCTCTTTGTCACTCTAGCTAAGTGTTTGTTGATTTTGTTGATATTCTCAAATAACCTACTTTCAGTTTTATTGATTCTCTCTATTGTTTTGTTGTTGTTGTTGCTCTCAATTTCATTTTTTTTTTCTTCTCTGATCTTTACTATTTCTTTCCTTTGGCTTCCTTTGGGATTAGTTTGTTGTTCTTTTTCTAGTTCTTCCAGATGTGCAGTTAGATCTTCAATTTTTGCTCTTTTTTCTGTTTTTATGTAAAGTATAAATTTCATACTCAGCACTGCCTTTGTGGTGTCCCATAGGTTTTCATATGTTGTGTTCTCATTTTCACTCATCTCAAGATATTTGCTGAATTTTCTTGCAATTTCTTCTGTGACACACTGATTATTTAAGAGTATGCTGTTTAATCTCCATGTATTTAGGAATTTTCCCATATTCTGTCCTTTATTGATTTCCAACTTCTTTCTGGTATGATCAGAGAAAGTGTTTTGTATCATTTCAATCTTTTAAAATTTAACAAGACTTCCTTGTGATCCAACATATGGTCTATTTTGAAGAAAGATCCATGAGCACTTGAAAAGAATATATATCCTGCTGTTTTCGGGTGCAATGCTCTAGAGATGGCTATTTAGTCTAGGACATTTATCATATTTTCCAAGCTGTTTCTTTATCCTCTGTCCAGATATTCTCTCCAATACCTTGAGTGGTATATTGAAGTATCTAACTATTATTGTAGAGACATGTATTTCTCCATTCAGCTTTGCCAGTGTGTCTCATGTATCTTGGGGCACTCAGGTTAGGTACATAAATATTTAGTATAGCTATTTCTTCTTGGTGAATTGTTGCTTTTATTAATATATAATGAACTTTTTCAACCCTAATAACACTTTGGCTTTTAAAATCTATTTTTCTGATATTAGTATCACTACTCCAGCTCTTTTTTGGTTACTATTTGCATGGAATATCTTTTTCCAACCTTTCACTTTAAACCTGCTTGTATCCGCATGTCTGAGGTGAGTCTCTTGTAGACAGCTGTATTAGTCAGTCAAAGGGATGCTGATGCAAAATACCCGAAATCTGTTGGCTTTTATAAAGGGCATTTATTTGGGATAGAAGCTTACAGTCACAAGGCCCAAAAGAGTCCAACTTAAATTACCATGAGAGGTACTTTCTCACCCAAAGTCATTGTCAAGTGTTGTAGCATGATGGCAGGTGATGTCTGCAAGGGTTCAGCCTTCCTCTTCCTCTTAAGGCTTTGTAGGGCCAGCCTCTTCCTATTTCAGCTTGAGGATGAAGGAGTCTTCTCTTTCCTGAGCTCAGCTGCTCAGGGCTCTGGTTTCTGCAGCTTTAACTATCAGGTGAATGGCTCTCCTCTCTCCCCGGTGCTCCAGCATCCAAAACTCTCTGTGTTTTCCTTCTCCATGTATTTACTTCCCGGTCTTTGATTAAGCATTGGTTTATATAGCCCACAAAGGGGAGGAGGGGCAGAGACTCAAACCAAGTTGCCCTAATAATGTGGTCAAATGAAAGCCCTAATCTTGATTTAATAAAGTAAAATTGAAACTTCTGAATCTAATACAATCTAATACAACCTGAGGAATGGGCCAGTTTACAAACATGATCCAATATCTATTTTTGGAATTCATAAATAATATCAAACTGTTACAACAGCATATCGATGGCTCATTTTTTAAAACTCTTCTGTTAGTCTATGTCTTTTGATTGGGGAATTCAAGCCAATAACATCAGTGTGATTACTATAAAGGCATTACTTACTTCATCCATTTTGTCCTTTGGCTGTCTGTTTTCATATCATTCTATTGTCTGTCTTCGTATCCTTTACTTTATCATTCTTAATAATCTTCATTTTTACATGCTTTTCCAAGTCTCTCGCCCATGTTTTTTCCTTTCAGACTGCTGCACTCCCTTTAGTATCTCCTGTAATTCAGGTCTTTCCATAACATATTCTATCAGTTTTTGTTTGTCTGTGAAGATTTGAACTCATCCTTATTTTCGAATGTCAGTTTTGCCAGATAGTGAATTCTTGGCTGCAGTTTTTCTCTTTCAGTACCTTAAATACATCATACCACTTTCTTCTCACCTCCGTGATTTCTGATAAGAGATTGGCACTTAATCTTACCAAGTTTCCCTTGTATGTGATGATGTGCTTTTCTCTTGCTGCTTTCGGAATCTTCTCTTTATCTCTGATATTTGACATTCTGAATAGTAGGTGTCTATGGGTAGGTCTATTTGGATTTATTCTGTTTGGGGTGCTTTGTCCTTCTTGCATATTAATGTTTATGTCTTTCATAAGAGTTGGAAAGCTTTTGGTCATTATTTCCTCAAATATTCTTTCTACCACTTTTCTATTTTCTTCTCCTTCTGGGACACCTATAATGTGAATGTTTGTGTGTTTTTCTTTGTCATTCAATTCCCTGAGACTCTGTTCCATTTATTCCATTTTCTTCTCTTTCTGTTCTCCTGTCTTTTCCAGTTCAGATGCTGTCTTCAAAATCACTAATTTTGTTTTTGAGCATTTCAAATCTGCTCTTATGTGCCTCTTATGTATTTTTAATCTCATCCATTGTGTCTTTCATTCCCATAAGTCTGTTACTTTTCTTTGCAGGCTTTCAAATTCTATTTTATGCTCACCCAGGATCTTCTTAATATCTTTTTTTTTTCTTTAGTCATATTTTCTTTAAATTCTTTAAAATGATTTAGTAGAGTTGTGTGATTATCACTGATTAATCCTCTTAAATCCTGTATTTCTTCAGGATATTTGGTTAGTTCTTTTGGCTGGGCCAAATATTCCTGTTTCCTAGTATGGCCTGTAATTTTTTGCTCTTATCTAGGTTTCTGAATATGTTGCTGAATTTACTCTGATGGTAAATATCTCTCTCTTGCCTGTTTTTTTCACAGTTCTTCTTTGATATTTGGTTCAACATATTCTAAGTCTTTAAAATTGCCCAGCTTATGTTATCAAAACTGATCAGGGACTCACTAGTGGGATGAAGATTCTCTCAGAGGGTTAAGGATACAGATAGAACTGAAAACAATTTTTGTCCATGCAATTTCCAGACTGGCTTGCAGATGGCGCCAGACAGCACGCCTTTCCAGGCCCGTATTTCAGTCTTGGCTTTCCTGTGTTCCTATGCTGTATCTCCAGAGCAGAGATTCAAAGCAGCCTCTGCTGGCAAAATTCACTGAAAAGAAGCCCCCTCGACTCCCCCTCCCTTTTTCCTTGAAACAGCTGGCAGGGAGGAAGTTGTGTGTTCCCTTCTCAGTCAGCTGCAGGAAGCCAAGTGTTTTACCTCACCTTAATATCTTGAGGGTAGGGGAGCGGAGCCCTTCCCAGCTGCCGCAGGGGTTTGGTAACTCAAGTTTGTTGTTTTGGCTTCTTCGTCTCTCTGTCCCTCACCCTTCTGGGAGGTGTGTAGGACTGTCCTGGTCTGCTGACCCCCAAAGCAGGTCTCTCAGATAGCTTTTGGTTCTTTCTCTATTGTTTTGGTGAGAGCATTGAACTCTGCCTGTTAGTGCGACACCATCTTTCCACAATTCCTGCCTTTTATTTCTTTATCTAGCTTAATTTCTCTAGCTAGAACTTCTAGCACAATATTGAATAGTAATGGTGAGAGTGGGGATTCTTGTCTTGTCCCTGATCTCAGCAGGAAAGCTTTCAGTCTTTCACCATTGTCTACACTGCTAGCTGTAGGTTTTTCATATATGCACTTTACCATATTGAGAAACTTCCTTCTACTCCCATCATTTACAGTGTTTTTGTCAAGAAAAGGTGCTGTATTTTGTCAAATAACTTTTTTGCACCAATTGAGAGAATTATGTGATTTTGTTCTTCAATTTATCAATATGGTTTATTACACTAATTGATTTTCTTGTGTTGGACCATCCTTGCATACCTAAGGTAAAACCCACTTGATCATGGTGTATAATATTTTTAATGTGCTTTTCAAGTGGATTTGCAAGTAATTGGCTGAGGATTTCCGTATCTATATTCATTAGAGATATTGGTATGTAATTTTCTTTCCTTGTAAATGTCTTTATCTGGTTTGGTATTAGGGTGAGGTTAACTTCATAGAATAAGTTTGGTAGTGTTCTTTTCTGTTCAGTGTTTTGGAAGAGCTTGAGCAAGGTCGGTATTAGGTCATCTTTGAATGATTGAATGATTAGTAGAATCCACCTTTGTAGCCATCTGTTCCTCGGCATTTCATCTTAGGGAGGTTTTTGTTTTGTTTTGTTTTTAAATAGCTTTTAGTTTAATCACAATGTTGTGCATTCATCACCACAAGAAATTTTAGAACATTTTTGTTACTCCAGAGAGGAAAACTCTACATCCCTTAGCATTCCTTCCCCAGCCCTACATAACCACTCATCTAATTTCATCTTTATAAATTGATTATATTTACATTTTATATAGATGGTACCATACAATATGTAGTACTTTGTGTGTGATTTTTTTTACTTAGGTTGTTTTCTTGGTCTTGTATTAACATTTTGCAGTATAGACATACATTTGTTGACCTTCAAAGAGAAGCAGCCTTATATATGCAATTTTACCCATACTCATATTTCATATGCGATTTTACTATGCCATACAGTTCCATATTACATTTTTTAGCTATCCCTTTAGTAAAATACATGACCTGAGACTTTTCCTTAAACCACTTTCATACCCACGTAACAGTGTACAGCTAGTTACAAACATTATTTTGGGCTTTCACCCTTTCTATTCATTTCTAAAGATTAGCATATATCCTTTTTACCAATTCTGCACTAGTTAACTCTCACCTTTCCATTGTCTAAACTCATTCCATTTTCTTCTGACCCATATTCAAAGTCATAAATCCATGAAATTACACAATGTATTTAGTTCATAGTAGCACAATCATACAGTATTTGTCGTTTTGTTTCTGGCTTGCTTCACTCAACATAATGTCCTCCAGGTTCATCCATATTGTCATTTGCTTCATGACTTCATTTCTTCTTATAGCTGCATAATATTCCATCGTGTGACTACAACATAATTTTTTAATTATTCATGGGTTCATGGACAACTCTGTTGTTACCACCTTTGGGCAATACGAATAACACCACTATGATCATTGGTGTGCAGATGTCTGTTTGTTATTTTGGGTATTTACCCACGAGTGGTTTTGCCAGGTCATGTGGCAAATCTATATTCAATTTCTTTAGGAACTGCCAAACACTCTTTGACCATGGCTGTACCATTCTGCATTCCTACCAACAGTGAATAAGTGTGCCTATCTCTCCACATCCTCTCCATTACTTGTAGTTCTTTGTCTTTTTAATAGCTGCAATTCTAATTATTGCAATTCTGCAATAATATCTCATTGTAGTTTTGATTTGCATTTCTCTAATCACCTGTGACGTTGAATATAGAGAAAAACAAAAGCAGGTTTTTTTCCCATGCAATTTCAAAACTAGCCTGAAGATGGCTATCATCAGTACACATTTCCACGGAGAGGAAATCTCTGTTTTCCTGCATTTGGTCTGGCTAGAGTCGAGATTCAAAACAGCTCCTGTTGGCCAAATTCACTAAAGAAAAGCCACCTGATTACCCCCCTCTCTTTTCCCTTGTAACAACTGACAGGGAGAATGATGTCTGTTCCCCTCTCAGTCACCTGCAGTGATCCAGGGGTTTTACCCCAGCTTAATATTTTGGGGGTGGAGGAGAGGAGCACTTTCTGACTACCATGGGGATTTGATAACTAACATTTGTTGTTTTGGACTTTCAACTCCCTCACCCTCCTGGGAATTTAGCACTGTCCTGTTGTGCAGACCCCCAAAGCATGTGCTTTGGACAGGTTTTGGCTCTTTCTCTGTTGTTTTTGTGAGATAGGTGAATCCTGCCTGCCTAGTCTGATGCTACCTTCCCACAATTCCTTATTGTAGTTTTGATTTGCATTTCCCTAATCACTACTGGTGTTGAAAATTTTTTTCATGGTTTTTTTTTTTTCTTTTTTTTTTTTTTGCCATTCGTATTTCTTCTTTGGACAGTTGTCTATTCAAGTCTTTTGCCCATTTTTTCATTTGGGTAGTTTATCTCTTTATTGTTGAGTTGTCAGCTTTATTTTTCTCCCAGCATTTTCCATGGTGGCCATTATGCTTTTGGGGCAGGTCATAACTCATGGGATTAATACTGGAGAATGTACCTGGTTCATCCAGGCTCCTTTTTAAACCTGAGAAGAATCTAGATAGACTCTGTTTGTTTTGTGTCTTTACTCTTGGGTCTTTTTGTGTCCAGAGCATAAGGAAATATGATCATCAACCTGGGACAAGTTTACAATGCATTTTTGGTGGAAATTAAGGCCACATAACAGACTGTCTTCTAGATGGAGAGATATTTCCAAAATATAAGAGGCAAACTAAAAGTAACCTAGCCCACTATGAGTCCCCAAAGAACTTTGTATGATATATATTTATTGAATATATAAAAATGGAAGAGATTATAGGAAGCCTGTCTCTGAAGACTTACCTTACCACAGCATATGCAAACCACTATGTAAAAATCAGTATGTAGAAAGTTTCATCTACCCCATGGAGCCTTAGGGTCCCAGCCCTAGATGTACCTGTCAGGGCATGTAAGTGCAAAAGCATTAATTTGTAAGCTCATGTAATCACTGCTTCTGTTCCAGCCTGGGGAGGACGTTTTACCTAAAGATGAACATGGAAAATGCATATTTGACACAGTGGATCTCTGTGCCACATGGGAGGTGAGTACTGTTCCTCTGTGGAGTGTATTCAAATGACAAAGACATGAGAGGGGGGTATGGTTCACTCTTCCACCAGTGAGAACTTAGAATTGTCACTAGATGGTCCTCACTGTAGTTTTGATTTGAGAACTGCATGTTATCAAATTTATTCTTAGAAATTGGACAAACAATCCCAAAGTTCTCTTGACACACTAAAATTATATTTATTCTTTAGTAGCAATTTACCGATCACACAGTGTAGCTTTTCCTCACCAAGGAAACAGACATAATTCCATAACTATCAGAGCACAAGCCACAAAACCTTCTCATGGAGGATGGAAGGAAGAAATTCTCTATTTATTCTAGAAGGGTACTGGAAATTGGATTTAGAGTTATATTAATCCTATAACTCTCATCAGTTATGTATTCTCAGGACTAGTGAGTATGTGGCGTACATAAAATTTTCAGAAGAGCTATAGGAATTTGGAACATAATGTGTGCATGCAGCCTAAATGTGCTTTGGAAATGAGAGTAAGACATGGAATTTCACACTTTGACAAAATAAAATAAAATTTTTCTGAACAATCTTGCCTCATTAGTAAATGAGATTGCTGGGAATGTCAATTACCATAAACTAGGTATAAATTTCACCCCTCGAGCAGAATTTCATTAATAAGTTTAATTAGAGAAATAAAATCCTATTAACCCCATGACTGCCAATGCCTATTCTTCCTCTATTGTCCAGTGCTCCTCACTGGAAAAATTAATTTGTGTACCTGTCTTGGAAAGAGATAAAGGAGATGTTTCCCACTGACCTACTGTTACTCTGGCTCCCAGCCTGGTTCTTTTCATATAATATGGTATTTTGCGTGACAATCTAGTATATGTTTTACCATCTCTCAACCTAAATCTTTGCCAGTTGATGGTATGCTGATAATTTTGATATAGTCAATCCACTGTATATAGACTTGGAATTATGACATTCATCTGTTAATCCACTATTCAAAAATACTTACTAAGCAACTATTATGTATGGGGCATTAGGTTAAAATAGCCCCTACCCTCATTGTTCCTACATTGAAGTCAGAGGAAACAGAAAATAAACAAGCAGAAAGGTAAACCTAAGTTTCTCAGATGGTGATAGGTATGTGGAGAACAATAAAGTAAGGAAAGGAGGATTGGGTGGGCCATGAGGGACATAACTGGGCAATTTGCAAATTTCATAGGCCTCAAAGTGAGAGTCTCATGTCAAGGAGGATATTTCAGCAGAGATATGAGATGAGGGATGAGTAAAGGGGAAAACTATCTAGGGAGAGGTACCAGCAAGTTTAAAGGCTGTGAAGTGATAAAGTGCTTTGTGTCCAAAGAAAAGCAAGATCTCTCCTAGGACTGGAAGAGAAAGAGTGGGATGAAGCCAGAGGGCTAGTGTGAGACTAGGTCATTGAGGGCCTTTTAGGAGGACTTTGACTTATACTCAGTAGGAATCCTTAGAGGGTTTTTTGTTTTGTTTTTTTGTTTGTTTGTTTGATTGATTGTTTTTGGGTTTTTTTTTTTTCCTTAGGTCCTTAGAGTGTTTTTATCTGATTCATATTTTAATAGGACCACGTATATCTGCACTGTCCATTAGAGTAGCCACTGGCCACATGCGGCTATTTACATTTACATAAATTATAAATCATTAATATGAAAAAATCAGTATTTTGGTCACATATTTTAACTGGCAAATAGCTGTATTGTCTAGTGGTTACCATATAGACGGTGTGGACCTGGAATATTTCCTTCATCAGAGAAAGTTTTATTGACGAACACTGTGTCTAAATACTGAGAACTACAAACTAGAGAGGTAAGAAAAGAAGCAGGAAGACCAGCTAAAAGGCACTTGATTTACTCAACAGCAGTAGTGAAGGTATTATAGCATAGAGGCAGTGAAAGTGGTGAGAACCAACTGGATACTGGACCAATTCAGAAGACAGAGATGACTGGGTTTGTTGCTGGAATGGTTGAGGGTGTGAGACAATGAGAAGGACTGATTGACTCTGAGGTCTTTGACTTCAGCAAGAAGTCAAAGAATGATGGAGCTGGAATTCAGTGAGATGAAGAGGACTGCAGGAGAAACCAGTTAGGGGAGAAGATCAGTAACTCTGTTTTGAACCTTGTCAGTATGTGAAGCCTATCAGACATCTCAAATAGACGTGTTGAGTGGCAGGTGAATCTCTGAGTCTATATCATCAAGGTTTTGATGTAGGTCTTGGATAGAGACATCAACTTGGGAATTTTGGACAAGTAGATGACATTGAAACCATGAATCTGGATGAGATCACTTGGGATCTAGAAGTTGCCAAGCTTAGAATTGAGAAAGATAATGAAACTCTAGCAAGAGAACAATCCAGGGGATTAGGAGGACCACCAAAAAAGTTCTGTGCCTGGAAGCAAGTGATGAAAGTGTTTTAAGGGAAGAAAATAACAACTGTGTCCAATTTTGCTACTAGGTCAAATGAGATAGGCACCATTGGATTTAGCAATTTATAATCTTGACAAAGATTGTTTGGTGGAATAATGTGTGGGTCGGAGCTTTTGGGAATGTTAGACAGATAGGGAAAGAATTGGCAACAGTGAGTATAAGCAGCTATTCCTCTCAGTGTACAACAGTCTCTCCTGTTTTCCCTAGGATGAAATAGTCATTTCTTTTTCTTTAATTCATCTCCTTCTTTTTTTCATTTTTTGCTTTTTTATTCCTTAAGAAACTGAAGTCAGTCAGCTTCATGGTCATTTCATCACAGTTGTTCTCATTAAGAGTGCTGTCTTTCATTATTTCTTGCCCTATAGCCACATTTATCATATTCCTTCTTCACAACCTCTTCTTCCCAGGCCCTGGAGACGTGTAAGGATGCAGGATTGACCAAGTCCATTGGTGTGTCTAACTTTAACCACAAGCAGCTAGAGAAGATCCTGAACAAGCCAGGGCTCAAGTACAAGCCCGTCTGTAACCAGGTGAGTAGCTCCCTTAGCCCACCGGGGCTTTTCCTTTTTCTCTTCTTCACATCCTTCCTCCAGCCCCTTGCCAGATGCCTACATATCCTCCTCTCTTACTCACCTTACTGTTGTTGGCCAGAATATTCTAGCGAGCAACTCATTTGTCTAGACAGACAGTGACAAAACCCTTCAAAACCCTAACTCCTTCAAATTAAGTTGTAGACTTGAAATTTCACCCCTACTCTAATCAGGAAGTCAAGCCCAGGAAGGCTGACCAAATAACTTGATATTCCAGAGAAACCTCATGGAAGCCCAGTGGGAATAGACATGACTTTATTACTTACAAATCCGATGGCAGCAGATTGGGTGGAGCTCCGTGCCGCCTCTCAGGGGTAAAGGCTTATAAAGGCATTACAGCAGGAAGGGGTGTGGAGAAGGGACAATACCTGGAACAGCTACAGAAATGATACAGGAATATGCTTGTGCATGCAATTCTCAAAACATTCTCACCACATCTTTGCTCTTATCTTCAAGGACTGGGCTGCTGGCCAGTTCAGTCTGTCCACACTCCAGGGAGTCGGGGTCATGAAAAGGGCATTTTGCCCCACACTCCACCCTAATGCTCTTTCCGCCATCCAATCTGCCCATTAGATCTTCTGCAATATTTGAGCAGTCCAGGCATTAGAACATTGCATTTAGATTCCATAGCAACAGTATAAAAGACAACAGAATAATAGGAAACATACACACAACATTGAACATTAATGCTTGACAGTTAAATTACACAATTCAGGGGGTTTTATGAGGAGGTTTATAATACCATACATTTGTCCCCTTCTAAATTCTTTGAATTTTCTTTAGAGACATTAAAAA
>JAKSZT010054552.1:10463239-10676113 GCA_026826555.1 Tolypeutes matacus
GGCCATCCCAGGGAATGGAGAGGGCCTGCATCTGCAGGCAGGATCATCCCACCCACCATATCCATGGGATATAAGCCCTCTCTCACTTGGAGTTGGAGTGGACATCACCATCCCAGTCTCCTCAGGATTGGGGGAAGAACTATGGACTAGAGTGGACTTGATGGTATTCTCTTGTTCACATATGGTGATTCTAGCAATGCAAGAAATTATAACAATGAGGTGGAGCCAGTGGCCACTTGACACTTTTGGGGTAGGGAGGGGACGAGCAGTTGAAATACAGTGGCTTCTTTGGGAGTTGGAGGTTGTCCTGAGTACTGTTGTGGCAACAGATGTAGGCCATTTTAAATCAGCACACACCACTCAGAACTGAGTGGGAGAGAGTGTGGTCTACAGTGTGAACTGTGGTCTATGGTTGGTGGAAGGCTCCAGGATGTGTAAGTTCATTGAGGGTGGTGGGCCACACTGTGGGAGATGTTTGTGTGGGATGTGATGGGAGGTGTGGGAGGTGGGCATCATGGGAATCCCAGTGGGTTCCGTGTAATATTTTGGGTAATCTAAGCACCTCTTAAAATATATGTATATATATATATAACATTTTTGTAAGCAAATACACATATATGCATATATATTTATATATCATTTTGCAAATGTTTGTATGTATTGTGAGAATTTTGATTTTTACCCATAATAAAAAATATATATATATATAAAAAAAAATGATGAGCCGCTATTATGAGATTTATTTGGTTAACTGCAGTTCTTAGTTTTTGTTAGGATTCCACTGTTTTTATTGTACAATTCTATGATTTTTTAAACTTTTATTCTGATACCATATATACATAACCTAAAATGTTCCATTTAAACCACTTTCCAATATACAATTCAATGGTGTTATTTACATTCATAATATTGTCACTATGAAGCCTTTTCTAAACAAGTAATCAAATAAAAACAAACATAGCCCATAAACCAATTCAGGTTATTTGACATGTTACCAGGATGTGGACTCTTGGATTAGAAGTTTACTAAACTCATTTCTTCATTTATGAGATTCTTAGAACCAATAACTTGCATTTGAAATGTTTATCAAAACCTCAAGCCATTTCCCTGGTTCAAAAAGATAATATTTTCTCTTCCCCCCACCCAGAGAACATTTGATATCACTACCTTAGTGATAAGATTAATTTGCCCTATTCTTTTTCCCTAAAGTGTATTGTTGGGCTAAGCTGTGAGTTAGGATAAAATGAATAGTCACTTGTCTCACCTTCTCTTGTTGTCCTCCACCATGCCCCCATGGGTGGTAAAAAGTCTTGGGCATGGGCTTTTATATCTTCTTGGAAGTTAGGAGAAAAGAATCAGTCAGAAAACAAGACCTAGAATGACTCTCCCTCAAAATCAAAGGACATGTTGAGACTCTCTGTTTGTCATTTCTTTCTTCCTTGTTCTTGTTATGGGGTACTGAATCTCTGAGATCTGAATATCTCATTGTTTCCTTTTTTTTTTTAGCTTTTTACATTTTTCTCTTTATTTTTAAAGGAGCTTTAGATTACATTAATGTTACATCAAAAATATCATTTATTCCCATATACCTCACCCCTTTCCTCTCCCACACTTTTCCCCATTAACAACATCGTTCATTTATGGTACGTTAGACAAGTGTGGTACATTTGTCACAATTGATGAACACAAATTGAACCGTCGCTATCAACAATGGTCTATAGCTTACATTTTGTTTTACACTTTGCACTGCACAATTTTATAGGAGTCATTGTAATATCATGCAGAACGATTCTAATGTCTCAAAAATGCCCCATGGTACACCTTTTCTTCCCTCTCCCTCCACTCAGAACCTCTAGTGACCATTGTCTTTATATCAATGTTACAAGTTCTTCCACTGCTAGAATTATAATAAGTCTACTTTAGTCCATACTTGCATTCCCCCATATGTTTGTTTGGCCCTCTGTCTTGAGGATTTGGGGGTAGTGATGCCCAGTCTGTTTCCGATTGAGAGGGAGCTTAGATCTCACGGGGCAGATGGATAGAACTGTCTTGCTTGCAGTTGCAGATACTCTCTGCTTCTTGGGATGGGTGTTGTCCATCATCATCCTTTTGTTAGCTGTACTGGGTGAGTCTGATAAACTGGAGAGTAAGTGTTGGCTACAACTCTGCTGAGATTTAAGGTGATGGGGTATTGAATCTCTGAGCTCAGAATATCTCATTGCTTCTTGACTCTCTACCTAAACAAATACTTTATTCTTGAAAGAATGTCACCTGCTCTCTTTCATATTTTGGAAATGCAGTGCTTCTCTTTTGGATGGATTTCTGAAGAAAAAGATAAAGCATTAAAGGTCTTCTTTTCTCTGAACCATGAAATTGATTTTTCAAAACATCCCCCATAACAAACTGGCAGTCTGTTTAGCATAAAAAATTAACCAACTTTTAAATGTAAGGCAAGTAATGAATAAAGTACTTTATTGTGATCTTGATTTCCTTTCCAGTCAAGTATTTTCCTCAATATGTTTTATAATTAGAATGAGGATCATCATTTTGGAAATCAAATTCATATAAATTTATTTATATTGTAAGGAAGGCCTAGAAAGGTAAAGACCAAAAGTGGTTTAAACTTTGATACCATTTGGTCAACAGTGTAAGAAATGAAAAATATTTTTTATAAAGTCTAGTGACTATTTGACTCAGGCATAAACAGGAGATATATTTATGAAACATCTGAAGGTAGATTTGGTGTGTGGAGGAGGGCAGGATCACCATTTTTCAGGTTTTTTATGCAAATATCAGGAGGCAAATGTGCAAATAACCATCACTTCTTCAGGGACTATTGTGGGATTGGCAGCTGTGTGTACATCAGGATTTTCCTGGTCAGGTTCAGTAATTCCTGAGGATTGTGGCAAGATGTACATGGACTCCTCAGATTGTTGAGAAATGGAAAAAGGGTCCTTGGAGGAAAATGTGTGTTGCTGCCACATGCCCATGATGTGTCACTGCTATGTGTCTGGGTGTGAGGAGCCCATGCTCTGCTTCCCCCAGGCTGCCTCCCTCATTGAACTTCAGCCCCTTCTTCAAGGATTGACTGGGACAGTGCACCCTGTGTACTTTCCTTGCGAGCCAGGAGATGTTCTATACAGCAAAAGAGATCATAAAAAAACATTAACGTGCCCTAGAGGGACTCTTATTTAAAACGTTCCCCAAAGGAAAATTTTCTCTGCTCCATCCTGCATTATCGTATGCCTATTTGACCCAAGCATAATAATCTAAAAAGGTTTCTAGAATGGTGAGTTTAACCTCCCTCTTTCAAAATTATTGCTGTATCATGGTGAACAGAAGAATTCTATGGCATATTAAATTTGGTAAAAAACACAAACCAGGGTTGCTTGTACTTGCTGTGATTTGCACACATTCTGTTTTGTTACCAGCTGGTTGGACATAAACTTGGGAAATGAGGGTTATTATTATTGTTATTAATTAAATTATTTATTAGAGACATTAGAGGTTTACATAGCAATCATGCATAAAATACAGGAGCTACAGTGGTTTTACTTTTTTTTTACTTTATTATTATTTTTTTAATATACTTTTTTTAAAGGAAATTTAGATTACATAAATACTATGCAAAAAAATATAAGGGATTCCCATAGGCCCCGCTCCCTAGCCTTCCCACATTTTCCCACATCAACAACATCCTTCATTAATGTGGTACATTTGCCACAATTGATGAACACATCTTGGAGCATTGCCACTAAGCAATGATTACAGTTCACATTGTAGCTTACACTCTCTCCCGCACATTTTTGCAAGTTATAACAAGATATACAATGGCTTGTATCTGTAATTGCAATGTCATCCAGGACAATTCCCAAGTCCCAAAAATGCCCCCAAATTACACCTACTTTTCCCTCTCCCTCCCCTCAGAACCTCCAGCGACCACCGCCAGCACATCCACTATAAAAGTTCTTCCATTGCTAGGATCACAACAAGTCTACAGTGGAACAATTGTAAGTCCACTCTAGTCCACTGTCCATTCCCCAAGCCTGAGGATTCTGGGATGGTGATGCCCACTCCACCTCTCTAATTGAGAGAGGGCTTAGATCCCATGGAGCAGTTGGATGGGACTTTCTTGCTTGCAGTTGTGAACTCTCTCTCTTCCTTGGGATGGCCGCTGTTAGTCATCATCTCCTTGTTAGTTGTCCTGGGTGAGCCCAATGAACTGGAGAGTGGGTATTGCAAGTCTGCTGAGATTCAGGGCACAATTGGCATAGTGTGGGGAAGAATTCTTGAGACGTGGGATGCTCGCTTGAGAACACAGACAGAGTGTCTGGAACGCCAGACACTAGCTCAAAAGGAAAACCTTGAGAGCGTTGTTTGAACTCTTGCTGGTTCCAAGACTCAAGGATAAGAGACAACCGGTGTGAATTTTGCCTGTAATAAACTCCCAGGGGATAGTAATCACTAGCCGTGTTTCTCTGCACATAGCTACACTAATAAAAGCGCTGGGCTGTCTGTTTTTCGGAGCTAGCATGGCAGATATGTTCTGCTAGCCCCCTGACCCCAGCTTTTCTCTTAACTTCTCTTGTTTCGTCTTTCTTATGTCGCGGTTCCCTTCTCCGTGTCACCCACACTTACAGCAGCAGCACAGGACAGCCCAAAGATTTAAGACTCTTGGACATATACCTATCAACTTTAGCATTAGCAGAATGATTTATAACCATGCATCTGTGCCCCAGTTAGCTCAAGGACTTACTAGGCCCATGCTTACTGACAGTAGCTGAAAGACACAACCAGTCAATACAAGCTAACTTTAATCCTTAATTTGAATTTATACACAAGCAATCGCATCACTATCCTCACCTCCCCGTGTTTAATCCCATAAAAACCCTAAGAACTTCCAACTCCGGGAGACAGATCTGAGGCCCACAGTTCTCCTTACATGCACTTTGTCATAATAGCTCTTTCTCTCTTTGAAACCCCAGGGTCATATTTGAGCATTTATGAATCTGAATGAGCAACATCACCAGCAACACCGTGCATTGGTGCGGAGCATTTGTTACAATTGGTGACAGCACTTTTTTTTAATAATTGCCCTTTTTTTTTTGGAGGTACCGGGAACCAGGGAATGAATGCGGGACCTCATATGTGAGAAGCCAGCCTTCATCCACTGGGCCACATCTGCTCCCCAGACCTGGTTTTCTCGTTTCGTTTTGCTTGTTTGTTTTTTAGGAGGCACCGGAACCAAACCCAGGCGCTCCCATGTGGAAAGCAGGCACCCAACTGCTTGAGCCACATCCACTCCCCTGCACTATTTTTTTTTAACAGTAGTAGCCATCATTTCTTGAAAGAGTCTGTGTTCTCGAGATTGAATGATGCAATTTATATGATTTACCTCATTTAAAACACCCAATACACAGGCCTGTGAAATATATCCTATTTAATTTTTTTTTTTTAATTAACCCCTCCTATTGTTGACACTTTGCATTAGTCTGGTACCTTTGTTAAAATTAATGAAAGAAAATTAAAATAGTACTATTAGCTATAGTCCATAATTTACATTAGGTATATTTTTCCCTATAGACCACCCTACTATTAATAACTTGTATTACTGCCTTATTTTTTTAATAATTCATGAAAGAACATTCTTATATTTGTACTATTCAGTATAGTCCATTGTCCACAATAGGGTACACTGTGTAAAACAGTCCTGTTTTATCTTTTAATTTTTATTCTAGGAAATTGTATGACCTAAAATTTCTCCTTTCAGCCACATTCCCATATATAATTCAATACTATTAATGATACTCACAATAATATACTACCTTCACACCATCTACTTCCAAACCTTTACAATCAACCTAAATAGAAATTCTGTTCAAATTAAGCATCAACTCCCCATTCTCTATCCCAAATCTATACCCCAGTACCTTCTAAATTCTAACTCTATGAGTTTGCTTGTTATAACTAGTTCACACCAATGAGATCATACAATATTTGTTCTTTTGAGTCTGGCTTATTTCCCTCAACATAATGTCCTCAAGGTTCATCCAAGTTTATGCATGCATCAGGACTTCATTCCTTTTTACAGCAGAATAATATTCCATTGTAAATATATACTACATTTTGTTTATCCATTCTTTGATTGATAGGCACTTCTGTTCCTTCCATCTTTTGGCAATTGTGAAAAATGCTACTATGAACATCAGTGTGCAAATAGCTGCTTGAGTCCCTGCTTTCAATTCTTCTGGGTATATACCTAGAAGCAGGATTGCCAGTTCATAAGGTAATTTTATACTTAGTTTCCTGAGGAGCTGCCAAACTTTCTTCCCCGGTAGCTGCACCATTTTACATTCCCACCAGTAATGAATGAGTGTTCCTATTTCCCCACATGCTCTCCAACACTTACAGTTTTCTGGGTTTTTTTTAATAGCAGCCATTCTAATGGGTGTGAAATATATCTCAAGTGGTTTTGATTTGCATTTCCCTGATAGTGATGTTGAGCATCTTTTCATGTGTGTGTTTTGTTTTTTTGTTTTTTTTCTGATCATTTGTATAACCTCTTTTGAGAAATGTCTATTCAAGACTTTTGCCCATTTTTTAAATTGAGTTGTCTTTTTATTGTTAAGTTGTAGGATTTCTTTATGTATTCTGAATATTAAATCCTTATTAGATATATGGTTTCTAAATATTTTCTCCTATTGAATAGGTTGTCTTTTCATTTTACTAACAAAGTCTTTTGATGCAAAAAGTTTTTAATTTTGAGGAGATCCATTTATCTATTTTTATCTTTCTCTACTTGTTCTTTGGGTGTAAAGTTTAAGAAAACATTGTCTAACACAAGATCCTAAAGATGCTTCACTACATTTTTTTCTGGGCATTTTATAGTCCTGGTTCTATATTAGGTCTTTGATCATTTAGAGTTCATTTTTGTATATGGTGTGAGATATGTGTCCTCTTTCATTCTTTTGCATTATTTCCTCAATTATTCTTTCTGACCACTTTCCCTGATCTTCTCATTCTGGGACACCCATGACGCATATGTTTGTGCATTTTGTTCTATCACTCAAATCCCTGAGACATTGCTCAATCTTTTCTTTTCTGTCTTCTGACTGTGTGATTTCTATTGTTCTTTCTTCTAGTCCACTGATTCTTTCTTCTGTCTGTTCAAATATGCTGTTGTATGCCTCTAGTGTGTTTTTAATCTCTACTATTGTACCTTTCATCCCCATGATTTCTATTGTTTCTTTTTATATTATAAAATTCTTCTTATGCTCACAAATTGTCGTCTTAATATCCTTTGTCTCTTCATCCATATTTTCCTTCATCTCCTTGAACTGATTTAGGAGATTTGTTTGAACATCATTGATTAGTTGCTCCAACTTTTGAGTTTCCTCTGAAATTTTCTTTGTTCCCTTTTATGGAACCATATCTTCCCATTTCTTAATATGGCTTATAATTTTTTGCTGTCTAAGCATCTGAGATTCTAGATGAGTTAACTCTGAAGGTCCATTTTTTCCTCTTATTTAAAGTTTTATTGTTGCTTGGCTTTGTGTTAAGGCTTTTCTTTGATGTTTGGGTCAACTTATTTTAGAGCTTTTCAATAGCCCATATTTAACTTTCATATTATCTCAGCTTTTCTTCATCTGATTCCTGCCCTGTATATGCGTTACAATTTTTAAGATTGTACTTTTTATGCAGTTGTTTCACCTCCAGGAAAGAGCTTCCTTTCTTTGGTTCCTTTTCTGGAAATCTTGATCTGTTCTGTTTGTTTTTGTGCAGAATTTTCACCCCACCTACTATGATTTATTTAAATTCTCTTTCTCACTCAGGGTCCCATTTTCCTTACACTTTTCTGTTCTGGGACCCTCCTGTCCTACACCAATTCAGTTTAACCCCTCCTTTTTTTTTTTTTTTTTTTTTTTTTTTTTTTTTTTCTTTTCCTCTTAAGGCTTTTCTGCCTTTTGTATCTTCCCATTTGGATATTCTAGCCCAGGATCAAGATAGGTCAATCCAGAAAAGTTGGTCACTGTAGAAAGACTGTTTTGCATTTAGGTAGTCCATACATTAGAAATTGTATTGAGTGAGTACATTTCTTTGCCTACAGTTCTGCCAGGGTTTCTCTCTCTTTTTTTGTTCCCTCTGAGGGCCATTTGTATGCAACAAGCCTCACTGGCTTGTGTTTTTTCCTGGGTCTCTTGCTCTTGGGTTCTGTACCTGATAATGTGTGGATTATAACTTGCTGTTGTGTGTGGATCTATAGTCTGTGTCCACAGTGGTAGGCACCCAAGCCACAGTCTCTGCAGGCCTCCTAAATTGTGTGGGACCGAGTGAGGGGATTAGACTGGCAGGTCCAGGATGGAGATTTCCTACCTGATATTTTTCTGTTTCTTTGATTCATCTTTTGTGGAGTCCTTCTCCATTCTCTGCCATCCTCCAGAGTCCTAAGCAAATGGGATTTAACGTTTTATTCACTGAATTTCTGGGGAGGAATTTTCAGGGGATGTTTTATGCCACCATGTTGATGATGTCATTCCAGGGGTACTTTTTTTTTAAATCAGAATATTTCTTGAAGTTCTCTTCCTGTATACTGGAGGTTAATATATAGCACCCAGGAGGACTGATTTGGTCTAGGATTGGAGCCACTGGCCAAGGATCTAACAGAATCCTTATGCTTTTATGGTTTTACATGTAGAGAATTTGTATTTTGCATGGAAACCAGATAATGCTAAGGAAAAATAATAAATAGACAGTCCTAGAAGAAGCAAATTTACCAAAACAATGGCATGAGGAAATGAGACAGGGTTTACAGGTTGGCATTCAGATAATTGCTAGACCATAGCTACTAAATTCCCAGTCTCTCCCATCAACCCCCTTGAGCCCCATTGCATACAGCTTTACAGTGGTAGAGGTATAGCAAATGCTACTGTTTAAGGAGAGCAGATGGCAAGCTGGTGCATATGTGAGGGTGACCATGTTAAGAGCTGTATGGTAAAAACGTTTTCTTTGTGCAAAAATCTTTATTTGTATAAACCTTAACTTCAATTTTTTTTAATACTGGAAGTTTTCTCCAAGCTTACAGTTCAGAGTATATTGTTATCCTCTAAAGGAGTGTAGAAAGACTAAACCTACATCTCATTTTTATCCTCAGGATATCTCAATTAAACCTAACACCAAGCCTCCTCTAGAAAACAACTAGTTCTTAGGGACAGGTAGGTTGCAGTGGGTATTAATTTGATGACACATTAATCACAAAACACAAAACACACAAACATATGCATCCCAGAAGGAGAAGAGAAGGGAAAGGGAAAGAAGGAGTGTTGATGGAAATAATGGCTGAAAACTTCCCGACCCTATTGCGGAAGATGGATGTACATGTCCAAGAAGAATAAATCCCAACAGGCCTACTCCAAAACATATAATTATCAAAACGTCCAATGCTCAAGACAAAGAGAAAATACTCAAGGCAGCAAGAGAAAAGAGAACCATCACATACAAGGGGAGCATACTAAGACTAAGTGCTGATTTCTCATCTAAAACCATGGAGGCAAGAAGACAGTGGTATGACATAGTCAACGTACTAAAAGAAAAAAACTTCCAGCCAATAATTCTCTATCCAGAAGAGCTGGCAATCAAAAATGATGGAGAGTTCAAAATATTCACAGATAAACAGAAATTAAGAGAATATGCCAATAAGAAACCTGCACTTCAAGAAATATTAAAGGAAGTTCTGCAGATTGAAAGGAAAAAACAGGAGAGAGGAATTTGGAGGAACTAAAAAGACAAAAAGAGAAATAAAAACAACATATGACATACATCAACCCAAAGAAAATATGGCTGATGTAAGAAATTCCTTGAGAGTGATAACACTGAATGTTAATGGATTAAACTCACCAGAAGAGACACAGATTGGCAGAATGGATAAGGAAATATGACCCATCTATGTTGTCTACAAGAAACTCACCTTAGACCCAGGGATTCAAGAAGGCTGAAGGTGAATGGCTGGAAAACAATTTTACAAGCAAACAATAACCAAAAAAGGGTGGAAGTAGCTATATTAATATCGGACAAAATAGATTTTAAATGCAAAACTATTGTAAGAGACAAAGACAGACACTATATATTAGTAAAAGAACAATCATAAATATTTTTGCACCTATCAGGGTGCCTCAAAATACATCAGGCAAACACTGGAAAAACTAAGTGGAGACATACATGCCTCTACAATTATAGTGGGGGACTTTAATACACCATTATCACCATTAGACAGAATATCTCTACAGAGAATTAATAAAGAAACAAAGACTCTGAATAATACATTAGAGGATCTGGGCCTAATAGACTTATACAGAACACTACACCCAAATACAGAAGAATATACGTTCTTCTCAAATGCACATGGATCATACTCTAAGATAGACCACATGATAGGCCACAGAACAACTCTCAATGAATTTAGAAGAATTGAGATTGTACAAAGTAATTTCTCTGAGCACAATGGAATGAAATTGGAAGTCACTAAGGGCCAGAGAACCAGATTAAGCACAAAGATATGGAAGTTAAACAACTTACTCTTAGACAAGGAGTGGGTCAATGAGGAAATCTCAAAATAAATCAGTAACTACCTTAAAACTAATGAAAATGACAATACAACATAGCAAAACCTATGAGATGCAGCCAAAGCTGTATTGAGAGGGAAACTCATAGCCATAAATGCCTATATTCAAAAAAGAAGAGGTAATATTTAAGACCTAACTGCACACCTGAAGGAATTGGAAAAACAGCAACAAACTAACCCAAAAGGAAGTAGAAAGAAAGAAATAACAAAGATTATGAGAGAACTAAAGAAACAGAAAATGAGAAAGCACTAAAAAAAATAAAACCAAAAGCTGGTTCTTTGAGAAGATCAATAAAATTGACAAACCCTTAGCCAGACTAACAAAGGAAAAGAGAAAGCAGATGCAAATACACAAAATAGGAAATAAGGAAGGGGATATAACCACAGACCCCATAGAAATAAAGAGAATCATAAGAGGATACTTTGAAAAGTTATATGACGACAAGAATGATAGTTTTGATGAAATGGACAAATTCCTAGAAACTCACAAGCAGCCTATATTGATGAAAGAAGAAATTTTTTAACTCAACAATCCAATTACAAGTAAAGAGATAGACTCAGTCATCAAAAACCTCCCAACTAAAAAGAGCCCAGGACCAGACGGCTTCACAGGTGAATTCTACCAAACATTCCAGAGAGAGATAACACCAATCCTGCTTAAGCTCTTCCAAAAAATAGAAGTAGAAGGAACATTGCCTAACTCATTCTGTGATGCCAACATTACCCTAATACTAAAGCCAAACAAAGATACCACAAGAAAGGAAAACAAGAGACCATGCTCTCTAATGAACCTAGATGCTAAAATCCTCAACAAAATACTTGCTAATCACATTCAAAAACATATCAAATTATACACCATGACCAAGTGGGTTTCATCCCGGGTATGCAAGGATGTTTCAACATAAGAAAATCAATCAATGTAATACACCGCATAAACAGATTGAAAGAAATATATCACATGATCATCTCTATCGATGCAGAAAAAGCATTCAACAAAATATGACCCTCTTTCCTGATTAAAACACTGAAAAAGATAAGAATTGAAGAAAACTTTCTGAACATGATGAGGGTATATATGAAAAACTCACAGCTAACATCATCTTCAATGGTGAAATCCTAAAAGCTTTCCCTCTAATATCGGGAACAAGACAAGGATGCCCACTATCACCGCTCCTATTTAATGTTGTCTTAGAAGTACCTGCTCGAGCACTGAAGCAAGAAAAAGATACAAAAGGCATCCAAATTGGAAAGGAAGAAGTAAAAATTTCACTATTTACAGACGACATGATCCTATACATAGAAGGCCCTGAGAAATCTACAACAAAGCTTCTAGAAGTTATAAATGAATTCAGTAAAGTCTCAGGCTGTAAGATCAATGCTGAAAAATCAGTAGCATTTCTGTACACCGATAAAGAGCAATCTGAGGAGGAAATCAAGAAAAAAATACCATTTACAATAGTAACTAAAAGAATCAAATACCTAGGAATAATTTTAACTAAAGATGTAAAGGACTTATATACAGAAAACTACACAACACTGTTAAAGGAAATCAAAGAATACTTAAATGGAAGAATATTCCCTGTTCATGGATAGGAAGACTAAACATCATTAAGATGTCTATCCTACCCAAACTAATATACAGATTTAATGCAATCCCAATAAAAATCAAAACAGTATTTTTTAATGAATTGGAAAAACTAACTACAAAATTTATTTGGAATGGCAAGAGGCCCCAATCACCAAGGATTTATTGAAAAAGAAAAATGAAATTGGAGGTATCACACTACCTGACTTTAAAACATACTACAAAGCTACAGTGGTCAAAACTGCATGGTAATGGCACAAGGATAGACATACTGACCAATGGAACCGAATTGAGAGTTCTCATATAAATCCTCACATATACAGTCATCTGATACTCAACAAGGCCACCAAGCCCACTCAATTGGGAGAGAATGGCCTCTTCAACAAATGTTGCTTGCAGCACTGGATATCCATATCCAAACAAATGAGAGAGGAATACCATCTCACACCTTATACAAAATTCAACTCAAGATGGATCAAAGATCTAAATATAACAGCCAAGACCATAAAGACCTTGGAAGATAAGGTAGGGAAGCATCTACAGGACCTTGTAATAGGAAATGGTTTCATGTACTTCACACCCAAAGCATGAGCAGCAAAAGAATAGATAAATGGGATCTCCTCAAGGAAGAGGTCCCATCCCTGTAGTAAAGTGAAATGTTCTTCTCATCTCTGATATTTGAAACTTTTAATGACAAGATTTTTTTAATTATGTTAAAATCTTAAACATGGTTTAAAGTCTAAGATAACATTGCTTAACACAGATCCTGAAGATGCTTCTCTACATTTTCTCCTAAGAACTTTATTGTCCTAGTTCTTATATTTAGATACTTGATCCATTTTGAGTTAATTTTTTTTATGTGGAGCAAGATAGGGATCCACTTCTCTCTTTTGCATTTGAATATCCTGTTTCCCAGTACTGTTTATTGATGGTACTATTCTTCCCAATTGAGGGACTTGGCACCATTGTCAAAAATCAATTGGCCATAAATGTGAGGGTCTATTTCTGAACTCTGAATTTGAGTCCCTTGGTCTAAATATCTATCTCTATACCAGTATCATGCTGTTTTTTTGTTTGTTTGTTTGTTTGTTTTTTAAGATTTTATTTATTTATTCATTTATCCCCCCCTTGCTGCTTGTGCTCGCTGGGTCAGCTAACCACGCCATGCGGGCAGGCTTGCCTTCACCAGGAGGCCCGGGAACCGAACCCTGGGCCTCCCATATGGTAAACGGGAGCCCTACTGATTGAGCCACAGCCGCTTCCCTATGCTGTTTTGACCACTGTAGTTTTTCAAGTCAGAAAACATGAGTCCTCCAATGTCATTCACTTTTTCAATATGGTTTTGACTAAACAGCATTTTGACTTACCCTTCCAATTAAATTTGATGATTAGCTTTTCCGTTTCTGCAAAAAAAAGGTTGTTGGGATTTTTGTTGGGATTGCATTAAAATCTGCAAATTGTTTTGGGTACAACTGACATCTTAACAATATTTAGTCTTCCAATCCAGGAGAATGGAATGGCCATCTATTTAGATTTTCTATGATTTCTTTAAGCAAAGTTTTGCAGTTTTCTTTGTACAAGACTTTTACATCCTTGATTAAATTTATTCCTAGATATTTGATTCTCTTAGTCGCTATTTTTATAAGGAGGTACCAGGAATTGAACCCAGGACCTCCTACATGGAAAGCAGACTCTCCACCACTGAGCTACACCTGCTCCCCAGTTGCTATTTTAAATTGAATTTTTGCCTTGATTTTTTTCTTCAGATTGCTCAATACTAATATATAGAAACACTGCTGGCTTTTTGTGTGTGGCCTTGTACCCTGCCACTTTGCTAGTATTTTTTGAGGATTTTTGCATTAATATTCATTAGGGGTACTGGAGGGTGGTTGGTTTTTTTCATGGTATCTTTCTCTGGCTTTAGTGTGAGGGTGAAGTTGGATTCATAGAATGAGTTAGGGAGTGTTCCGTCCTCTTCAATATTTGGAAGACTTTGAGCAGGATAGGTGTTAATTCCTGGAATGTTTGGCAAAATTCACCTGTGAAGCCACCTAGTCCTTGGCTTTCTTTATTGGGAGGTTTCTGATTACTGCTTCAATCTCTTTACTAGCTATTGGTTTGTTGAGATCTTCTATTTCTTCTCTAGTCAGTGTAAATAGTTTGTGTTCCTAGGAATTTGTCCATTTTATCTAGGTTAACAAATTTGTTGACACACAATTTTTCATAGTATTCTTTCATAGTCCTTTTTATTTCTTTGGGGATAGTAGTAATGTCCCCTGTTCAATTCCGATTTTAGTTATATGTGTCTTCTTTTTTTTTTTTTTTTTTTTTTCCTGAGTCTCAGAAAAAAATTTTATTGAATTTTTCAAGGAGGAACCAACTTTTGGTTCTGAAGATTCTCTCTCTTGTGTTGTTTATCTCTGCTGTAATCTTTGTTATTTCCTCCTTTCTACTTGCTTTCAATTTAGTTTGGTCCTCTTTTCCTAGATCTACTGGTTTTGAGGTACAGTCCATGAGTTGAGAGTTATTCTTCTTTAATTTAAACATTTATACCTAAAATTTCCCCCTCAGCATTGTTGCATCCTATAAATTTTGATATGTTCTGTTTTCATGTCATTTGCTTCAAGAAATTTCCTAATAAGATTTCTTCTTTGACCCCTTTGTGTTAAGAAGTATGTTGTTTAATTTCCATATATTTATGGATATTCCATTTCTTCCTCTGTTACTGATTTTTAGCTCATTCCATTGTGGTCAGAGAAGATCCATTGTATGATTTAAATATTTTTTAATTTATTGAGACATGCATTATGATTTATCCTGGAGAATGATGCATTTATAATGGAGAAGAATGTATATTCTGATGCTATTAGGTTAAATGTTCTATCTACGTCTGTTCAGTGCAGCTCTTCAGAATATCGTTCAATGGCCTGGTCTTTTAACAGTGTTGATCTGTCAGAGCATGAAATCAGTTTTTCTACATCTATAAAGAAGGAAATCATTATTTATTAGGGAGTTCTGCAAAAATGGCATTGATATGGGTAAGCATTGCTCAGCTCTTTTGCAAAAAAAAAAAAAAAAAAAAAAAAACAGCAGAGAAGGGGCAAAAGCCTACCTGAGTGAACTGTTCTGGGAATCCACAGGCAGGAGAGGCTGCAGGGCTTCATGGAAAAGGGAGCGAGACAAAGAGATAAAGAGCCCAAGGAAAAACCATGAGTTGCTCGCCCCTGTGGCTGGAAACAGTGGGCGAGTAAGCCCCACCCTCAAGGCAAGTAGCCTCTGTAGAACCCCTGGTTCTCACCAACCAGCTGAGTGGAAGAAAGAGGGGTCTGTTGAAGGGTAGAGAGTGGTAGGGAGTGGTTTCCTTTTCATGGGTTTGGCCACCTGAGCTCCCTCTGAATCTTGGGGAGGATACCAGCCAGTACTGATCTAGCCCTGGGTAGAGGGGAAGGAGGATCCACTCAGGCAGGCTGTCATACCCAGCCACCCTGGGACAGAGGAACTTAGTCAAGGAGGTGGCAGAGACAGGCACCTAACTAACCTGGCCCCTGAAAACTATTAGTAGTCCAACTTGCTTGAGGGAAACGGGGGCAGAAAGAGCCAGATAAGCTTTCAAAAGCCTGTTTAGTCTGTAGTCAAAAGTCTATTTAGTCTAATAAAAATACTTTTTAAAAATTTTTTAAAAGATACCTAAATTACATAAATGTATCATTAAAAAATATAAAGGATTCCCATATGCCACACTCTCTATGTCTCCTACACTTTCCCAAATTGACAGCATCCTTCAATAGTATGGTACATGGTATAATGCCACTAAGTGTGGATTATAGTTTAACATTATAGTTTAAACTCTCTTCCGCACAATTTTGTAAGTTATGACAAGATATATAATGGCCTGTATCTGTTATTGCAACATCATTCAGGACAATTCCAATGTCCCCAAAGTGCCCCCATGTTACACCTATTTTTCCCTCTCCCTCCCCTCAGAACCTCCGGAGTCCACTGCCTCTACATCAATGATAAAAGGACTTCCACTGTTAGAATAACAATAAGTCTATATTAGAATAAGAGTAAGTCTGCTATAGTCCATCGTTCATTCCCCAATCCTGAGGATTCTGGGATGGTGATGTCCACTCCACCTCTAATTGAGAGAGGACTTAGAGTCCATGAGGCAGGCTGATGGGACTATCTTGTTTGTAGTTGTAGACACTCACTGTTTCTTGGGGCAGTCATTGTCCATCATCATTTCCTTGTTAGTTGTCCTGGAAGAGTCCAATGTACTGGAAAGTAGGTGTTGCAAATCTGTTGAGATTCAGGGACCGACTGGCACATGCAAAGCCCAAAGGTTTAGTCTCCTGGACATAAAACTATCAAACCTAATACTATTGGTTCAAACAGAAGGGACAGAAGAGCCATATGTAGGGAAAACACGTCCAAATCTTTCATACTGGGGAGCATAAATTCCCAATGGCAAGGCAACAAACTCCTGAACAGTATGCCCTGCCTATAGTGTCTGGATGTCTCCAGAGTCCTCAGTGGCCCTCTATTTGAGGCAATCTTTACTGTGGTACTCAATGGGATCCTGCTGAGACATGCATAAGCGTAACCTCTGGAATGAATAACCGATTCACTTTGAAATCTCTTAGACATAAAAATTCATTTGTCTTTACCTTTTCCTCCTTTTGGTCAAGGTCTTTTTCCAGTTGCATTGTTAGTTGGTGCTTGGTAGGAATCCCTCAGTGCCAGGGAGGCTCATCCCTGGGAGTCATGTCCCATGCGGGAAGGTAATGCTTTTACATGCTGAGTTTGGATTAGAGAGAGGTCACATGTGAGCAACAAGGAGGCTTTCAGGAGGTAACTGTTAGGCAACTCGTAATACTAAGCAAAGTTTCAATTTCAAAAGAAAAGGTTCATAATTACAGTCATCAATATCAGGGGCCCAGCAATGGTCCATCCTCCTTCACAAGTCACTGCCCCTGTAGTTGGGGGATTCTTGCTGTCCCATTAAAGAATGTGGCAGAGCTCCCCAGAATGGGAATTCAATACTCTTTTGGTTATTGTGTGAATCTCCACCCACAATGACAATGCCCCATGAACACTTGAACATATTCATATGCCTTTTAGGTATGCCCCAGGTGACCCTCTTCCATTGCATTCCTCATCACTGACACCCTGCACCAATGATCCTCCTCTCCCACAGTTGTAACCCTTCTGTGATCCAAAACTTCTTCAAAAATGAAGCCAACAAAATAACCGAATAAAATTAATAAGAAAATGAAATAATAATGATAGCTTTTAAAATGACAAATAAAATACAAAAAATTAATAAGAATTTGAAATAATAAAAAAATAGAATTTAAAAAAATTTGGCATTATGTCTTTCATCACTGTAATATCTGTTGTCTTATATGTACAGTGACATTTTCTTCCATTTATTCCCCCACAGTCTTATTTTTTTCATTTTATCTTCAAAGAAGCTTTAGGTTACAGAAAAGTCACATACAGTATAGAGGATTCCCATATACCCAATATCCTCCCCCCTTTCCCCTTTCCCCTATTAATAACATTTTACATGTTGATGGTACATTTGTTACAATTGAGGTACAAATATTTAAGCATTGCTACTAACCATGGTCAATGATTTACATTTTGGACTATACACTTTTATAAATTTTCATGAAATTTAACATGGCCTGTATCCATCATTGCAAGATCATGTAGAACAATTCCCATGCCCCCAAAATGTCCCCATGTTCCATCTATTCTATTCCTCCCTCCCCCTTCCCTTGGGACCCACAGCAACCAAGCTTCACTCCTTGAAGACAAAAATTCATAGTTATTTGCAATAACATTGAGGGCTTGACATATTGGACTGTTCTCCACTATTAGTCACTGCCTATGCTCTCAAGAGACTCCTGCCCCTCTATTTGAGAACATAAGCAGGACACCCTGGGTGGGAGTCCTACATCTTCCCGTTCATTGTGTGGGCTTCCACTGACTGATACAATGCACTGACAGGATGAACACCCACATACTCCTTAGTAACTTGCCCCAGGTGAACTCTTTCCCACATGTCCCCCACATCCAACACCTTAAACCAGTAACCATCCCCTGCTGTATTAGCCAAAAAAAAAAAATTCCTAACTTTGTAGTTTTAGCCATACCTGCAAATCCCCAGCATTCATTTGCTCCCTCCCCATACCCTCCTCCCAGTTCCATAGACAGTGCAAATGTACCCAACCTACTCCCCTCATGGGCTAGCACTGCCCAAACCATTAACATCACTGCACCATTGTCATGCCCATCAACTGAACAACTACACTGTTACACCTTATCATAGATTTTGCCCATATGGGCATTGACTCACAACCCACTTCTCCCTTTCTGTCTTCTGTAAACCTATCTTCCAGACTCTAGCTCTGTGAGTCTGCTCCATTTGCTTAATTCATATCAGTGAGGTCCTGTACTATATGTCCTTCAGAGCCTGGCTTGCTTCACTCAACATAAGGTCTTCAAGATTCATCCATGTTATCCCATGTGTCAATATTGCATTCTTTCTTACAGCTGAGTAATATTCCATTGTATGTCTACACCACAGTTTGCTTCTCTATACTTCTTGTTGTTGGAAATTTGGGTTGTTTCTAACTTTTGTCAATAATGAATAATGTCGCTATGAACACTGGTGTGCATATATCTGTTCATCTCCCTGCTTTCAATTCTTTAGCGTATACAACCAGCAGTGGGATTGCTGGATCATATGCAGTTCTATAGTTAGCTTCCTGTGAAACAACCAAACTATCCTCCACAATGGCTGCACCATTCTGCATTCCCACCAGCAATGGATAAGTGTTCCATTCCTCCACATCCTCTCCAACACTTGCCGTCTTCTGTTTTTTTAATAGCCACCAGTTTAATGGGTGTAAGATGATATCTTATTGTAGTTCTGATTAGCATTTCCCTAATAGCTAGTGATGTTGAGCATCTTTTCATGTGCTTTTTACCTATTTGTACTTCTTCTTTGGAGAAGTGTCTATTCAAATCACTTGCCCATTTTTTAAATGGGTTGTTTGTCTTTACATTTTTGAGGTGTAGGATTTTTTATATAAGCTGGATATTAGATCCCTATCAGATAGATGGTTACCAAATATTTTCTCCCATTGAGTAGGCTACTTTTTTACTTTCTTGACAAACTCCTTTGAGGTGTAAAAGTTTTTAATTTTGAGGAGGTCCCATTTATATATTTTTTCTTTCATTGCTTGTGCTTTGGGTGTAAAGTTCATGAAACCATTTCCTAATACAAAATCCTGTAGATGCTTCCCTACATAATCTTCCAAGATGTTTATGGTATTGTCTCTTATATTTAGATCTTTGACCTATCTTGAGTTAATTTTTTGTATAAGGTGTGATATTCATATTCTATTGGATATGTATATCCAGTTCTCCAAGCACCATTTGTTGAAGAGGCCATTCTCTCCCAGTTGAGTGGGCTTGGTGGCCTTGTCAAATATCAGGTGACTGTATATGTGGGAATCTATATCAGAACTCTCAGTTTCATTCCATTGGTCAGGATGTCTATTCTTGTGCCAATACCATGCAGTTTTGACCACTGTAAACTTGTAACGTGCTTTTAAATCAGGTAATGTGATTCCTCTGGTTTCATTTTTCTTTTTCAATATATCTTTGGCTACTCAGGGCCTCTTGCCCTTCCAAATAAATTTCATAGTTAGCTTTTCCAATTCAGTAAAAAATGCTGTGGTAATTATTATTAGGATTGTGTTAGATCTGGATAGGATAGACATCTTAATGATGTTCAGTATTCCTATCCATGAACAGAGAATATTCTTCCATTTATTTCAGTGTTCTTTGATTTCCTTTAACAGTGTTGTGTATTTTTCTGCATGTCATTTACATCTTTGGTTAACTTTATTCCTAGGCATTTGATTCTTTTAGTTGCTACTGTAAATGAAACCTTTTACTTGATTTCCTCCTCAATTGTTCATTATAGGTGTACAGAGATGCTACAGCTTTTTGCACATTGATCTTACAACCTGCCACTTTGCTGAACTTGTTTATAAGCTCTAAAAGATTTGGTGTTGATTTCTCAGGGATTTCTATTGTAGGATCATGTCATCTACAAATAGTGAAATTTTACTTCTTCCTTTCCAATTTGGATGCCTTTTATATCTTTTTCTTGCCTAAGTGCTCAAACAAGTATTTCTAACACAATGTTAAATAAGAGCAGTGACAGTTGGCATCCTTATCTTGTTCCCGATCTTAGAGGGAAAGCTTTTAGGATTTCACCATTGAATATGATGTGAGCGGTGGGTTTTTCATATATATCCTTTATCATATTGAGGAAGTTTCCTTCTATTCCTATCTTTTGAACTGTTTTTATCAGGAAAGGGTGCTGTATTTTGTCAATTGCTTTTTCTGCACCAAAGAAGTGATTTTTTTTCCTTTCGTTCTGTTTATGTGGTGTATTACATTGATTGATTTTCTTATGTTGAACCATCCTTGCATAACACGGATGAAACCCACTTGGTCATGGTGTATAATTTGTTTGATGGGCTGTTGAATATGATTGGCAAGTATTTTCTTGAGGATTTTAGCATCTTCATTCATTAGAGAGATTGGTCTATAGTTTTTCTTTCTTGTGGCATCTTTGTTTGACTTTGGTATCAAGATGATGTTGGCATCACAGAATGTGTTAGGCAATGTTCCCCCAACTTCTATTTATTGGAATAGTTTCATCAGGATTGGTGTTAGTTCTTTATGGAATTTTTGATAGAATCCACTTGTGGAGCCATCTGGTCCTGGACTCTTCTTAGTTGGGAGGTTTTTGATGACTAATTCTATCTTATTACTTGTGACTGGTCCGTTGAGTTCATCAATTTCTGTTTTTGTCAATGTAGTTTGCTTGTGTGTTTCTAGGAATATTTCCATTTCCTCTAAATTATCCTTCTTGTTTGCATACAATTTTTCAAAGTTTCTCTTATGATACTCTTTATTTCTGTGGAGTCAGTGGTGATATCCACTTCCTCATTTCTTATTTTATGTATTTGCATCTCTCCTTTTGCTTTGTTAGTCTAGATAATGGTTTGTCAATTTTAATCTTCTCAAAGAACCAGCTTTTGGTTTTGTCTATTTTTTCTAGTGCTTCTTATTTTCAAGTTCATTAAGCTCAGCTCTAATCTTTGTTATTTCCTTCTTTCTACTGCCTTTGGGGTTAGTTTGTTGATCTTTTTCTAATTCCTCCAGATGTACAGTTAGGTGTTTAATTTTAACTCTTTCTTCTTCTTTTAATATACGTAGTTATGGCTATGAATTTCCTTCTCAGCACTGCTTTTGCTGCATCCCATAAGATGTTGTCATTTTCATTCGTTTCAAGGTAGTTACTGATTTTTTTCACAGTTTCCTTCTTGACCAAATGATTGTCTAGGTGTGTGTTGTTTAACTTCCATATCTTTGTGCCTTATCTGCTTCTCTGCCCCTTACTGATTTCCAGCTTCATTCCATTGTGGTCAGATAAATTACTTTGTATAATTTCAAACTTTCTGAATTCATTGAGTGTTCTTCTTTGGCCTAGCATGTGGTCTATCCTGGAGAATGATCCATGTGCACTTAAGAAGAATGTATATCCCACTGTATTTGGGAGTAATGCTCTCTATATATCTATTAGGTCAAGATCCTGTAATGTATTATTCAAAGTCTTTGTTTCTTTATTGATTCTCTGTTGAGATGATCTCTCTAATGGTGATAATGGTATATTAAAGTTCCCCACTATAGTTGTAGAGGCATCTATTTCTCCACTTAGTTTTTACAATGTTTGCCTCATGTGTTTTGAGGCACCTTGTTTAGGTGCATAAATGTTTATGATTGTTCTTTCTTCTTGATAGATTACCCCTTTTTATAATATATAGTGTCCTTCTTTGTCTCTTACAATAGTTTTACATTTAAATTCTATTTTGTCTGATATTAGTATAGTTACTCCTGCCCTTTTCTGATTATTGTTTGCATGTAAAATTGTTTTCCAACCATTCACTTTCAGCCTCCTTGCATCCCTGGATCTAAGGTGAGTTTCTTGTAGACAGCATATATATGGGACATATTTCCATATCCATTCTGCCAATCTGTGTCTCTTGATTTGAGAGTTAATTCCATTAATATTCAATGTTATTACTGTCAGGAACTATTTACATTAACCATATTTTTTTAGTGCTATGTATGCCATTCATTATTTTTATTTCTTCTTTTTTCTTTTTAATTATTCTTACACTCTCCTCCAACTCTCTCTCTCCCGTTTTTTCCTTTCAACCTGCACAGCCCTCTTTAGTATTTCTTGAAAGGCAAGTTTCTTATTGACAGACTCTCTTAATTTCTCTTTATCTGTGAATATTTTGAACTCTCCTTCATTTTTGAATGCCAGCTTTGCTGGATACAGAATTCTTGGCTGGAAGTTTTTTTTTAGCACCTTAACTATGTCATAGCACTGCCTGCTTGCCTCCATGGCTTCAGATGAGAAATCAACATTTAATCTTATTGAGTTTCCCTTGTATATGATGGATCTCTTTTCTCTTGCTGCTTTTAGTGTTCTGTCTTTCATTGAGCATTGGACAATTTGACAAATATATGTCTTGTGGTAGTCCTGTTAGGATTTATACTTTTGAGGTGTGCTGTACATCCTGGACATGTATGTCCATGTTCCTCAATAGAGCTGGGAAATTTTTAGCCATTATTTCCTCCAACACTCCTTTTGTCCCTTTCCCTTCTCTTCTCCATCTGGGTTGCCTATAATGTATGTTTTTATGTGTTTTATGCTATCACTCAAATCCCTAAGTCCCTTCTGGATTTTTTCTATCTTTTTATCTATCTGTTCTACTATTGGTCTGATTTCAGATGTACTGTCTTCCACATCACTGATTCTTTCCTCTGCTTGTTCAAATCTGCTGTTATGTGCTTCCAGATAATTTTTCATTTCTTGCATTGTGCCATTTCATCACCATCATATCCATTATCTTTTAAAGTATGTTTACAATTTCTTCAGTATGTTCCCCCAGTATTTTCTTAATATCCTTTATCTCTTCCTTCACTTCATTAACTTGATTCATGATATTTGTTTGGGCATCCTTGAATAGTTGTTCCACATTCTGCATCCCCTCCTGTTTTTTGTTTGTTTGTTTGTTAGACTGAGCCATATCTTCCTGTTTCTTAGTATGGCTTGTAATTTTTTGTTGGTGTCTGGGCATCTGCTTATCTTGATGAGCTTATTTGGTTGGTTAGCTTCTCTTTCTACTCTAGGGTTTTATTTTGTTGTTTCTTTGTGTTGGTAAGGTTAATTTTTGATACTTGATTCCTCTTGTTCTATATCCTTGCAGTTGTCTGTCTTGCTTTGAAAGAAAATATTAGGACCAGAGAAAAGGAAGGAAATAAGAAGAGAAAAAGAATAATAGTGATAATAATACCAAAAAGGTAGAAGAGGAACCATGCAAGAGCTAGGAAACTAAGTAATATGAGTAAAAAATCATAAAAAATACAAAGGAAAAAGAATAAAAAGAGGTTGAATAGAAAAAAATTAATTAAGAGACAAAATAGAGGGGGGAAAAAGTAGAATGACTTAAAAGACCAGACACATGAAAAGAGAAGAGAAGGAAAAAAAAAGAAAATAAAAGGAGAGAGAGAAAAAATTAAAATGAAGACCAAACAAGAAATGGTGGAATGGAAGAAAAGCAACAGAAGTCAGAAGACAGAAAAATGAAGGAAAGAAAAGAAATAAAGTAGGTTAAAAAAATAAGTTAAAGAATGACAAGGAAACAAAGAAAGAGAAAACAACAAACAAGAAACAAAATAGTAACAAACGAGCAACCCAGGAAAAACAGCCTTCCCTCTTAGACCTGTAGAGAGCTTCTCAGGCTGCTGGTGCTCATTAATTAATCACCCTGTAGTCTGCCCTCGACAGGAGATGTATCCAGTTTTAGCAAATAAAGTAAAGGAAAAATGAAGAAAAAAATTTGAAAAACTGCAAAGCAAAACAGTAGAAACTCAGCCCATAAGTTTCCTATCATAAGGTGATAGCTGTGTACCTTAATTCTCCCTAGATCCCTTCCATAAGAGGTATCAGTACTCAAACCAGCAACCTTCTACATGCAAGGCAGGAATTCCCCCACTGTACTACAACAGCTCTATGGACTAAATAGGCTTTTGAAAGCTTACTGGGCTCTTCCTGCCCTTGTTTCCCTTAGGCGAGTTGGACTTTTAATAGTTTTAAAAGGCAGGCTCGTTAGTTGCCTGTCTCTGCTCCTACCTGACCAAGTTCCTCTCTCCAGGGCAGCTGGGTGTGACAGCCTGCCTGAGTGAATTTCCCTCTTCCCTCTCCCTGGTGCCACCTCAGTGTTGACTGGTATCCTCCCTGAGATTCAAAGGGGGCTCAGGTGGCCAAACCTATGGAAAGAAAACCACTCTCCATCCTTCTCCAGACCCCTCTTCCTCCCAGGGAATGTTCTCTCCCACTCAGCTGGCTGGTGAGAGCCAGGGTTTCCATCAAGACTATTTGCCTTGAGGGTGGGGCTTACTCGCCCACTTTATCCAGCCACAGGGGTGAGCAACTCATGGTTTTCCCTTGGGCTCTTAATCTCTTTGTCCAAATCCCTCTAGATCAATGCCTTGAAGCCTCTTGCTCTGTAGATTCCCAAAACAGCTCACTAGGGTAGGATTTTGCCCCTTCTCATTCATTTTTTGTGAAACAGATGGGCAGTGCCTACCTACAACGATGTCATGTTCCTGGAACCTCACCACTGCTTTCTGACCAACATGGTTCTGATGAGAAATTGGCACTTAATTGTATTAGAATTCCCTTAAATATAACTCGTTTCTCTTACAGCTTTCAGAATCCTCTCCTTGTCCTCTGCATTGGACAAATTGATTACTAAGTGTCTGGACATAGTTCTCTTTGAATTTATCCTGTTTGTGGTTCATTAGGATTATACGATGTGCATATTCATGTGTTCCATTACATTTAGGAAGTTTTCTGCCATTATTTATTTAAATATTCCTTCTCTGCAAATATTCTTGCTGTCCTGATTTTTTTGATTATCAGGGTAGGCTAAACATTCGCTATATTAGAAACCACGCACGTGTCCCCAGACCTAGTTTTTCGCCCTAGGTCTGGTTTTTGGAATGCTGAGGATAAACAAAGCCTGATTTATTATATGAACATCCTATATGGGAAAAGACTGTAACTTTGGGTATCTTTGGTTAACTTTAAGAAATATAGCAGGGGGACGGATGTGACTCGGGTGGTTGAGTGTCCGTCTCCCATATGGAGGGAATTCCTGGTAAAAATTTTAAAAAAACAAAAATATAGAAGGCGCGTGGGCCACCAGGCCCTGTGCGTGGGTGTGCGCCAGGCCCCGAGAGTGGGAGAGCCACTAGTCCCCTCAAGCCATGCAGCAAGATGATGACATAACAGGAGAGTGACACAAGGGACAGCCAAGACGAGACGCACTGAAAAAACAGGAACTAATGTGGTGCAGGCAGTAGAACGCCTCTCTCCCACATCAGAGATTCCAAGGATCGAATCCCAGTGAAGACAGGAGGAAAAGGATGAGAAGAGAGGGCAGGAAACGGACACAGAGAGTTGCCCAGGGAATGGACACAGAAACAGCAAAAACGGCGGGGGTGGAGGTGGGGGATGGGAATGGATAAAAGTAAATAAATAAATAAATCTTTTTAAAAAATGTATAGGGGAGGAAGATACAGATTATCATTAGTAGTAATACTTTGACGATGCTCTTTCATGATTTGTTAACAAATATTTCACAACAATTCAGGGTGTTTGTGGGGAGGGTGGTATGTGGGAGCCCTGTATGATGCTATGCATGTTTGTTTTGTAAGTTCACAATGTTTACTGAACACTTATAGTTTATGTATGTTCGTATATGAATGATATACTTCAACAAATTGTTTATAAATAAATAAATAAATATTCCTTCTGCCACTTGCTCTCTTGCTTCTGCATCTGGGACTCCCATAATGTGCATATTGCTATGCTTGCTGGTGTCCCGCAGGTTTCTTAGGCAATCTTCATTCATTTTTTATTATTTTGTCTTTTTGCTCCTCATTTTGAATCATTTCAATGTCTTGTTTTTGAGTATAATGATTCTTTCTTATGCCACCTCCAATCTGCTCTTGAAACCAACCAGGGAGTTTTTCATTTCAGTGATTGTGCTTTAAAATACACTATCTTTCTGGAGAGATTACCGTATTGTTTTCCTCATATCCTTTAGTTCATTCCCTGTGTTTTCCTTTATCTCCTTGAGCATATTGTAGATCATTATTTTAAAGTTTCTGTCCCTTAAGACCAAAATCTGGTCCACTTGGTTGATGGTTTCTGAATTATTATCTAGTGTTTTCCTATGGACCATCATTTCCTGTTTCGTTGTTTATCTTCTAAATCTTTCGTAGCACACTGTACATTGTATCATTTCAAAGTGTTATCTCAGGGAGTTAGTCCCTGGGCTGCTTCTTATGTTTGTTTCTTGCTAGTAATATGACAGCGATTTTCTTGAATGCCAGGAGCTAATCACAGCAAACAAACCAAGGCAAAAAAAACGCTTTTCACTCTCTTGTATTGGCTCTGCTTTGGGAAATGGTCTCCTTCTGAGCTTAGCCCTCCTGTGAAACAGATGAGCCCAGTCAATTGGGAAGTGCAGGGTCCTGTCTGTGTTATATGAGCCAGCTTGGAGCTGAATCCAGGTTCCTTTTCTTTTCCTTAGCTTGTTCTTGCTATAAGCTTTACAAATTCCCCGTTTAAAGTTTAAGGAAGTATAAATAAACTCCTCCAACACTCCCTTTGAAATAGACCTCCTCCCCATCCAGAGTCTTGTCTTAACTGACAATTCCTTTGTTCTAGGCCATTTCAAATGAATTGTTTCTCACACTGTTCCAGCTGTCTGCAAGTGGCTTCTCTGCTTTCCAGTCAAACTCTAGGAGGGTGAGCTTAAGACTCCTTACTGGCTCCTGATAGATCGGCACTGACATGCATGCACCTCTGTATGGACTTAGGGGTCGCTCAGCTCCCTCTAGAACAGAGACAGGGACCCACAATGGGAGTACAAACTGTGGTCATGGTGGAGTTGGGGGCAATGTCAGCATGTGAGCTAGAAGTTTTATCTATGACTTTTGAAGCTGTGTTTTCTTAATTTAGCACTTGCCTGGTTAATGCAGACCTTTACCTGTTTTCCATAGTTTTGAGAATCATTATGGTCTTTCAGATTTCTCTGCCAGCTTAAAAAGATTGAGAGGTGATTATCAAGGGGCAGAGTTGGGGTTTTTTTGCTTGTTTGTCTGTTGTTTTTTGTTTGTTTGTTTCTTATTATTATTACTATTATTGGAATATGAAAATGCTCTAATAATGAATGAAGTGATGAATGCACAACTATATGATTATACAAAATACCATTGATTGTATACTAGAGGTGGACTGTATGCTTTATTAATATGTATAAATAAAATTGATTTTTTTTTTAATGTAATGGAAGCCACTGCAGGGAGTGTGAAATTCTGATCCTTATGACAATAGACCAGCCTCTTCTTTCTGTGGCACCCTGTATGATGTACACTTCCCCTAGAATCCAGAATTTCACAGTAGTTGTTTCCAAATTCCTGCCAACTAAATAGTTGTTTTGGTGGTGGGACCAATTCCTGGAAGTTCCTACCGTGCCATCTTCTCACAAACCTCCTCCCTTATGTGGTTTGGAAACTCCCCAGTTAATGTTTCTTATCCAAACCTTTTCCCATCAAGAAAACAGATTTAAAAAAATAAAACAAGAGCAACCAAACAAATCCAACCTCATAAAGGGTTGCATATTACCTGCTCAAATGAGTTTGATTCCCTTTAGAATCTTCAGGTAGAACACATGAATCAAAGTACAGGTAACAGGGACAAGATTCTGTAAGGGTGGGTACCAGGAGCTGGTAATAATAAAGAAATAATAAAGAAATAGACTTTAGGAACATATTCAAATTCCAAATATGGAGACAATGATCCCAATCAAGGTAGAGGAAAGACATGGGATGTCAGTAATGGACAGCAGATGCAAAGTAGAATGCTGAGTATAAAGCTTTGTCATCAAAATTGAGAAGTTTGTGAGGATACTCAAGCATGAGATGCCTAGGTTCAGTACAGGAACCTTAAGAATCTTTAACTTCATCAAGGTACCCCAGGTCAGAAATTGACATGGTGGTGAGGACAACGGAAGATTAGGAACTTAACACCAGGAGAATCAAAGAAAGAGGCTAATGTGGAATACAGAGCAGAGGGTTTTGGATCAAGTAATTTTGAAAGCGATTTGAGGAGACAGTTCAGAAAACCACAAGGGATTTTGTGAATTGAAAATTATCCCTGGCTTGAGCGTAATAGCCTGTTCAATGAAGGAGAAATCAAGAGCTGACTTGGGGTCCTCGGAGGACCAGAGGTGATTGTTAGAATACACACAGCAGTCAGGGGCATCCATCTGCCTTCCCAGGGGATTTCTCAAACTGCCCTACAAGCCACAAGTCACTGGTCAGCTTCTCATAGGCTCAACCCTTTCAGGTGCAGCTGTAGCACTCACTGCTCTGAGCCCTAGTGACGGGTCCAAAGGGTAAATTTTATTCCTGCTCATTCTACAGACCTCTCTCCTATGTTGCTGGCACACATCTCCATCATGTTACAGAGACTTAGTCCCCTGCTATCTTTCCTTTGCTATTCACTTATAGCAATTTTTGTCAATTTAATCTGGAGATGCTCCTGTATCAATGCTTCTACTAACATTTTCTAGAGAATATTCTGCCTCCTTTCTAAGGAAACTTTTATATGACTTAGGGAAATTAAATTTAAACTAGATGATGCATTTCTAGCATTTTATCTGCATCACCACAGGGGATAATTCCACCCAGGGAGAGAAACTTCTCCATATCTGTTATGTTTCTCTCACCCTTAAGCAAGTGAAGGAGCAATTACTCACTGACTCTGTTCCCAGAGCCAACCAACAGGCACCTCCTCAGAATAGTCAGGAGTTCTTGATAGAGGCACATAACTGCACAGTGAGGCACTGTGAGCCGTAATGTCTTTCTCCACGCCAGCCAATAGGCTAGGAACAAGTCAGAGGTTTTCCACTAAGACCAGTAGTGTTTCTCAAGGATAATCTTGGAAATTTCACATATATCCCACATTGACACCATCCCACCAACCCCCGCTGGATCCCATGAATACAAAACTTCCTCTCTCCCTCACTCTCTCACTAATGTCTTCACTTACTTATAGCTAGTAGGAAAGGTGAAAAAAAAAAAAAAAAAGTATCCCAATTCAGCCACTTACAGCATATGTGCTGGAAGCGTTCTTCAAGAATGTCAATCTCAAGCATCTGAAGGTCTAATTCTCACCTTTCTGTATAGCAGCCTAGGTTTTACCACATACTAACCTGATTTCTTTTCCTTCCCCAGCCCTGGGAACTAGTGAATTCTGTAAAAGGAACATTTACCACAGAATACATCTGTCTTGCTCATTTTCAACTCTCTATGTACCCGGGCTATTGATGCTCCCTGATTTTCAGGAATGTAGAGGGTGTTTTTGGAGAGGACAGGAGAGAGGACCTCAATTCTTTTTCCTAACCTCTCCCTCTCTGACATTTTCATTTTCACCAGCAGTCTCCCCACAGTACTATCTTCCCCTTCCAGGCAATTGGCTGAGGGTGTCTGCTTTCGGCCGGCATGGTCATTGTTATAGTTTGCTAGACTCAGATGCCACTCTAATGGGTGTAAGTTGGTATCTCATTATAGTTTTGATTTGCGTTTCCCTAATAGCCAGTGATGTTGAGCATCTTTTCATGTGCTTTTTAGCCATTTGTATTTCTTCTTTGGAGAAGTGTCTATTCAAATCATTTGCCATTCTTTTAAATGGGTTGTTTGTCTTTTTATTTTTGAGGTGTAGGATTTCTTTATATATGATAGATAATAGACTCCTATCAGATATATGGTTGCCAAATATTTTCTCCCATTGGGTAGACTGCCTTTTCACTTTCTTGACAAACTCCTTTGAGGTGCGAAAGTTTTTAATTTTGAGGAAGTTCTATTCATATATTTTTTCTTTTGCTGCTCATGCTTTGGGTGTGAAGTTCATGAAATCATTTCCTATTGCAATGTCCTATAGATGTATCCCTACATTATCTTCCAAGGTCTTTAGGGTCTTGACTCTTATATTTAGATCTTTGATCCATCTTGAGTTAATTTTTGTATGAGCTGTGAGATGATGTTCCTCTCTCATTCTTTTGGATATGGATATCCAGTTCTGCAAGCACCATTTTTTGAAGAGGCCATTCTCTCCCAGTTGAGTAGGCTTGGCGGCCTTGTTGAAATTCAGGTGATTGTATATGCAAGGATCTATATCAGAAGTCTCGATTCTTTTCTATTGTTCGTTATGTCTATCCTTGTACCAATACCCTGCAGTTTTGGCCACTGTAGCTTTGTAGTATGCTTTAAAGTCAGGTAGTGTGACTCCTCCTATTTCATTTTTCTTTTTCAATATGTCTTTGGCTATTCAGGGCCTCTTACATTTCCAAATATTTTTCTTAGTTAGTTTTCCAATTCAGTAAAAAATGCTGTATTGATTTTTATTGGGATTGCATTAAATCTGTATATCAGTTTGGGTAGGATAGACATCTTAATGATATTTAGTCTTCCTATCCACGAAGAAGGAATATTCTTCCATTTATTTCGGTCTTCTTTGATTTCCTTTAACAGTGTTACATAATTTTCTGCATGTAAGTCATTTGCATCTTTAGTTAAATTTATTCCTAGGTATTTGATTCTTTTAGTTGCTACTGTAAATGATATTTTTTTCCTGATTTTCTTCTCATATTGCTCATTATTGGTGTACAGAAATGCTGCTGATTTGTGCACATTGGTCTTATAGTCTGCCACTTTACTGAACTCATTTATAAGTTCTAGAAGCTTCATTGTATATTTCTCAGGGCTTTCTATGTATAGGATCATGTCATCTGCAAACAGTGAAGTTTTTACTTCTTCCTTTCCAATTTGGATGCCTTTTATATCTTTTTCTTGCCTAAGTGCTTGAGCAAGTACTTCTAACACAATGTTAAATATGTGTGGTGATAGTGGGCATCCTTGACTAGTTCCCAATCTTAGAGGGAAAGCTTTTAGGATTTCACCATTGTATATGATGTTCACTGTGGGTTTTTCATATATACCTTTTATCATGTTAAGGAAGTTTCCTTCTATTCTTATCTTTTGTAGTGTTCTTATCAGGAAACGTTGCTGTATTTTTTCAAATGCTTTTTCTGCATCGATAGAGATGATTATGTGATTTTTTTTCTTTCAATCTGTTTATGTGGTGTATAACATTGATTGATTTTCTTATATTGAACCATCCTTGCATACTAGGGATGAAGCCCATTTGATTATGATGTATAATTCATTTGATGTGTTGTTGAATATGATTAGCAAGTATTTTGTTGAGGATTTTAGCATCTAGGAGCATTAGGGAGATTGGTCTACAGTTTTCCTTTATTGTGGTGTCTTAGTTTGGCTTTGGTATTAGGGTTATGTTGGCATCATAGAATGAGTTAGGCAATGTTCTCTCCACTTCTATTTTTTGGAAAAGTTTAAGCAAGTCTGGTGTTAGTTCTTTCTGGAATATTTCATAGAATTCACCTGTGAAGCTGTCTGCTCCTCAGCTCTTCTTAGTTGGGAGGTTTTTGATGACTGATTCTATCTCACTACTTGTCGTTGGTCTTGAATTCATCAATTTCTTCTTTCATAAATGTAGGCTGCTTCTGTGTTTCTAGGAATTTGTCCATTTCCTCTAAATTGCCCATCTTGTTGACATATAATTTTTCAAATTACCCTCTTATGGTACTCTTTGGTTCTGTGGAGTCAGTGGTGATATCCCCTTCATTTCTTATTTTATGTATTTGCATCTTATTTCTCTCTCTCTCTCTCTTTTTTTTTTTTTTTTTTTTTTTTGGTTATCTTAGCTAGTGGTTTCTTGATTTTATTGATTTCAAAGAACCAGCTTTTGATTTTGTTTATTTTTTCTTCTGCTTTCTTATTTTCTATTTCATTTATTTCTGCTTTAAACTTTGTTATTTTCTTCTTCTTACTTCCTTTGGGGTTATTTTGTTGTTCTTTTTCTAATTCCTTCAGGTGTGCAGTGAGGTATTCATTTTAGCTCTTTCTTCTTTTTTGGTATATGCATTTATGGCTATGAATTTCCTTCTCAATACAACTTTTGCTGCACCGCATAGGTTTTGATATGTTGTGTTATCATTTTCATTCATTTCAAGGTAGTTACTGATTTCTTTTGTGACTTCCTCCTGACCCACTGTTTGTCTAAGAGTGTGTTGTTTAACTTCTATATCTTTGTTTCTCTTCTGCTACTCTGCTCCTTACTGATTTCTAGCTTCATTCCATTGTGGTCAGAGTAATTACTTTGTATAATCTCAATCTTTCTGAACTGACAGTTGTTCTGTGGCCTAGCACATGGTCTATCTTGGAGAATGAGCCATGTGCATTCAAGACGAATGTATATCCCATTGTATTTGGGTGTAGTGTTCTGTTTATGTTTATTAGGTCTAGATCCTCTAAGGTATTATTCAGAGTCTTTGTTTATTAATTCTCTGTCAAGATGTTCTATCTAATGGTGATAATGGTGTATTAAAGTTCCCCACTATAATTGTAGATGCATCTATTTCTCCACTTTGATTTTCCAGTGTTTGCCTCATGTATTTTGAGGCACCCTGGTTAGGTGCATAAATGATTATGATTGTTCTTTATTCTTGATATTTACGCCTTTTATTAATATACAGTATCCATCTTTGTCTCTTACGATAGTTTTGCATTTAAAGCCTATTTTGTCCAATATTAGTATATCTACCCCAGCCCTTTTTTGGTTATTGTTTGCTTGTAAAAATTTTTTCCAACCATTCACTTTCAGCCTTCTTGAAACCCTGGGTCTAAGGTGAGTTTCTTGTAGACAACATATAGATGGGTCATATTTCCTTATCCATTCTGCCAGTCTGTGTCTCTTGACTGGTGAGTTTAGTCCATTAACATTCAATGTTTTAATTTTCATGGAATTACTTAGATTAGCCATATTTTCTTTGGGTTTATGTATGGCATATATTGTTTTTATACTCTTTTTTGTCTTTTTAGTTGTTCTTACACTCTTGTCCAACTCTCTCTCTCCTGTTTTTTCCTTTTAACCTGAGAACTCCCTTTAGTATTTTGAAGTGCAGGTTTCTTATTAACCTATTCTCTTAGATTCTGTTTGTCTGTGTATATTTTGAACTCGCTCTCATTTTTGAATGCCAGTTTTGCTGGGTAAAGAATTCTTGGCTGGAAGTTTTTTTCCTTTAGCATCTTAACTATGTCATACTATTGCCTTCTTGCCTCCATTGTTTCGTATGAGAAATCAGCACTTAATCTTATTAAGCTTCACTTGTACGTGAAGCTTTCTCTTTCTGCTTTCAGTATTCTCTCTTTGTCTTGAGCATTGGATAATTTGTCAAGTATATGTCTTGGAGTAGGCTAGTTGGGATTTATACTGTCCGGGGAGCACTGCACTTCTTAGGTATGTAGATCCATCTCTTTCAGTAGAGTTGGGAAGTTTTCAGCCATTATTTCCTACAACACTCCTGCTGTCTCCTTTCCCTTCTCTTCTCCCTCTGGGGTGCCTATATAATGTGTATGTTTGTGTGTTTCATGTTGTCGTTCAAGTCCCTGAGTCCCTGCTGGGTTTTTTCTATCTTTTTATCTATCTGTTCTATTATCTGTTTGATTTCAGATGTGCTGTCTTCCATATCACTAATTCTTTCCTCTTCCTGTTCAAATCTGTGTGTGCTTTCACTGTTTTATTTCTTGGATTGTGCTATTCATCACCATCATATCCATTATCTTTTTATGTATGTTTACGATTTCTTCAGTATGTTCTCCCATTGTCTTCTTAATATCCTTAATCTCTTCCTTCACATCATTAAGATGATTCATGATATTTGATTGGACAGCTCTAATTAGTTGTCCATGTTTTGCATCTCCTCTTGGTTTTTTGTTTGTTCATTGGACTGGGCCATGCTTCCTGTTTCTTAGTGTGGCTTGTATTTTTTTGTTGATATATAGTCATCTGTTTATCTTGGTGTCTTTATTCAATTGATTGGCTTCTCTCTGCTCTATGGTTTTATTTTGTTGTTTTTGAGTGTGGTACGGTTTCACTTTGACACTTCATTCCTCTTATTCTATTTCCTTGCCATTGTCTATATTCCCTTGAAATAAAATGTTAGTACCAGAGAAATAAGAAGAGAAAATGAGTAATAGTAGTGGTAATAGTAAAAGGTAGGGGAGGGACTGTACAAGACACAGGCAATTGAATAATTAACCCAAGTAAGAAGTACAGAAGAATAAGATTAGAAAAGTAGAATAGAAACAATGAAACATGAAACAGAATGGAGAAAAATATTGAATGTTATAAAAGTCCAGAATGATGAGAAGAGGGGGAGAGAAAAGTAGAAGAGAGAAGGAAAGAAAAGAAAATTTAAAAAGAGAAAATAAAACACAGAGAAAGTAGGAGAGAGAGAGAGAAATGAGTACAAGAAAAATTGAAAACCAAGCCCAAAGAGGTGGAATGAAAGAACAACAGAAAAAAGAAAATATAAGGATGAAGGAGGGAAAAGATATAGCATAGGTAGAGAAAATTGGGAAACAAAAGAAAGAGAGAAAAAACTAACAGACAAACAAAAACAAAGGAATGGGGAATACAACAATAAGAAATCAAAACAGCAGCTACTCGTTATTTTGTTTAAAAAAAAAAAAGGAAGAAGGCAGGAAAAGGATTAAAAAGCCAAGATAAACATGGAAAAACAGCATTTTCTCTTGGACTCTAGTGATCTTCTCAGGCTGTTGTTATTCAATAATCAATCACCCTGCAGCCTGTCCTCTGCAGGTTTTAAGCCAGGTTTTAGTGAGTAAAATAAGGAAAGTAAAAAAAGGCGACTCTTTTTAAATAAAAAAAATAAAAGTAAAAATAAAAAAACTTCTCTCCTCCCAGAGAAATTGCCACCACACTCTTTTTGGAGGAGGAAGCTGGCAGCTCCAATTAGGCTATTTGTCCTGAGGGCAGGGAATAAGCACCACTTCCAGGCACAGGTAGGAAAAACTCAAGATTTTTTGCTGGCTTCCTTTTCTTTCTAGCACCCTCCTAGATGACCCAGAGCACCATATATAGATGTATATCTATAGAGAGAGAGAGGTGCTAACAGGGAGGAAGAAGTCTGTTCTCCTCTTTGTCACTTACTATTTGCCAGGAGTTTTAGCCTCACCTGATATCTCAGGGAGGGGGGGCAGGGAGCCCTTCCCGGCAGCTGGGAGGATCAATAACTATTTCAGCTTCCTCCTCTCTGTCCCCAAATATTCTGTTAGTTGTGAAGCAGTGCCCTGGTCTGCTGTACCCCTAAGCAGGTAGCCAAGGCAGCCCTAGACTCCCTCTCAGTTGTTGTAGTAAGAGCTAAGCTATATCTATCTACCCTGTCTGCCATAATCCCACAATCCTCCAAGCTTACAGTTTTGAGCCTGAGAAATGTCCAAACCAAGACATCATCCAGCAAAGCTTTATTCCCAAAGGCCAGCGATCCTGGCCTTCTCTGTCACATGGCAAGTCACATGGTGGAGTCTGCTGGTCTCTCCCTTCTCTTCCGGGCTTTGTTGCTTTCAGCTTCATGCATCTGTAGCTTTCTCTCTCTTTCTCTGAATTTCATATTCTTATAAAGAACTCCAAAAAAAATGAGTAAGACCATCCTGAATTAGGTGGGTCACATCTTAACTTAAGATCTGACTCACCAAAAGATCCTACTTAAAATGGGTCCACACCCACAGGAATGTCTTAACATAGAGCATATTTTTCTGGGGTCCACAGACCTTCAGACCATCAGAGTTATCTATCCTGCCTCACTCTGTCATGTCCCCCTTCTCCAGCTGCAGTTAGAAAATTCTGAAGGTATTACTCATAGGAAACCTGTAATAGGCAAGCAGGTGCAAGACTCATCCGGGGCTGTATTGAAGCAGAATACCCAAGAGAGTCATGTTGTGAAGGGCAGTACTGCGTAGTGGTTGAGATCCACTAGAGCACAGGGTTCTGGAACCTCTGTGCATCAGAATCCACACTGAAGAATGTAGACAGTGATAGCTTTTGGTTGACTGATATATCCCAGCCATTTACAATAATGGCCGTAATATTTGGTCCATGAATATAGAGGACCAAATGGCCATCGTGATGAGATCATGTACATAACTTATATTAATACTTATATAAATATTAACATTTAACTAATACTTAATACTTATATGCAATTTCTGGTCAGTAAGTGACCGTATACCTTTAGAGTTATACACATAAAAATGTTTGAGCCCCACTTTGGAGATACTGATAAATAGGCTGGGGGTAGGGGGCGGTTCTTCTAAACAAGTAAACAAATAAAAACAAACATACCCCAAAAACCAAACAGGCTAAATATGCTGCCAAGATTTAGATTTGGATTAGAAAGTTGCTAAACTAATTTTTTCTTCTCTGGATTCTTTGAACCTATAACCTCCATTTGAAATGTTTATAGAAAACTCTTTCCATTTCCCTGGTTCAAAAGGATAATATTGACTCCTCTAGGGAACATTTGTGAAGATTAACAATAAGGTTAATTTGCCCTGTTCTTTTTCCCTAAAGGAATTTTGTTGATCTAAGCTGTGAGTCAAGAAATAAGGACTAGTCACTCACCCAAACTTCCCTTGCTGTCCTCTACCATGCCTCCAATGGTAGGAAAGGGTCCTAGACATAGGCTTTTATATCTTCTTGGTAATCAAGAGAGAAGAATCAGTCAGAAAACAAGACCAAGAATGACTCTCCCACAAAATAAAGGACACATCAAGACTGTTTCTCATTTATCCTTTCTTTATTCTTATGATGGGATATTGAATCTCTGTGTTCTGATTTCCCATTTGTTCTTGACTCTCTACCTTAACAAATACTTCATTCTTGAGAGAATGGTAACTGCTCTCTTTCATAGTTTGGAAATGCAGTGCTTCCCTTTCGGATGGATTTCCGTAGAAAAAAGAAAAACATTAAAACTCTTTTTCTGTCTGTCTCTAAGATGAAATTGCTTTTTCTCAACATTCCCTATAGCAAACTGACAGGATGTTTGTGTTTGGCATCAAAAATAAACCCAAAAAATGCAAGGCAAGTAATCTGTAAAGTACTTTAATGTGAGCTTGATTTCCTTTCCAGTCAAGTATTTTCCCCAATATGTCTTAGAATTTAGAATAAGGATCGTTATTTTGGAAATCAAATTATATAAATTCATTCTTATGGAAGAAGGGTCTAAAAAAGTTAAGAACAAAATTGGTTTAAACTTTGATACCATTTTGTCAACAGTGATAGAAATGAAAAATATTTTATATCACCATCAGTGACTATTTGAGGCTTAAACAGGGGATGGTGAGTATATATTTAACAACTGAAGTTTGGAGTGAGAGGAAGGCCAGATCGCCATTTCTCACATTTTTAAATGCAAACATACGGAGCCAAATGTGCAAATAACCATCACCTCTTTAGGGACTATTGTGGGATTATAAATTTTGTGAGCCTCAAGGTATTCCTAGTCAGGTTCAGTACTTTCTGAGGATGAGATGGACATGGACTCAGTGGATTGTCAAGATATACTAAGAAGGTCCTCTGAGGAAAATGTGTGCTGCTGCCACATGCCCATGATGTGTCACTGCCATGAGACTGGGCATGAAGCACCCATGCTCTGCCTCCCCCAGGCTGCCTCCCTCAGGGGTCTTCAGCCCCTTCCTCAAGGACAGATGCGGGCAGTGTGTGCTGTGTGTTCTCCTTATGGCCCAGGAGGCGCTCTGCACAGCACGAGAGTTTATAAAAAACATTAAAATGGACTAGAGGGGACCCCTATTCAAAACATTCCCAGAAGAACTTTTATCTTCTATTCCACCCCGTATACCTGTTGACCCAACCATAAAGATCTGAAAAGGTTTCTAGAGTCATAAGTCCAAAGTCCTTCTTTCAAAACTGTTACTGAGACATGAATAGAGGAATTCTATGCCATATTAAAACTGTTAAAGCATACAATTCAATCAAAGGTATTTGGTATAATCACATAGTTGTGCATGTGATTCCCATACACCACCCCACCACCAACACCTTGTCCTGGTGTGGAATATTTGTTACAATTGATAGTAGCACGTTTTTATCATTGTACTCTCTTTTTAAACAGTCATAGCCAGCATTTATTGAGAGATTCTATGTTCTAGGCACTGTGTGATGCAATTAACCTTGTTTACTTCATTTAAAACACCCAATACATCGGTCTGTGAAGTATGTCCTATTACTTATTTTGTTTTATTTTTTGATTAGAGAAGTTGTTGGTTCACAGAAAAATCATGTAAAAATAGAGCATTCTCATATCCACCGGTTGTTGATACTTTTCATCAGTGTGGCACCATTGTTACAATTCATGAAAGAATATTAAAATGGTACTATAAACTGTAGTCCATCGTTTACACCATGTGTGCTTTTCCCATATATAGCCCTATTAGTAACAACTTGTAGTAGTGCCATATATTCGTTATAATTCATCAAAGAACATTCTTATACTTGCACTATTAACTATAGGCCATACTCTACAACAGGGCTTACTGTGTTGTTATACAATCTTGTTTTAGCATTTAATTTTTATTCTAGTAAAATATACAACCTAAAATTTCCACTTTTAACCACATTCTCATGTATAATTTAGTTCTGTTCGTTACACTCACAATTTCTGCTACCATCATCACCATCCATTTCCAAACCTTTACAATCAACCTAAATAGAAATAGGTTCTTTTTCTAGTTCCTCCAGTTGTACAATTAGCTCTTTGATTTAGCTCTTTCTTCTTTTTCAGTGTAAGTGTTTAGGGCTATATTTTCCCTCTGAGCACTGCCTTCACTGCATCCCATAAGTTTTGACATGTTGTATTCTTGTATTCATTCATCTCAAATATTTACTGCAATTTCTTCTTTGACTGATTGATTATTTAAGAGTCTTATTTAACTTCCATGTATCTGTGGACTTTGCAGTTCTGTGCCTTTTATTAATTTCTAGCTTCATTCCATTATGGCCAGACAAGATGCTTTGTTTAATTTCAATAATTTAAAGTTTATTGACACTTGTTTTTTGAACCAACATGTGGTCTGTCCTGGAGAATGAACCATGTGAACTTGAGAAGAAACTCCAGAAGTCTCAACTTTGCATTTAGGTGGTTCAGCCAACAGAAACGGGATCGAGAGAGCACAACTCTTGCCCACAGTTCTACCACTGTTTCTCTCTATACATTTCACCTCTGGGGGCCCTTTTGTATGGAGCACTCCTCACAGCTTGTGTCTGCCCTGGGTCTCTGTGGACTGGGACCCCTGACCTGGTACTGTATAGGGTTCTATCTCACTGTTTTGAGTGCCTCATAGTCTGTGTACACGGTGGGAGGGACCCAGGCCTTGGCCTCTGCCAGGCTCCCGAGATGTGTGGAAGCGAGTGAGGGGAGGGGAACGGACTAGCAGGTGCTGGCCAAAAATTTCCTACCTAATATTGTCTTTTCTCTTTGATTCAGCATTTGTGGAGGCCAGTCCAGTCTCTACAATGCTCCAGAGGTCTAAACAAGAAGGCTATATCTTTTTATTCGCTGAATCTCTGGGAAAGTTTTTTGAGGGCATATCTTAGGGTACCATGCTGATGACACACTCCAGAGTTATCATTTTTAAAATCCAGTCTATTCCTTGATACTCTCTTCCAGTGTTCCTGAGGCTGGACTCCAGCACCCAGGGGGCCGATTCAATCTGGGAGTGGGACCACTGTCCAAGTATCTCATGAGGCACTTACGTTTTTAAGGTTTAGCATAAGGGCTGTTTGCATTTTGCATGGAAACCAGAAAAGGTAAAGGAAAAAGAATAAACAAGCAATCCTGGAAGAAGCGGGCATTACCATGGCAATGGCGTGAGAGTTTGAGACAGAGTCTACGGATTGATATTTAGATCATTGCCTGCTAAATTCCCAGTCTCCCCTGTCAACTCCTCCCCTCAGCTGCATATACCTAGGCAGGGGTAGAGGTTTAGGAAGGGAAACTGATTAGGGAGAGCAGATGGAAAACTGAGTGAGTATGCATGTGAAAGCAAGACAAGTTGTATGGAGCAAACTTTTTCCTTGTACAAATATATTTATTACTATAATCGTTATTAAATTTTTTAAACTGGAATTCTTCTTAGATCCTAGAATTCAAAGTATATTGTGATCCTTCAAGGGATATTTAGGAAGATTCCACCTTCATCTCATCTTTCTCCTGAGGGTATCTCAGTTAAGCCCAAACCAAAGCCTCTTCCAGGAAACAAACTTTTTTCTGGAGGACCAGTGGGCCACAGTGGATATTTACCTGGCAACAACACTTTACCCCATCTAGTCATTCCAGGAAACTTTTGCCATATCAACGAATCAGTTACTTAGCAAAGTGCAATTTATTACAATTGACCAGGGGACCTTAGTGGTTGTTTGGCCATCTTGTTCATGACTCCAATAGTTTTGTTCACCTACTGCTCACCTGCTGTTGAAAGAGTGGTCCCCATCTTAGGATTATCGGTCTGATTCTCTCTGGGTTGGCCTAAAACTAGCAGGCTCCACAGGGACCTGCAGCCCTTGCTCTTACTGTTGGCACCACTTCAAAGTAGGGTTTTGTAACCCGCTCTTATCCAATGACTGTGTTGTAAGAATTCTTAAATAAAAGTAGCAGAAATCTGATTAAGCTACTTGTGCAAAACTTAGGGGTTGTTTTATTATGCAGATGGGATATCCAAGATAATGCTAGATTTAATGATTCAATATAGTTTTCAGAAACGTCTCTTTTTTTTTTTCCTACTCTTATCTCTGAATTCTCTCGGTTCAGTTTTATTTTTGTCCTAACATTTTCCATCATGTCCAATATGCCCTTGGAGTAGGTCAAAGCTCATGGGGATTAATACTTGAGACTCTTCCATCCTCCATATTAATCCTAAGAACACTCTAGATAGACTGTGTTCTGTGTCTTTACCTCTGAGCCTTCATGTGTCTAGGGGATGAGGAAATGTGATCCTCAGTGTGGGGCAAGTTACAACACATTTTTGGTGGAAATTGAGGCCACATAATGGACTGCTTTCTCAATTGAAGGAGAGACATTTCCAAAATAGAATGGGCAGAAGAAAGTAACACATTTCCATTATAATTCCCCATTAGAATCTCGGTCGAAATATATTTATTCAACATTTAATAGATGGAAGAGATTATAAAGCTTGTCTCTGAAGATATTTACTGAGCAGCTGTTATGTATGGGGCACAGGGAATAAAAAGTCCCTGCCCTCATTGTTCCCACATTCACATCAGAGAAGACAGAAAATGAACAAATGAAAGGATAAACATAAATAGGTCAGATGGTGATAAGTTATGTGGAAACAATAAAGTAAGTTAAGGAGGATGGGGCATATCAAGGGGGAGGGATCTGGGGGATTTGCAATTTCATAGGCATCTAAGTGAGATCTTCATTTAAACTGAGACATTTGAGCAGAGGTATGCAATGAGGGGTGAGTCTTGAGAAACCTAGGAGAAGATTATCTAGGGATAGGGGACAGCAAGTTCAAAGGCCTTTAAGTGCTAGAGAGGCTGTAACCAAAGAGCAGCAAGATCGATTATAAGACTGTGAGAGGATAGAGTGCCAGAGGGCAAACGGGGCACCAGATCTGGAAGGGCATTTTTGGAAGGACTTTGACTTTTATGCAATATGAACTTGGAAGCCATCAGAGGGTTTTGATATGATTAACTTTTTCATAAGTCTGCTGTATTTTGCACTCTCTAATAGAGCAGCCACTAGCCATATAAGGTTATTTACATTTACATTAAATATAAATCATTACTATGAAAAATTCAGTATTTCAAGCATATATTTTATTTGGTAAATAGCCGCATTTGTCTAGTGTTTATCATATTAGACAGGGTAGATATGGACTATTTCCATCATAAGGAAAAGTTCTGTTGAAGAGCACTGTATTTTAATCCTGTGGACTACAGACAAGAGAAGAAAGAACAGAAGCAGGAAGACTGGTTAGGACAAACTTGAATCAATCAATAAGAGTAAAGATGGTATGACAGCATGGAGGCAATGAAAGTTAGCTTCTGGACAAGTTCTGAAGGCAGAGATGACAGGGATTTCTGCTATAATGGAAGAGGGGCGTGAGACAATGAAAAGAACTGATTAATCTAGAGGTCCTTGATCTGAGCAAATGGGAGGGTGGAGCTGGCATTCACTGAGCTGGAGAAGACTGCAGGAGGAACAAGTTAGGGGAGAAGATCAGGAGATCTGTTTTGGACTTGGTCAGTATGAGATGACTATGCAGACATCCCAACAGAGATAGGTATAGGATGAACATATCAAGTTGTGAATCTGGGCAAGTAGATGGTATTTAAAGCATGAACTGGATGAGATCACTTGAGAGTGAGAGAAGATAGAGAAGACGTGAGTTCTGAAGCCTGAACCTAGAAGCGTTCAATTGACGCAGATGATGAAACCCTAGCAAGAGGAGATCCAAGGGATTAGGAGGACCATCAAAATAGTTAAGTGCCTAGAAGCAAGTGGTGAAAGTGTTTTAAGGAAAAAATTACCCACTGTGTCCAATGCTGCTGCTAGGTCAAAAGAGATAGGCAATATTGTATTTAGCAATTCGAGACCTTGACAAAGACTGTTTGGGGGGAAATGGGGTGGGGGATAGCTTTATAGGAATGTTAAAGAGAGAAAGGGAGGGGAAGAATTGGGAGCAGTGAGTATAAGCAGCTATTTCCCTCAATGTACAATAGTCTCTCCCATTTTGCCTAGAAGGAAATAGTCATTTCTTTCTACTTAATTAATCTCCTTCCCCTTTTCATTTTTTACTTTCTTCTTTCGACAGTCAAACTCAGTCAGCTTCATGGTCATTTCTTGGCATTTGTTCTTTCATCATTTCTTGAATTTATCATAATCTGTCTTCACAACCTCTTCCTCCCAGGCTCTGGAGAAGTGTAAGGATGCAGGATTAACCAAGTCCATTGGTATGTCCACCTTTAACCACAAGCAACTGGAGATGATCCTGAACAAGCCAGGGCTCAAGTGCAAGCCCGTCTGCAACCAGGTGAGTAGCCTCCTTAGCCCTTCAGGGCCTTTCCCTTTTCTGTTCTTCACACACTTCTTCCTAACTTCAGCCAGATGCCTACGTATCTTCCCCTCCTACTCATCTTACCTTTGTGGACTATAAGTATTCCAGAGAGCAGCCCATCTGTCTGAAAGAGCACTGATAGAACCCTTAATTGTATCTCTGCCTGGTAAAGTCTTAGTGAAAATGGTGGGGAGACATTAGCACAAAATTATTTGAAGAGGGGGACGGATGTGGCTCAAATGGTTGGGCGTCCGTCTCCCATATGGAGGGACCTGGGTTCGATCCCCGGGACCTCCCGGTAAAAAAAAAAAAAAAAAAAAAAAAAAATTATATGAAAGAATTTAGAGGAAAGGAGAGGAGATCAACAAGGGCTAGGAGAGTTAACAACACCTTGAAGAGGAAGGTGGACTTTACCTGAGCTTTTAGGCATGACCAGAGATTGGGTGGGTGAAAGTGATATGGAATTAATTGCCTTTAGTAAGGAAATTCATTAAGCATGAAGGCTTAAGTCAAAACCAGGAATGAGTCGAAATAAGATGAGATAGGTTTTAAGGTTGGTCTTGGGCTTAGAAGCCTATTTCTTTGTCCTGATTCTTGACGCAGGAAGCATCCATATGGCAAAAATTAACATGAAACTATTAAAGAAATCCATGGTTAAGGGATTAAGTAACTAGTTTATGTTGATGATAAAGGTGGAAGAAATCAATCCTAAGGGACTACTCTCAGGTAGATAAGGCAGATGTTGCAACTACATCTTAGTCTTGTTCTCTTCCCTGCTTCTATAATTCAATTAACTTTTAAAATACCTAATCTGAGACTGGTTATTTGTTCTAACTTAATTTTTAAAACTTGGATCCTAGGAGTGGTAGAAGGTCCTAGATTGGACAATTGATTTACAAAATTGAGTTATATCTTATTGTTATACAGTATAGTGATATAAAACCATGGGTTTTCACAGAAAAATTTTAAAGTTTATTATGAGTTTAGCCTTAATTTTTTTCTAAACTATAAAAAAAAGTAAACTTTAAAATATGATACAGCTAGCATGCAAATTTTCCACTTTTATCATGTCTACTGAATGCTTACAAATTAAGTTGTAGACTTGACACTTCACCCCTCCATACCTCAGGTTGCATCTTATAAGCCTGAAGATATTCTCTGATACATTCACATTCTATTATTATATCTAAGCAAATTAACAGTGATTCCTTAATATCATGTGTTATCCATTTCATATTCATTTTCCCCATTTTTAAAATAAATCCTTCTGTAATTCTTTTCTAAACAGGATCCATTGTAGCTCACTTATTACATTTTACATTTCTTTCAACTCTTTTAATCTCCAAACATCACTCAAAACTTTCTTATCTGATGATATACTGACAGGTTTTTGTCTAATATCCTGAGTTTATCAGATTGTTGCCTTGTAGTGCTAGTTAACTTGTTGCTCTATTCCAAGTTTCTATAAACTAGAAGTTGCATCTGAAGACTTTATTAGATTCTGTTTAAATATTTTTAGAAAGAAAATTTCATCAGGATGCTGAGTCCTTCAAATTGCACTGAATTAGGAAACACATAATAACAGGTTGTCCTACTAATAGTGGGGATAGATTTGATATCTCAGTTAAAATACTGGTAGCCAGATCTACTCTATAACATATATTTTTCCCTTTGCAATTGCCAACTAATATAATGGAGGTAATTTGGCATCAGGGAAAATCTTCCACCTAATGTTTGATATTTATCTAAGATTTTTGCCTGAAGTCATTATTTCATTGGGTTTGCAGCTTCTTATTTTCTACTTTTATCACTCCTTTTATACTTCTTAGTGGGTATTATCCTACATTAAAAATTTATTTCAGGGAGCAGATGTGGCTTAAGCAGCTGAGCACCTGTTTCCCACATGGGAAGTCCTAGGTTCAGTCCCTGGTGCCTCCTTTTTTTAAAAAAAAGAAGAAGAAAACAACTCAGGGAAGCCAATGTGGCTCAGTGGTTGAGTGGCACCTTCCCACATACAAGGTCCCAGGTTCAATCCCCAGCCCTGGTACCTCAGGAAAAAAAAAATTATTTCAACTCAGGATAAATTACAATTATAATTACTAGCCGAGGTTTAGGATAATTTTTTTCCCTTTAATTATCAATATACAGAGGTGTATAATAATCATATTCAATGTTGATAATTATTTTTTATATCCTCCCTCTTTCTTTCTCATCACTATGGATTCATGGATTTTTATTGATTCAATGTGATAAGAAATGTAGTACTCAATATTCCACTTGATGATCATATCTACCCAAATGTGACCAATGGGATCCTCCTAAAATGTGTTGCTTATCTTTTTCACATGCCCTCATAAGTCTTGGAATAATTTCCTCCTTTCTGGCACAATGTGATGTCCAAAGCTCAGATGATTCTTTCCCTTTCTCCTATTCAGGATTAGCCATTTCTCCTTATAGAAGGCAATGATATTTAGAGTGAAGATCTAGGCAATGGAGCTGCTGCTTCCCTGGAACATCGTGTTTTTGGCTTTTCCAGGGGATAATGATAGAAAATTTATCTTTCGGGAAACGGATGTGGCTCAAGAGGTTCGGCATCCGTCTACCATATGGAGAGACCAGGGTTCGATCCCCAGTACCTCCCGGTAAAAAAAAAAAAAAAAAAAATTAAAAAAAAAAAAAGAAAATTTATCTTTCTTCAAGTCATTAGCTCATGCTGGTATTTTCAGCTCACGTTTAACTTTGCAGGGTTTTTATTTAGCTTCTTTGACTTTTACCCTTTCTCTTACATTTCAATGTAATTTTTTCATGTATTCTAACACATTTCTGTCTTGGCATCCCACAGGTAGAATGTCACCCTTATCTCAACCAGAGAAAACTGTTGGACTTCTGCAAGTCAAAAGATATTGTATTTGTTTCCTATTGTGCTCTGGGATCCCAATGAGATAAAAAGTGGTAATGAGAATAGGGCATTTACCTAAAACCCCATTACAGATTAAACATTTTTAATCATACCAAACTCTATTTCCTGGAAATAGCTCTCAACTCTCTATTTAAATGGTGGATAGGGACTGCAAACATACACCTCCTTTAAATCCCATAACCCTGTATATTGCTTTTACATTGTATGTATATCCTTACAGTTTATATAATAATACATATCTGCTTGAAAATCCAAACATAATAAAAAAGGTGAACCAAAGGTATAATCTCAAGTCATAATTCTGAAAGTTCAAGTAACATCTTCCATAAGCTTCAGTACCTTATTTGAGATTTCAGGACAATATTATATAACTCAAGGATAGAAAGAAATTATCATCTGAAAACATTTTGGAATCTTCTATTGAAATATTACCCATTATACTTAATGATGAGAATGAATAGTAATCATTTGGAACCTGCAAGATTTTTCAAAAATACGTTAGAAACGTTAAAACGAAAAGTATCAAAATCTTCCCTTTCTTTTTTCCATGCAGTTTCTTGCCCCTCTTCTAGGGTTATTATACCAAGAGAAGAAATATATCCACAGGGAAGCAGAAAAGAAAAATTCAAAAGCCTGGCACCATTGTTCACAAAGTCAAACATATTTAAAAATGACCTGGAGGACATGATAAAACACAGATTTGCTGGACTCCACATCTGGGATTCTGATTCAATAGATCTAGAGTAAAGTCCTAGAATTTACATTTCTAATAATTTCCCAGGTTATATAGTGGTGCTCCTCTAGTGACCATATTTTGAGAACAACTGGTCTAATACAGATCACCTTAGTCTGTTGGGAGCCTTCTAATAAATTGAATACCCAGCAACAGATATGCAGCCTTTGTGCCTTCTTTCCAAGGTGGACCAGAACTCTCCTGTTCTCTTGGATGATCCAGTTCTTCATGATATAGCAAAAAAGCACAAGCGATCCCCAGCCCTGATTGCCCTTCGTTACCAGCTGCAGTGTGGGGTCGTGGTCCTGGCCAAGAGTTTCATTGAGAAGCATATCAAAGAGAACATGCAGGTTATGAACAAAGCTCTGAGCCTCAGGAGGCCCCTATATTATCCTCACGTGTTCTGCTTTGTAAGCACCTCAACACATCTTTGGCCACATTTAATTTCCCTAAATTTTCCCATTTACATATGTCCCATGTGCATTACCAATAGTTTTCTCCTTCTTCCACAACATCAGGAAAAGGATAACTGGATAGAGAGCAGGTTGGGCAAGAGTCTGAAATCTGGGTTCTCACCATATCTCTGTAATCTAATCTGTAACTCTGGTCAAGTGACATCTAATTTTCTTCCTTTCTAAAATAAGGTTGCTTGATTAGGTGGTATTCAGACTCCAAATCTCTAGGATACTTTTGCCAAGACCTAACTGACAGCTCTGAGCCAGAATTGACAACCTAGCCAAACACAGTGGATAATCCCCAGCATATTTATGTGTCTTAAAAGTGAAAAGACCAATGTCCAGGTGACAATCTCCTCCTCCCTGAATTCCTACAGGAAGTGGTCCCATTCCTGTAGTAAAGTGAAATGTTCTTCTCTCCTCTGATATTTTAAACTTTTAAAGACTTGGTTTTTTAAATTATATTAAAATTTAAACAGTATAAAAAGTATAGAGTGAAAAGTAACTCTCTTCTGATCTGTTCTTCAGGCTCCCAATTATCTCATCTTTCTCTCCATGTCAATATCAGTTGAACTTTTCCTGTATCACTTCCCAGAGACATTCCCTGAGTATATACCTTCTTTAAAAACCAGTGCAGAATGGTATACACTTTGATTTTTAATTTTGATTTCAGAGACACAAAATTTAATTTTGACATGAAGAAATTATAAACTTTTACTTTCAATTATGTGTTGTCAATTTGAACAGTGAGTTGAGTGGATCAACTTGCTTGACAAAAGCTATCTGAGAATATGAAATATATCATAAACACAAAATGTGTCTATACATAGAATTATACCCAAAATAATAACAATCAACTGACAACAATCAATCTTAGGACTTTCAGGTTATGAAATAGCACATGTCTTCTCTGATCCTTACTGATCATATCTCATTCCAGAAGTATCCATTTCCCAAGTTTTATAATAATCATCATTTCCCTTGATTATTTTTATATTTTACTATGTACAAGAATATCACTCAAGATGCCTTTCATTTTGACTTCTTTCAACTTTTTATATGTGGAATCTCATGGAGTTTCAATTAAAGGCCATGAATACTGACAGAAAGCAGGTCACCATGGAATGTAGGAAACAAGCCCTCCAGTCTCATGCTGATGAGACCTGGGTCGGGAAACATCCTGAGCTTGTAAGATTTACAATGTCTGTGAAGTGCAGGAATGAAAAGAGGAACTGAGCCATTAACCTTTAAGACTTGCTGATTTTAGGAAAATGTATACTGTCAAATATCTATTGCCTTTGCATATGCAATATATATTTTCTTTGTTCTAAAGCCAAAATAAAAGCCACATTTTATAATGTGGCTGGGCTCTTCTCTCCATATCAGACGGAGAATCCCCTGATGCCAGTTTTTCTTCTCTTTGTTTTATTCTTTCTTTCTCATCCGCCACACCATTTTCACGAAGCCAGTTCCTGAACGCCAACAGGAATCAAACTGTATTTTTCTATAACTTGCTTCACTTAGTTAACATTAAGTATGACAATCATCCGTGTTATTGCATGTGGTTGTACTTTGTTCAATTCTACATCTGCATAGTGTTCCATTTGATGAATACACCACTATTTATCAAAATACTTAAGGCCATTTGCAATGTTTTTTGTTTATTTGTGGAGGTTTTTTGCCATTATGAATAATGCTTCTAAATACATTTTTCCATGTTTCTCCTGGTACACTAACACAAGTCTATCCTTTGGATATATTCTCAGATCTAGGAATGGAATCGCTGGAAGATATGAAATGAGCAGGTTTACATTTATTTGATTACATCAAACAAAATTGATTTTGGGGGGCTACATATGGGATATCTCCTTTCTCCACATTTTAGCCAACACTCAATATTGCTAACTTTTCCATTTTTGGCCAGTCTTCAGGATAGGTGCAGCCCCTCATTGTGAATTTTTCATTTTTCTGAATACTTATGGAACTTACTTTGCCGAGTTTTATTAGGTTGCGCATCTTTTATTTACTTGTATGAGATTATTTTTGTCCCATTAGCTACAGCTTTGTAACTGAACATCTTCAAAACTTAGGTGCTTAGCATTAAAAAAAAAATTCCTTTAACTCATGACTTTGGATTCATGATTTATGCTTGACTCAGCTGAACAGTTCTGTTCTTGCTTGGGATCCCTTCTTAATGCCGTCAAATTCAGAGCAGCCAGGCTGCTCTGCTTCTTGTTTTTGATAAACATGACTCATCTCTCCTCCACATAGGTTTCCATCCTCTAGCCAACTTAGCCTTCAAGTTACATTATGACAGTGGTAGTTGTCCAAGGACGGAGGAAATGCATTCAAAGCCTTCTCAGGTCTAGGCTAAAAATTGGCACACTTTTGCTTCTCCAAATTATTGTTGCTAAATTTATTCATAAATTAATAATAATTTTGCTTGTTCCTTGGTAGCTATTTCCTAAATTTTTATTTTGAAATTTTAAATGTTCAGAAAAGTTGAAATAACAGTGCAATAAACCCCTATTACCTACAGTCCTCAACTGTTAAAATATTAACACTTCTGCATGATTTCTATATACCTATCTACTATCTATCCTTTCTATCACCTCTCTGAGTAGCTCTATGAATACATGTTCCATTCATTCTCTCTGCTCTTTCAGGAATTCTGATTAGAAATATCATAGAACTTTACACTTGTTCCTCCGTGTCTTCAATCACTTTTATTTTCCCATATATTGGTTTCTGTGTACATCATTCTGGATAACTTCTTCATCACTACATTCTAGTTAACTAATCCTCTTTCAACTGTGTCTAATATGCTATTAAAGCTGTCTTTTATATCACCTCAATACTAATATTTAAAATAGACAATTTTTGTTGAGTCCTCTGGAGGAGCTCATGCTTATCTGGATTATACAGTATTTTAGGGCCTAAAGTTTATGGCAGAGAATTTTCTATTAAATTTTCAACTTGGGGAACACTCCAGCCTTTGACTCTTTTTATTTGCACCCTATTGCTCAGTTGGTAGAAACAAAACAAATTAACACAGTGATGCTCAGTCATGGGATTCAGCAAATATTTTGAAGCTAAGGAGAACATAAGTCTTGGTTTGCCAGGGATATACTGCATGTGCCTGTTCCAAGGACAACAGTGTTTTATCCAAACTAGAACTCCCTCTCACTCAGGCAAATATTAGTGGGCTTTGTGATATGAAAAAGTAATAATTAATGGCATATTTATACAGTCAACTTCCTACAGGAGATAATTTAAAGTTATCACTTTCAATTTAGTCAACTCTTTTTATATATTCCTTAATAACATTTTAGAATTTTCTACTTAAATCCCTTCTATATGTTCTACTAAATCAAAACCTATGTGACTTATGTTATTGTTGCCATTACAAATGGGAACTTATCTTCTATTTTAATTTCTAATGAGTTTTGTGTAGTATTTGAATATTTATTTATGTTTATTAACATTATACCAGACATAGTGTAATTTCCTTTTTAAGAATATTTTCTTTGTTTTATCAGGTTGACAATTATACTATCTAATATATAATAAATGTTTTCCTACTTTCCTAATAGGTTTTTGAATTCCATTTGTCATCAGAGGTCATGAAGGTCTTAGATGAAGTAAACCAAAATCTTCCCTATGCTCATTTTCAATTGTAAGTGAAATTAATTATTGCTTCATTATTTTTTCTGATAAGGAAACTAAGAGAACTCTGAAAATTTGTCTCATACCAGGAAGGCAGAGGACAGTTTGAGATAGGGATGGGACAGGAGTTTTCCTGAAACTCTCAAACTGAATTCACTCCAGAGCTCTGTTGACTGATTCAGCAAGAGGGTGAGCATGGCCTCCATGCTTGGACCTCCACACATGCTCCTCTGCAGTCTTCACTCCACTTCACTTCACTTTCCAGAGCAACCCAATATCATTGCTGAATCTGCAACTTCTCTGTCAGCTTCTCATTTCTACAACAATATGGTGTATATACACTATGGTACTTGCAAATGTAGCTCAATTAAATGATCTTCTTCCAAACCTGCTCAATTCCTTATGATGATAAAAGGCATCTCCATCATTCCTGTGTCTGTTCAATCAGAAATTACCATAAATAATTCACTAGGTCCCATAAATTTTATGTCTTTAATAGTTTTCAAATCTCTTCCTTCCTTTCCAGCTCATGTTACTACAGGTCCAAAACACTATATCTTGTATTTCACTCTTGCAAGCCTGGCCTTGGTTTGGTGTTTAAGAACTATTGGTTTTAATTTTCTGAATTATGGAAATCTCAATGCAAATGATAAATAAGGTCAAGAGAAGAGAGATTTAAAACCAAAAGAAGAGTGTGGAGGTAAAACCTCCACTGGTGGAGATAATTTACAGCCAATAGATATTAACTATTCATTCACGCGCTAAGGTTCTAGGTTTATACATATGCAATAAAAATTATAGAAAGCTATTGGGAATTTCATTCAAATGAAAATCATGTGATAATGCATGCTAAGGGTAACAATGATAATTAATTACTCAAAACCTGCTATATGTGTGTGTGTGTGTGTATACTATTATCTTTGTTAAGTTTGGGTGGTATAAAGAAGAAAGAAGAATAAAATAGGGAACTAATGGAAAAAGTAAAGGAAACTGACAAGAAACAAGTAAGTCTTACCACCTACTAAATATTTTAGTCATAATCATTTGTTGTCACTTTATTTTATGTACTGTTATGATTAGGAAAGCAGTAGTTAGCTGGTATGTAACACTCAGTGTTTCCTTAGCACTTGGAGGAACATGAAAATGCCTGGCCTATATTTGGGAAAGTAAGGCAAATGTAAAGATGAAGACCAACATTACATGGGCTCCTTTGACTAGCTCAGAGGATCAGAAATCCAGGAAATCTGAGAAGGAAAAGTCACTGTGACCGATGGCCAGAGAGGTAGGTGGATAACCAGTCTGATAAGATGGACCCAGATATGTGCATTTTGCAGTGAGTGTATAGTACAATCACTAATGTGGAAATATTATCAAATGTTCTCTCTTTTTTAAAAACAATTTATTGAACTATATCATTCATATGAGAAGGAAGTAAAACAGTACCAGGAAGTTAACCGGTCTGCCCCCAACTGTGAGTTTCACCATGGGCTCCCGGGGGCCTGGGGAGCCCTGGCCCCGTCAGTCTTGCAACTGCAGGGCTGGGCTGGAGTCTGCCCAGCGTCAGGTGCATTCATTCTTCAGTGTCCCTTTTCTTTGCAATAAGCGCAATTTTTACAATCCTGGTCTACACTGCCTTGGCTTTTTTTGGTTCCCAGAGAATTTACGGGAGGAAGAGGCCCTAGCGCTCTCTGTTGCCATTGTGCTCAGCAGGACTCTTGCCACCTTTTTGGTTTTTAGAGTATCGGCATCCTCCCTATTGTTATACACTTTTTGCGCCAACTCCATTAGTTCAGATAATAGCTTCCCTTCAAAACCCTCTAGCCTTTGCAATTTCTTTTGTATGTCTGGAGCAGACTGCGATACAAATGCTATATTTATAGTCCTACGATTTTCAGGTGCCTCGGGGTTTATAGGGGTGTAGTCTCTATAAGCCTCCATTAGGCCTTCTAAAAAGGCAGAGGGTGACTCATTAGGCCTTTGGGTGTTTCACTTACCTTAGAAAGATTCGTTGCTTCCTGGCGGCTGCTCGAAGGCCACGTGGGAGAGTTTGGCGAAACCACTGGAGAGCCTCCTTACCTTGATCCTGATTGTAATTCCAGTCTGGTCTGGTAGAGGGGAACACAGTTTCTATTTGGGTAGGGTCAGTAGTAGGTTGGCCATCTCGACCCATGATGGTTTTTACAGCCTCCCTCTGGATACAATGAAGTGAATAGGTCCTGTAACAGTTGCTGGCAGTCATCCCAGGTAGGATTATGGCTGTAGAAGACAGTTTCTAGGAGATAAATTAAGCCTTGGGGTTTTTCCGAGAACGACGGATTTTGATTTTTCTAGTCATACAGGTCTGTAGATGAAAAGGGGGCATACACCATAAATGGGAGACCATCGTCACCTAGGCCTGGACCTGCTTGGCAGAGGGGCAATAAGGGAAATGGTTCTACAGAATAGGTGGGGGTTAGATCTATTATTCTTTTAAAACAAGGAGGATTATGTGTAGCCCTAGGTGAAACCTGCTGTTTCTATGCTAACCACTCAAGAGTAATTTAAAAAAGCCTCTCACTAGTTAGAAATAGGCTAAAGGAACGAAAAGAACTCAGGACCCAGAATGGAAGCTGGTATGAAAGCCTGTATTCATGGTCTCCATGGCTAACTACCTTAATCACTGCCATTGCAGGCCCACTTGTCCTTGTTCTACTAGGATTCCTAGTAAGCCCTTTTTTCATTAACTGCCTCACTTCCTACATCCCGAAAAGAATACAGGCCGTAAAGTTAATGGTATTACACACTCATTATGCTCCTTTAGCCACTGATACAGAGTCAATGGTTTGACTAATGCTATTACAGGTGTAGGGAATGAGAAGGAAGTAAAACAGTACCAGGAAGTTCCCAGTAGAAAAATCCCCTAACAATTGCAGTTGGGAAAAACTAGGTGCCCATCCGGGTCTGAGAAGAATCAGTATATCATGCTCCAAAGATCAATCACTCCCCCTCCCTGCTGGAACACTAATGGCCAACATCAGCTTCTGGAACTTCACCTGCTTGCTTGGCTCATAACCTTATATAGAAATGTATATGCTTAAACCAATCTTAACTTTTTGCGCGCGCAGGAAGGATTGGCGCGCATGGGAAAGGAATCTATAAAAACTGCAGTCTCCGGACGTTGGGCACAACTCTTATTAAAGAGTGTGCTCCTGGCGGTAATAAAGGTTATATTGAATTTCCTCCTGGGAGTTGTTATTTGCATGAAGTACTCCACTTCACATACATGAACATACATAAACAATAAGTATCCAGTAAACATTGTGAACTTACAAAACAAACATGCGTAACATCATACAGGGCTCCCACACATCACCCCACCACAAATGCTTTGCATTGTTGTGAAACATTTGTTAACAAACTATGAAAGAGCATCGTCAAATTATCACTACTAACTATAGTCTGTATCTTACTCCCCTATACTTTTTTTTTTAAGGATTTCTTTATTTACTTTTATCCATTTTTACCTACCCATCGCCCCCCTTCCCTAGTTTTTGCTGTTTTTGTGTCCATTCGCACCCATGCATGGGGCCTGATGGTGCACCCTCGTGCAGGGCCTGGGGGGCACACCCGCTTGCGGGGCCTGGCAGCGCACCCACATGCGGGGCCTGAGGGGCTCACCCACTTGTAGGGCCTGATGGCGCACTCATGCACGAAGCCTGGTGGCCTGCGTGCCTTCTAATTTTTCTTTTTTGTTGTTTTTATCAGGAGGTCATGGGGATCAAACCCAGGTCCCTCCATATGGGAGATGGATGCCCAACCATTTGAGTCACATCTGTCCCCCTGCTATATCTCTTAAGATTGAGCAAAGATATCTAGAGTTACAGTCATTTCCAATACCGTATGGTCATATAATAAATCAGGCTTAGTTTATCAACAGCATTCTAAAAGCCAGACCTAAGGAGGAAAACTAGGTCTGGGGATACACACATGGTTTCTAATATAGCAAATGATTAGCCAACTCTGATTATCACAAAATCAGGACGGCAAGAATATTCGCAATCAAACAAGTTACAGCCTAACTTAGTTCAAATATTTGGGCCTGTACAAATCATTGCCCTAGGCTATGAGACCTTGCAAATGATATTGCTTAACTACCTTTGATGATCTGAAAAACGTTTTAAAATATGGGAAATTAAAGGAGAAATTAATTCCTTTGAAATAGGGAATAAGATGGACAATATAAATGATATATTAGTATGCAGTAAAATTTCTGGCAAAATTGTAGAATCAATTACCAAGTAAATGGTTTTTGAGGACCTAGAAGGAGAAATTGTAATGTCTAGGACCCAATGTACACCTTAATGCAGCAGTAACTATGCCAAAATAAACTCCTCTCTTTCTTTGGCATAGCCTGGATGGACAACAGACATGCAATCAACTTAGTATATTTTCATCTCTTCCAGGCTTTGAATAGAATGGAGAAGCTTGGCTTGAGTTAAGGCAATCAGTTGGACTAGTTATTGAATGTTTATGATCAAAGTGAATAACTGCCCAACTTTGGTCTATCAGATCGTTTTTCTGTAAATATCCATAGTCCTTTGTCTTTAACCCCATTTTGTTGATCACTACCTTGAATAAAGGCTCAAAAAATATTCTCATCAACTTTGCAGATGATGAAAACTAGAAGATAGAGGTGATACACTGGAAGAGAGAAACCAGGATAATGAAAGAATTAAAAATTTGGTATAGCAATTATCTAAAGGCGTTATCTGAGAGGTGTTGGGAGTAGAAGAAGACTACTGGGGAGGAAGATTCAAATACCTGAACGGATTTCCTCTTAAAGACTGATTAGACCAGTGTTTCACTAAAACTGTGGGATATGTGCCAACTACCTAGACATTCTTACTAAATACACAGCTTCCTTAGGGTCTACCTCACAGAAGCTGTAGCATTAAGTCTGGGATAGAGGCCCCAAATCTGCGTTTTTAACAGGCAAAACCTAAGAGTCTGATACTGGTGATTATGAGCCACTCTCTGATAAACACAGGATCAGATTTATCCTCATACATTCAAACTAAGACAAGGAATGGCAGCTATAGGGAAGAGAATTGGTATAACCATTAAGAACTACCCAAATAATAAATTGCCCTGGGAAGAAGTGATCCTTCTGAGCAGATTTAAGCTCCATTTCAGGGTACGTTGTAGGGGATGTGGTAGGCAAGCTTTAATCTTACAGCTCTTTCTAAAGTTGAGTGTCTCTGGTGAAAAAAATATCATTAAGCGATAATGAAAAACTGCTGAAATACTCTTTAAGTAACTGGCCAACACTGTCCAGTAACTTCACTGCCCTGCCAGACTATCCATTTCACTCTCTCAGCTCCACTTCTAGAAGGTCAGAAGAAGAATGGGGGGGGGGTATAGGAAGGAAAGAGAGAGATGAATGAGGGAAATAGAAGATAAGGAGGAACTGTAAGGAATCCCAGCTCATTACTCAGGAAACACGGGTTTAAGACTTGGCTCCATAAAATATATGGGTGAGCATGGTAAATTCACTATTTAAAAATACAAATCCATGTGTTGAGTTAAACAAGGAATTGCAGTCACAATTATTATTATATCCTTTTTTAATGAAAAATAATAAAATAAAAGAAGACTGCATGGAAAATGATGAAATGTCATTACCTAGAGACTGCAATGGACACTTTTATGAGCATAATACCCCGACTTCCATTTTACAAACCACAAAACAAACAAAAAACACTTAATCCAGGCACCTCTAGGGTGCTTCAACAGAAATTGTCTTGCCTCTCTGACTCAGTTTCCTCACCTATAAAATGGCAAAAATTGTAATTTCTATTTAATGGTATTGTTGTGAGTTAATATGTGTGACACATACTCAACATTCAATAAATGTTAGTTATTACCATCATTATTTTAAAATGTTTAAATCCTGGGTGCACATTCATGTTCCCTTAAACTCTAACAGTGTATGGTTTTAAGATGACCACGAGGTTACCAGGCAACATGACTGGGAGAAATGAGAAGGGAGACAATCTTCAGCCAGTGCTTTGATCATACTTTTGTCTAACATGATACAACTATCCTGTGCACAACCAGAAACACACTAACCCTTTCTACAGAATAGGATGCAAATTTTTTGTTCAGTCAACTTTATATTCTGTAACCTATGTACTTTTGTGTAAATGTAAGTATTATCCTTATAAGATGGGGGTGGGGCGGATATACTCATACGTGCATATATATTTCAAACAGCAGGAATTTCTTGGCTAATGGTTTCAAAGGTAGAAAGCTTGTCTTTGCTTTTTTGACTTCCAGTAATCAGGATTAAGACCTATTCTCATTCAGTTGGGATGAACCTTAATTAAAAATAACACTTTCATAAGATCTTTTTTACAATGGGTTCACAACCACAAGAGGGCGGATTAACATTAAGAACATGTTTCTCTAAAATACATAACTCAGTCTTCCACAGTACACACCCTAGACCTCCAAAAGGCTTCTTCCTCTCACATGCAAAACACATTCATCCCATCATAATATCCCAAAAGACTTAAGCCATCTTACAACAATTCTAAGTACAAAGTCTCATCAAAATCAGTTATGGTCATGATCCATCCTGGGGTAAAATTCCTCTCTATCTGTGGAGCTGTGAAACCTAGAAAACAAGTTCTCTGTTTCCAAAAATTCAATATTAAGACAAGCATAGGATAGACATTCCAATTCCGGAAGGCAGAATTTGGAAGGGAAACAGGGATCATGGGTTCCAAACAAGTCTGAAAGCCAGAAGGACAAACTTCATTAGATCTAAAGGTCTAAGAGTCATCTGTGGATCAATGCTTTATCCTCTGGGTCTGCTAGAATGGCAGCCTCATCCTTTCCAAGTGTTAGTCCAGTGGCCATGGTCTCTCTGAATGCTCAAGCTTATACTCCACCCTCTCTGAGTATTGGGGTGGTGGCCTTGCTCTGCCTAAAAACTGGGGTGTAGTCCTCACCCTGAGCAAGCATTCAGGTGGTGGATAAACTATCCCTGAATATCTAGGCATAGAACTCAACCTCTCTTAGCTGTGGGGTAGTGTTAAACTCACCCAAATTTTAGGGCAGCAGCAGATGTTGCCCCCTCCCAAGCACAGGGATGGACCCACTCTTTTCACATGCATGGATGGATCCTCTCTCTTGGCCCAAGGAGATGTTTTCCATCCAGTGATCTGCATCCATGGTTCTGCCCTTAAAGTCATTCTTCCTTCAATCCATCCCCTCTCTGTCCCTGTCAGTCCAGGCTTTAAATGTCTCTTTGCATACAAATTTCACAAAAATATTCACAGCTTTGCATTAAGTTCAAAGGGTTCCAAACCATCAGGTAAAAGGACTTTCCACAGAACCTTCCTGGATACTGCATTTTCAATCCTGATGTCATCTGAAATGACCGACCAGGTCCATGTTCAGTCATGCCTTCTCAGCAAACTATTGTTCATTTAAACATTATGTGGAACCTGGTTCTCTAGGATTTCACCTCTCAGGAGCTCACGGAGGTCTCTGATACAGCCTCTATAGCTCTAGTCTCAGAGCACTCTCTAGTTAGGCTGAGAATTTTCCAAATTAGCTGGTTCTTTTGAGCAATAGAGTTCATTTCTCAGATTATCTCTCTCCTTTTGCATTTTACTATGAGTTGCATGGCATAACCAAACCACACCTTCCACCCTTAGCTTGGAAAGCTCCTCAATTAAATATCCAAGTTCATCACTTACAAGTTCTGCCTTCCATTTTGCTGTTTTCTCTGCCACTTCATAACAAAGATCACATTTCCTCCAGTATTCAATAGCACATACGTCATTTCTTTCTATGGTTTCACCGGAAGCATCTTTATCCACATTTCTACCAATAGTTTTTTTCAAAGCAATCTAGGCTTCTTCTGTCAAGTACCTAAAAATTTTTTGCCCCTGTTTACTAAATCCAAAACCACTTAGACAATTTTAGGTATTTGTATTAGTAACACCCCACTCTCAGAAGTAAAATCTTCATTAACCAGGGTTTCCAAGCCAAAAAGATGACAGGAGATATATACACCTTTATACATACATATATAATTACTTTATATTAAGAGATTTATTATAGCAATTGGCTCATGAGACTGTGGGTATTGGCAAGTCCAATCTCTGTAGGGCAGGAGGCAATTTGGAAACTTCAAAGAAGGCAAAATTGAATTCCCCAGGCAAATTTGGAGGGCTGCAGTAGAGATGAAAAGTATTCCTTTTATTTTCTGAAAACTTACCTCTTGCTTTAAGACATCCAAGACTGAATGAGCACAATTTCCTTTGTTGACTATAGATGTATAGAGTTGTAGATGCCAACAACTGACTATAGATACAAATCCATCTGTAAAATAGCCTCACAGGAACAATCAAGCCAGAGCATGCTTGACCAAAAACTGAACACCATAAGCTAGCCAAGGTGACATATAAAATTTACAAACACAGGGAGGGAACAGGTTATGATTTTAATTAATTCTTGAATAAGAAGAAGGAAGATGAAAATTCTCTTTTCCCCATTTTCTGAAATATATAAATATTATTGGTACATAAAATTATGGCCCCTCATTTTTTATTATGAGGCATAAATTTCACATTAAACCTGAGCGAATGACATGAGAAAGGAGGTTATAAGTGTTGGGAAAGGCAGTCTGCCGTGGTCATGAGAATCTCTGCGTGTCCTTGCTGAGTGTGCCAGAAAGCTCAGCTGCAGTGCAACCCACTGTGTACAATGCCATCAGCGGGCTGATCATGTTCCCCCACGGAATTGGGGACAGCACAGCCAGTTCTACCATGCTAATGCCCTGATGACTGTGGGCGGCAGTGACAAGCACCCTTACTGTGATCCACCCAGCCTTGTTGCCTCTGCAATGAGTTAGGCTTCTCTCACTGCAGAGAGACAAGATCAAAAATATAGCCAACAATTACACAAAAGCAACCTCAAAAGCCTGTGACCAAGAAAAATAAGTAACATGAAACTTCACTACTCATTGGCAGCTCTCCTGGCTTGCTTATGCTGGAAATGCCAATATTTTTGTGTTCATGTTTTGACATGTTCTACACATTAAGAAACTAGAGACTGAGAAATAATTCCCACAGACTGTAAAACAAGAAAAGAACCTTCTGATGGTTACAGTTTCCCATACTTCCATCCTTTCAGGCAATTATGTGAAGCCTTTTTTATTGGAAGCTCTTCAATATCCCTGTTTAGACTTTGCAATCCCCAAGGCAGAACTATGTTCTTCCTCTCGAGCAACCTCACAAAGCTCGGGTAACGAGAATGGACATGCACAGCAGCTGGGCATGAATAGACCAATGATATGGGGAAAACGACTGCACAGTGGAACCAGGGATTGAGACCAGAGGCACTTTCCAAGGTTGCTTTTTATGTCTCTGAGACCGCAGTGTCTTCTGCTAACATTCTCCCAACATGATCGAGGTTGAAAAATAAATTTGATATGAAGAAAATGAAGAACTGAGCTTATTTATTATTCACTTTAACATGTGGATGGAAATTCACATGCACTATGCAGAGAAGTTTTTTCTAGCTATCTGAGCCAGCGCAATGGAGTGGTATCTCCAGGACAAGTTGAAACTGCTCCCTGTGGCACAGTCCACATGAATACCCAACAGATGTTTGGAAGGCACTTGAGCCACCGGTGAGCTCTTCAGGATTTATCTTTTGAGAATCGGAGAATTCTTCTTATAGATCTATATAAACTACTTTAAAAATAAAGATTTGTTTCTAATGTCATAATTTATTCCTGTGTATCACCTGATGCTTTCACTGTGCTTTAAGGTGGATTTCGGATTTCTCTTACATCTTGAGTGACTTAATTGTGTCACTGCAAAGATTTTTCCCACTCCAAGACTTCACAGGACAGGAAGCCAGGAGGGAACGCATCTCCGAAAATGTGGGGGTGGGGTGAGATGGAAATAGAGAGTGGGGGAAGGGACCAAGGCACTCTTGGCCATCTTGACTTGTTAATAATGATCATCTCATGTCATTTTGATGCTGTCCATAGAAAAGTGTGTTAAATAAAAACTGGAAGAGATACAGAGGTCACTGTCGACCTGGACAAAATCTTGGCCACTGGGAGTTTCCAGGATTAGTAGAAGGCATTAATCCATAAAATGCTGAACTCAAGACAGTAGACAGATGGCGCCAATGTCCAGGAAATCCAACCAAGGTTAAAGTCAGAAGACACCATATTCTAAATTTTGTAACAAATTGGAACAATCCAGCACAGGTTTCAATATGGATGCGCAAGTAGTAAAAAAAAAAATAAGGATAACAAGCAAAATCTGTGGCACTTGAGCATCGACATTTTGAGATAAAAGTTTAAAGTATTAGACATCTGCCAAGAAATTCCATTCTCTTAAATTCTGCCAGGAACAGACTTATCTCATTTTATAAGTGAACACTAGGAGGTTTGCCCTCCTTTCAAGGCATGTTATGTTAGGTTATGATATCATTCTGTATATATAATATGCCGTCTGCCTTTAAGTTATCACATTTAAAGCACTCAGTCTTCTATTTTTTAAAATTTTCACAAGTACCATGTTATATTTTAAATTTGTATGGCTCAATAATATTTGATTCTATTCATGCATCATACTTAACCTAACCATTCCCAGATCTATAATAATTAGTTTCCGATTTTTTCTCTTATGAATACTGCTGAGAAAGATCATAGGTTATATAAAATATTTTTTTATTTTTTGAGAGTTACTATATGATACTTTTCTACAATTTATGTAATTGGGTCAGAGATGCAAATAACTCTAAGATTCTGGTTGCATAACAGAAAATGACATCCAAAAACTGAACCATTTATATGCCACCGAGCTGCATGCCATGCTCTGTTTTTATTGGAACATCTACGGATTACATAGCCTTATTACACAGTAAGGAAAGGAGATAAAAATAATATAATCAATTCATATGCTTAAAAGCTAATTTTTCTTTTATTTTAATACTTTAGATGTTTGAGACTGAACTTTTGAAAAGTGCTCATTCGTTGTTCATTGATATGGCATGTGTTGTAAGATATTTAAATGTTTTAAGTTACGTATTATTAAGAAGAGACTTCATGAGGAAGAAAAAAGAAAAAAGTTCATTGTTACCTGGAGGATTCCAGTCTATGAAAAGTGGTCAATAAATCTCTTCAAATAATATACAATAAAGGCTTGCAGATTCTGAAGAGAGTAATGAGCCCCCCAAATAATTAATGATTTCTTTATCAGTTACTGTAATAAATTTAAGTATACTCCCTAATGGAAAAAGAAATCCAAATGACATGTCACCGGTTCTATATCACTCTGTGAAATGTAGCTTTAGGCAGAGCCTAAATAATAATTAATAATAAATGATAGTAACTAATGTTACCACATTATTTGCTAACAGATGAACAGGGCAGTCAGAGCATTGACTGGGTGTTGTCCATAACTCTAGTGAAGGTAGAGGGAAGAAGTGTGCTTATACCAAAGTGTGAGAGGCGATGGATCTCAGACTTCATTCCTGTACTGGGATTTGGCACCTATGCACCTGTATTAGTCAGCCAAAGGGGTGCTAATGTGAAATACCAAAAATGAGTTGGTCTTTATAAAGGGGATTTATTTGGGGTAGAAGTCCACAGATACCAGCCCATAAAGCGTTAAGTTTCTTCTCTCACCACAGTCCATTGCCACGTGTTAGAGCAAGACAGCTGCCGGCGTTTGCCAGGGTTCAGGCTTCTGGGGTTCCTCTCTTCCTGGGGCTGCATTTGTCTCCGGACTTAGCTCTTCTGGTTCCTCCACAAGGTCAGCTGTAGACTATCAGGCAAACGGCTCACTTCTCTTTTTCTGGGGCCTTCTTTCCAACATCAAAACTCCGTCATCAGAACTGTTTCTCAAAAACTGCTTCAACTGTCCTTTGCCTTGCCTTTTATATTCGATTTCCCCACCCACCAAGGGGTGGGGCTCAATGCCCTACTGACTGGCCCAGTCAACGCCCTAATCATAACTTAATCATGCCCAGATTAACATTTCAGTTTACAAGCATGATCCAATTATATTTTTGGAATTCATAATTGCATCAAATTCCCCAACGGTTACAGCACCTTAAAAGGTAACAGTAGAGTTTTGGGTTTAAAGGTGGAAATGGAAATAGCCCTAGGAAGGGTGGTTGTCCAGCTCCTGTGTGACTCTGGGAAATCCATTTGGTCTCCGTTTCCGCAGGTTAGAGCCATTCTATTGGTAAAGTGAGAAGGGAGATGATCTTCAGCCAGTGCTTCGGGGTCTCATACTGCGCCCACGTACACATTATTCTGGTCTTGACTGTTTAGAAGAAATGAACCTCAGCAGTCAGGGAGCTTGCTGTCTGCCACCTGCTTTGAGATTGATTGCAATGAGGCGCTCTCTGTACGATTTATAATTCAAGAAATCTTTCTTCCTTCCAAGTACACAATGTCCAGAGAAGTCCATGTGGTCAGGAGCCCTGGACTCAAAAGTGTGTGCTAAATGACGAAAGGGAAATGAAGCTGTGGGGTAGGGTAGCTCGCTGACGCCAGGCAAGAAATAAGAGTACCTGGCATGAGTAGCACTTCTTTCCCACTTTGGACCCGGAAAACTCAGATTAAAAGGAAAATATGACATCTTTTAGGAGAAATGCTATCTTACAAAGGCCAGTGTTCAACTCATTTTCCTCATTAATATACTTTATTATAATTTTTTTTTTTAAAGATTTTATTTATTTATTCATTTATCCCCCCCTTGCTGCCTGCGCTCGCCGGGTCAGCTAACCACGCCGTGCGGGCCGGCCTGCCTCCACCAGGAGGCCCCGGGAACCGAACCCAGGGCCTCCCATATGGCAAACGGGAGCCCCACTGATTGAGCCACAGCCGCCTCCCATAATATACTTTAGATTTTAAGGAAATAGGTAGAGGTGTTCCTCTCACCTGAGAGTAAGACAAAGTGGACACTTCACTAGTTGGACATCAGAAAATTTGCATTCCAAATTTTTCTTTCTGACTATGCAACTGCATAACAAGAGACAATTTACTTAACCTTTGAGTCTCATTTTTCTCAGCTGTAATGTGGACAGAAAATTTTAACAGACATTTTGAAAAACAGGGGACAGCGCTTGTTTTCTTAGTCATGCAAAGGGGCATGAAGAAAGAGACAGACCATGGACAACACTGAGGCTTCAGCCTTGCAAGTCTCCACGTGCTGGACATCTAAGGAAAAGCACCTGGTGGACCAGCAGAGGCATTTGGAGCTCGCTACCTGATTCCTTGTAATTGCATTGAAAAAAATATATACTTAACAACAAATGAAAGCAAATGTTTGTTTTATTTATCTTTTGTCCATTATCAAATGCGCTTTAACGTTTTTATCCAATGTTGGTAGAATTATGTTTTCTCTCATTGAATTGGCTTTGGCTTTTAGGTTGATGTCTACTTCACTAATCCCTTATAAGATATGATTCATATCCACTGTAAATCTATATCCTCAGTGTGTATATTTTTATTCCTAATGTAGAAATGTTTTGTCATGCAACCAGAATGGCTACAGAAGAGAATTAAGAGAGTAGTCTGCTATACTTAGACTTATCTGCTTTAAAGCTTGACCCTTGGCTGGAATCTAGAAACTTGGATTTGGGGAGGTGTCTACCATTCTTCCAATTGATAAGAGTGGTTAAGTGTGTCTAAAGTGTACCAACAATGAGGTTTATGCTAAATATTTGCTTTCCTTCCAGGGGACTGAAAATTTTTCTGTGCTAGGCAGAGTGGGCATGTATGAGTAGTCCTCCTAGAAAAAGTTTGGCTATTGAATCTGTAGTGAGCTTCCCTGGTAGACAATCTTTCCCATGTGTTGTCAAAATTTGATGCTGGAGGAATTGAGCATGTTCTCTGTCTCCACTGGAGGAGGACTCTTAAATTTTTGTGATTGGTTCCTCTGTACTTTACCACATGAACCACTTCTCTTTGCCGATTTTGCTTTTTATCCTTTCAATGTAACAAATCGGATTTCTGAATACACCTAATGTTTGTCCTGTGAGTACAGCAAATCGCTGAACCTGAGGTTGGTCTTTGAGAACTTCAATGCTAATGAACAACAATTCCAGTTTTTCCAGGACTCATGAGTCCCTGGGATGCCCAATATTCAATACTAAATCTGAAAATCCTAGACAAACTGGGACAAGTTGGTCAACCTACATACAAAACCAACACAAGGCAAAGGGAATGATTGATTCTCGTGAAGGCCTCTACTTGGAGCAGGACATCCAACAATCAAATGGATCTCTAACTTGTGCCTTCTTGCTCCTCTAGATTCCTAAGCGTAAAGCAGAAGAAGCCACCAAATTAGCTATTGATGCTGGGTTTCACCATATTGATTCTGCCCAAACGTATGGAAATGAAGAGGAGGTTGGACGAGCCATCCGAAGTAAGATTGCAGATGGCACTGTGAAGAGAGAAGATATATTCTACACCTCGAAGGTGTGTCTATTTTGTGTGTTTGTTTGTGTGCATTAGTAACTGTGATTTTTTTGTGGAAAAGACATGATAGTATTCATTAACTGTTTCTTGAATTGTGCTTGTTCATACAGCTGTTATTCATACATATATGATGGGTTTCTAATCATTGCTCTGTTCACATTTTGTTACTTTACTTCAAAATAAAATCAGGTAATTTTTCCAAGCCTCAGCCCAGGCAGTGGGATTTGGCATGGATTATAGTATTGACTGATCTGTGATCACATTACAGCCTTCCTTATCATCTGTATGACTTTGTAAAATTTCTTAACATTCTGAAGTTAACATCCTCTGTTCTCACTTTGTCAATAAGGAAGGGCAATATAAGAGAGATATTTGAGTATTAAACAAGATATAACTGAAGTTTCTTGTATTTTGTCCACACATATTACCATGTTCAAACCAATTTTTCCCTTCAGATATATTCAGAAAAGGAATACTAAATATACACCCACAGTGTTGTATGAGAATGGAACTACATAAATTGTGGGAAAATGTTTTGTAAACTCTTTATGACATAAAACAGATGATGGTCATTACAATTATTTAATAATGACTTTTACCCCTTGAATCTTTTCCTTCCATTGTCCAGCAGATGTACTGATAATATAGTTCAAGCAATAGAGTTTATATAAATATGTCAAATTAAAAGAGAACCCAGGATGAAAGGAAACTTTTTTCCATGTGTTCATTGAGTGTTCAACCAGTAGAAAACCGTGTAAATATTGGATAAAGTAATCCAGTCCAGGAGTAGCTTTAATGTCCTTGCAAAATGCACGTGGGAAACACTTTTGTATAGAACCTTAAAGGAACTCACCCAGCATGGCTATTTTTCAGTACTGTATATGTCTTTTATATGAAAGAATTCCCAATCCTCTAATCTGTTTTCATGTGGCAATGTTTTCATTTCTTGTATGTATCTTTGATCTTTGTCCTCTATTGCAGTTCAAAATATTCTGTATCAATCTTGGATTGTAGAGACCCACAAAATTAAAGGGATATTTATATTAATAAAGGAGTACAATTCTGAATAAAACCTGAAGATCAGTTCTATTTCTACTGATTACAGTCTAGGTTCATCAATGACCCAGATTTAAGTTAAAGTCAATATTGATGGCAAACAAGTTTACTTCTGAATATGCTAAACTAGTTACACTATATCTGTTATCTATTTCCTGATCTCCCTTCAGCTAAAGTATTAATGCAAAATGTCTTTTCTTTCGGTTTCTGCAGCTTTGGTCCACTTTCCTTCAACCAGAGTTGGTCCAGCCAGCCTTGGAAAGATCACTAAAAAAACTTCAGCTGGACTATGTCGACCTCTATATTATTCATTTTCCAATCTCTTTGAAGGTTAGAAATTTCCATGATCAAATCAATTTTACTTACTATAGCATTATGACCTTCATCTTGCACAGCTGGTTGAATTATGCTTTTTTAGGAGGATCTCGGGGTTATGAAAGTGGGGAAGAATCCTAAATAATATTCCAGGATTCACATTTTATTGAATAATCTTTATATCCCTGGTTCCCTACACCATGCCTCCAAGAGATTAGAGTTCAACAACCTCAAAGCCTCTGCCTCAAAATCTTGAGGAAATAACTTGCCTGGGTCCAAGGCACAGGCCTGATTATGGCTCCTGAGTCTCTTGGGGAAGACTTCATGCAGACTTCATGCAGCTGTGGTGAGCAATGGAACTGTTTTTTGTTGGTCTACAAGGCGTTTGCCATATATCTCACCAATTGCAAACGAAAAGTTTGTTGTTACTCACTCTGGGTGGGTCTAAAGCTAGGAGCCTCCACAGGGACCTGCAGACCCTTGCTCTTACCATTGACACTGCTTCAAAGTAGGGTTGGTAGTCTCCTCTTAGCCACTAATGACTGTGTTGTAAGGAGTCTGGATTAAAAGTAGCAGAAGCTAACTTATGTAAAACTAAGAGTTTATTTGATTATGCAAATGGAATGTCCAAGGAGATGCTAGATTTGAGGAATCAAGGTTGTTTTCAGAAATGTCTATTTTTCTCCATCCCTTGTCTCGGCATTCTTCCAGTTCAGTTTTATTTTTGTCCCAGCATTTTCCCACAGTGGCCAATATGCCCTTGGGGGCAGGTCAAGGCTTCTGGGGATTAATTTTTGAGAACATCTCTGGCTCTTCCAGCATCCATACTAATCCTGAAAAGAATCTAGGTAGACTCTTTTTGGTCCATGTGTTTACCCCCTGGGCCTTCATGTGTTCAGGGGAAAAGGAACTGTGATTGTCAGCCTGGGGCAAGTTAACAATGCTTTTTTTTTTATAGAAATTAAGGCCATGTAAATGACTGCTTTTTCAGGTGAAGGAGAGATATTTCCAAACTATATAGAGCAAACTAAAATAGCACAAGTCCGCTATGACTCCACATTGGGAATAAGGACAAAAAATTTTTATTAAAACATAACAGATATGAGATTATAAGAAGTTTGCCTTGTAAAAGTCATTCCTTTCAACTCTATGTGCCCACCACTTTGTAGCAATTAGTATCTGGAAAGCTGCTCCACCTACCTCATGGAGCCTTAGTGTCCCAGCTCTAGATGTTCATGACACCAAGACTAAAAGCAGAGGCATTATTTCATTACCTCCCAATAATGACTCCTTATATTCCAGCCTGGAGAGGAGCTTTTTCCACAAGATGGACATGGAAAATTCATATTCGACATGGTGGATCTCTGTGCCACATGGGAGGTGAGTGCTGTTCCTCAGAGAACTGAGCTCATACAAGGAAGCCAGGATATGGGATCTGTTTCACTCTTGCACCAGTGAGAACTTGGGAGTGTCACTAGATGGCCTTTCACCCAGTGCTTTCAAATTACTCTCAGGAATTGGTCAAATGATCGCAAAGTTCTCTTGAAGCTCTAACATATACTTAATCCATAATAGCTGTTTCCTGGTCACAAAGTGGCCCTTCCTTCATAAAAGAAACTGGCAACACCATGGCTATCAGGGAAGCAAACAGAAAAACCTTTTCTTAGAAAATGAAAGAGGGAAATTATCTATCTCTTCTAGAAGGATGCAGCAACTAGGACAATAGATTTATAGTTATATTGATATTATCACTTTTACCAATCATGTGTGCCAAAAATATTGGCACATGCAAAATTCAGAAAAGCTATGGGAATTAGGAACATCAAGTACAGCCCAATTTCCAGCTTATACTTCCACTGGGAATGAGAGTAAGACATATGTAACTTTAAAGGACTCTCAGGCTTTGACAAACTGAAATTAATTTTTTTCTGAAAAATCTTGCTATCTTTAGTTAATACAATTCTTGGGAATATCTATTACCATAAACTAGGATACAGTTTCACTTCTGGAACAGAATTTCTTTGATAATTTTAATCAACAATAACAACATGTCCTGGTAACTCAATGACTGACAATGTCTTACTCTTCCTCTAGTGTCCCATGCTCCTCCTTGGACAAATGAATCTCTGTGCCTGCCCTGGCAGGAGATGAGAGAGATATTTCCCACTGACTCTCCTATTGCTCTGGCTATCTGTTTAGTGCCCATTCTACAATTTGTTATTCTATGTGCTGAACTAGTCTATATTTTACCATTTCTTAACCTATTTCTTTTTATAATCTAGCTGAAGACCTTCTGACAATTTTGTTTTATTCTGTCTGCTATGCATAGACTTGAAATTATGACGTTCAACTGTTAATCTATTATTCAAAAATACTTAGTGGACAGTTATTATGTGTAGGGCATAGGGACAAAAAAAGTCCTTGCCCTCATGATTCTACATTCAAGTTAGAGGAGACAGATGATAAGCAAGGTGAAAGTAAACATAAGATTTTCAGATGGTGATAAATTATGTGGAAAGAAATAATGCAAGGTAAGGAGAAGAGGGAGTTTCATGGAGGAGGAGGACTTGTTATTTTATAGAGGCTTCTTTAGTGAAATCCTCATTTAAATCGCGACTTTTGGGGAAAGATATGCAGAGGGGTGAGTCATGCAGATATATCTAGGGGAAGATAATCTGGGGAGAAGAGACAGCAAGTTCAAAGGCCCTTAGGTGGTAGAGTGCTTTGAGTATGAAAATATTAAGTTCTCAGAAGACTGGAAGAGGAAAGAATGGCAATTGATGAAGTCAGAGAGCAAAAAGAAGACCAGCTCAAGGAGGGCCTTTACGAAAGATTTTTATTTTTATTCAGTATGAGTTTGGAAGCCATTACAGTGTTTCATCTGATTTACTTTTCAATAGAATCACCATATATATGCACTAATACAGTAGTGAAAAACCACATGAGGCTATTTAAATTTACATTAATTGTAAATCATTAAGATTTTTAAAAATCAGTTCATCAATAACATATTTTAATTGGAAAATAGCCACATTTGTCTAGTGGGTGGACTTGGACTATTTACATCATCAGAGAATGTTCTAATGAAGAGCACTGTATCTAAATGCTGTGGACTAGAATCTAGAGGGATAAGACTGGAAGCAGGGAGACCAGGTAAGGGCCTACTAAAATAATCAAGAAGAGAAATGATGGTATTATAGCACAGAAGCAGTGAAGGTTGTGAGAATCAGTTGGATTCCGGATCTGTTATGAAAGCAGAGATGACAGGGTTTTCTTCTGGAATGGATGAGGGGTGTGAGACAATGAGAAGGACCAATTAACACTGAGGTCCTTGGCCTGATCAAATGGAAAGGTGGAATATTAGTTTACCAAAGGACTGCCGATGCAAAATATCAAAAATGGATTGACTTTTATAAAGGAGATTTATTTGTTGTAAAAGCTTACAGTTTCAAGGCTGTGAAAAATTTAATGCAAGGCACATAAGAGGTGCTTTCTCACCAAAGTCAGCTGCCTTGTGGTGAAGCAAGATGGCCACCGATCTCTGCCAAGGTCTCTGCTTTTCCACAGCTGTGGGCAAACCTGGCAGAAGGCTTGTCTCTTACTGGGCCTCTCAGTCTTGGTGGCTTTCTTCCTGAGTTCAGCTGAAAGCTATCAGGCATATGGGTCATCTCTCCCTGGGCCACAGCTCTCTGAGCCTCTCCTATCTCTCACATGGCAGGATCAAATATGTTGGAGTTCTCTTTTCCTGTGTGTCCCCATTTATATCAGACCCAGCAAGAGGGCAGAGACTCAACCTGAGTCATGCCTCGCTGATGTAGTTCAATTTGAAAATGTCTCATACCCATAGGAATGAATTTAGTTCACAAACATAATCGTTCTCTTTTGGGGATTCATAAAAGAATTTCACACTGCCACAGGTGGAAATGGCATTCCCTGAGATGGAGACGACTGGAAGAGGAACAGGTTAGGGGAGAAGATCAGGAGCTGTGTTTTGGACTTCTTCGGTATGAGGTGCCTATTCAGACATCACAATAAAGATGTCAAGTAAGCAGGTGAATCTAGGCAACTATAAATATCAAAGTCTTGGGAAGGTCTGGGAGGAGATATCAACATGGGAGTCTTGAGCAAGTAGATGATATTTAAAGTATAAATCTGGATGAGATCAATAGGAAGGGAGAGAAGATACAAAAGAGACAAGTTCTGAAGCCTGAAACTAAAAGCTTCCAATGTTATAGTTGAGAAAGATGAAACTCTAGCACGAGGAGAATACAGGTAATTAGGAAAACCACAAAAATAGTTCAGTGCCTGGAAGGAAGTGATGAAAGTGTATTAAGGAAAAAATTATCAACTGTGTCCAATGCTGCTCCTGGGTCAAATGGGATAGGCGCAGTTGGATGTAGCAGTACATGAGCTTGACAAAGACTCTTTGATGGAGTAGTGATAGAGATAGCCTTTGTCAATGTTAAAGAGAGAAAAGGAGGGAAGGATTGGGAGCAGTGAGGTAGGCATCTATTTCCCTCAATATGCAATAGTCTGTCCTGTTTTCCATAGAAGGAAACAGTCATTTCTTTCTGTTTAATTCATCTCCTTCCCTTTATCATTTTTTACTTTTTTCTTCTGTGACACAAAATCCATCAGCTTCATGGTCATTGTTTTTTTTTAAAGATTTGTTTATTTACTTTATCCATTCCAACCCCCCCCCTTCCCCATTTGCTGTTTTTGTGTCCATTCACTGGGCAACTCTCTGTATCTGTTTCCCACCATCTCCCCTCATCCTCCTCCTCCAGTCCTCACCAGGATTCGATCCTGGAGAACTCCGATGTAGGAGAGAGGTGCTCCGCCACCTGCGCCACCTCGGTTCCTGGTTTTCGGAGCATCTCGTCCTGTCTCTCCCCCGCGTCTCTCCCCTGCCACGTCATCATCTTGCTGCATGGCTCCCAGGGCCCGGCGTCTCACCAGCACACAGAGCCCGGCAGCCCATGCGCCTTCCATACATATATATTTTTTTTTATTTTACCAAGAGGTCCCGGGGATCGAACCCAGGTCCCTCCATATGGCAGACCGACGCCCAACCATTTGAGCCACATCCGCCCCCCTCATGGTCATTTCTTGACACTTGTTCTCACTAACAGTTCTCTCAGTATTTCTTGATCTATAGCCAATTTATCATAATCCTTCCTCACAACCTCTTCCTTCCAGGCCCTGGAGAAGTGTAAGGATGCAGGATTGACCAAGTCCATTGGTGTGTCCAACTTTAACTGCAAGCAGCTGGAGAAGATCCTGAACAAGCCAGGGCTCAAGTACAAGCCCGTGTGCAACCAGGTGAGCCTCCTTAGCCCACCTGGGCCTTGCCCTTTTCTGTCCTTCACACCCTTTTTCCTACACCTCTGCCAGCTACCTATGCATTCTCCCCTCCTACTCATCTTACCTTTGTGTAATGGAATATTATAGAGAACAGCTCATCTATCTAGAAGGGCAGGGATAGAACCCTTAATTGTATTTCTGCCTGGTAAAGTTTTAGTGAAAATGGGGTAGGGGAGTACTTAACATTTAATTATATGAAAGAATTTAGAAGAAAAGAGAGGAGAGATCAGGGGGCAGATGTGGCTCAAATGTTTGGGCATCCGTCTCCCATATGGAGGGACCTGGGTTCGATCCTCGAGACCTCCCAGTAAAAATAAAGAAAAATATGGAAGGTGCACAGGCCCCCAGGCCTCACACATGGGTGCACTGTCAGGCCCCATGAGCAGGTGCGCCTCCAGGCCCCGTGCACGGGTGAGCCATCAGGCCACACCAAACCACACAGCAAGATGATGACTTAACAGGAGAGTGACACAAGGGGAGAGCCAAGACAAGATGCACCAAAAAACTAGGAACTAAGGTGGCGCAGGTGGTAGGATCCATTTCTCCCACATCGGAGTTTCCCAGGATCAAATCCCAGTGAAGACAGGAGGAGAAGGATGAAAAGAGAGGGCAGGAAACAGACACAGAGAATTGCCCAGCGAATGGACACAAAAACAGCAAAAACAGAGGGGGTGGGTAATATGGATAAAAGTAAATAAATTAATTAATAAACAAATCTTTTGAAAAGAGAGAGAGAGAGAGAGGAGATCAAGGAGAACTGGAAGAGTTAATAACACCTTGAGAAGAAAGGTGGACATTTACCTGAGGTTTAAAGCATGACCAGAAATTGGTGGGTGAAAATGATTTGGAATAAATTGCCTTTAGAAAGCAAATCCATTACACTTGGAAGTGTTAGTATAAACAAAGAAAGAGTGAAAATAAGATCAGACAGGTGTTTAGGGTTTATGTTGTGTTTTGGAACCTGAATCCTTTGTCTGAGCTCTTGACCAAGGAAGCATACATATGGCAAAAATCAACAAGCGTCCAGGTTTGAGAGATGAAGTAACCTGTTTATGGTGAAGATAAAGGTGGAAGAAACCAACTCTAAGGGGCTTTTAGTAAGAATATAGGCAGATTTTGTTACTGACTAGATCTTAATCTGGTTCTCCTCCCTGCTTTCTACCATTAAATTAACTATTTAAAAGTATCTATTCTGAGACTGGTTCTGTGTTCTAACTTACTTTTTAAGAACTTGGAACCTAGGAGTGGTAGACGGTCCTAGATTGGACAGTATAATTACAAAATTCAAGAATATGTTTTTGATATTTAGTGATACAGCACAATGCTTTTAAATAAAAACATTTAAAATTTTATTGGGTTCTAGCATTAACTTTATCTCTAATTTTCATCAAAATTTTCAAACAAAGTAAAATTTAAAGTATGATATAGTTAACATACATGTTTTACCCTTGATATTAAAAAAATGGTTTGCCACATTTGCCAAAGATATGTGTGGTGGTTTGGAACTTCGGGTGACCCAGAAAATCATGTTCTTAAAGTTGATCTATTCCTGTGAGTGTGAACCTATTGTAAGTAGGACCTTTTGAATAGGTTTCTTCAGGTGGGGCATGGCCCAGGGTGGATCTTCATCTTCTTACTGGAGTCCTTTATAAATGGAATGAATACAGAGGAAGAAAAGCCACAGAAGGAAGCAACCGAAAGCAATAAAACCTGGGAGAGGAGGGAGAGACCAATGGACACTGCCATGTGCCTTTCCATGTGACAGAGGAGTCCAGGCTCCCTGGCAGCCAGTCTTTGGAAATAAAGCATCACTTCATGATGCCTTGATTTGGACATTTTTCTCAGCCTAAAACTATAAGCTTGTAAGTTAATAAATTTCCATTGTTAAAGTCAACACATTTCATGGTATCTGCTTCGAGCAGTTCAGCAAACTAAAACAGATTTTGGTACCAGTAGAGTGGGGTGCTGCTATTGCAAATACCAAAAATGTCAAAAAAAAAAAAAAAAAAAAGCTTTGTAATTGGGTAATAAGCAGAGGTGGGAAGAATTATGAGGTGCTTGAGAGAAGAGGCCTAGATTGCTTTGAAGAGACTGTTGGTAGAAATATGGACACTAAAGTTACTTCCAATGAGGCCTTAAACAGAAATGATGAATGTGTTATCCCAAACTTGAGGAAAGGTAATCTTTGTTTTAAAGTGGCAGAGAACTTGGCAGAATTGATCCTTTTTTTTTCTTCTAAAGGTTTATTTACTTTATATTCATTTTTACCACACACCCCCACCATTTTTGCTGTTTTTAGACTAGACAAATGCCACATTAAAAATATCAGATTTTGATCAGACTTTGTACTTAGCATTGTCACTGAAATGATTTAAGGCTTTTGGGATATTGTGATGGAATGAATGCATTTTGCATATGGAAAGAGCATGTCATTTTGGGATCTAGGGGGTGAAATGTGGTCATTTGGAACTTTGGGTACCCCAGAAAATCATGTTCTTAAAGCTGAACCATTCCTGTGGGTGTGAACCTTTTGAATAGGTTTCTTAATTGGGCGTGGCCCAGGCTGGGTCTTAGTTTTCTTATTGAAGTCCTTCATAAATGGGATGAATATAGAGGGGAAAAAGCCATGGAAGCAAGCAGCTGAAAGCAATGAAACCTGGGAAAAAAGGGAAAGACCAGCAGACACTGCCATGTGCTTTGCCATATGACAGAATAAGTCCAGGATCCCTGGCAGCTGGTCTTTGGGAATAAAGCATCACCTCATGATGCCTTGATTTGGACATTTTTCTCAGTCTCAAAACTGTAAGATTGTAAGCTAATAAATTCCCATTGTTAAAGTCAACACATTTCATGGTATCTTCTTTGAACAGCTTAGCAAACTAAATAATATGTGTGTGTATATATATATGTAGGTACATATGCATCTATATGCATCATGTTTACTGAACCCTTTCAAAGTAAGTTGTAGACATGACACTTCACCCCTACATACCTTGTGATACATCTCATAAGAATGAAGGGAAGAAGCTGTGGCTCAAGCAACTGAGCTCCCGTTTACCATATGGAGGACCCAGTTTGGATCCCTGGGACCTCCTATTAAAAAAAAAGAAAAAAGGCATGTCCCAGACCTGCACAGTGCAGAAAGTCTCAGGGCCCCCATGCGGCGCTGGAGAGATGCACCAAGAAGATGATGACGCAACCAGATAGAAAAAAAAAAAAAAGAGTGAAGATATTCTCCCATACACTCGCCATTTTATTATTTTATCCCAGGAAACTAACAATAATTCTCTAATAACATATACTATCAATTTCATATTAATATTTCCCCACTTGTTCTAATAATGTCATCTATGGTTCCTTTTAAACCCAGGATCCATTGCAGCTTGCATATTCCTTTTTATGCTTCTATATGCTCTTTTAATCTGCAGCCATCATTCAATCCTTTCTTATCCCATGATACATTGACAGGTTTTCATCAAATATTTTAGATTTATCAGATTGCTGCCTTTGTGATACTGGGTAATCTGTTTCTCTAGCATATGATTCTATACAACAGAAGTTACATCTGAAGATTTAATGAAATTCAGGTTAAACATTTTTGGGAACAAAATATCATCAAGAGGCTAAGTTCTTCCAGTTGCACTCCATTAGGAGATACATAATGACAGGTTGTCCTGTTATTAGAGAGGCTAGATTTAATCTCTTGGTTACCCTACTGGTGGCCAGATCTACTCTATAACATATGTTTTCCCCTTTGCAATAGCCAAGTAATATAATGAGTGTTTATTTGGCATGAGGGAAAACTTATGTTCCTCTACAACTTTTGACCTAATGGTTGATATCCATGTAACATTTTTGCCTGAAATCATTATTTGATTGGAGTTTGCAAATAATAATTTTCTACTTTTATCACTGTTTATACTTCTCTTAGCTTATATTTTTCTACATTAAAAAATTTGCTCATCAACTCAGGATGAACCAAAATAATAATTATTAGATGAAATAAATACTTATCTTTTTTCCTTTAATCATCACATTCAATGGTGATGATTATTTTTTATACTCCCTCTTTCTCTCTCTCTCATCACTATGGATGCATGAATTTCTATTGATTCAATGTGATAAGAAATGTAGTAGTCAAATTCCATTTGAGCTCAGTGGTTTGAGCTCAAAAAAAGAAAATCCAACTAATGGAAGCAGGTGTAACTCAGTGGTTTGAGTGCCTGCTTCCCATGTATGAGGTCCCGGGTTCAATCCCTGGTACCTCCTAAAAAAAAAAAAAAAAAAAAAAAAGGAAATTCCATTTGATGATCCTATCTACCCAAATGTGGCCAATGAGCTCTCACTCCCAAAATGGTTTGCTTGTCTTTTTCATATGCCCTCATAAGTCACTGACTGATTTCTTCCTTTCTGCCACAATTTGATTTCCAAAGCCCAAATGTTTCTTTCCCTACCTCATATCAGTATAAGCCATTTTTCCTTGTAGAAGGTGATGGTATTTAGAACAAAGACCTGGTTAATGGAGGTGCTTCTCTGGAACATCATGGTTTTGACCTTTCCAGTGGAAAGTGATAGAAATTTTACCTTTGTTCAATTCATTAACTCTTCTTGTTATGTTCTGTTCCTATTTAATGTACAGGGCTTTTTATGAGCTTCTTTGACTTTTACCCTTTCTCTTACATTTTAATGTGGTTTTTTTTCATGTATTCTAACACATTTCTGTCTTGGCACCCCACAGGTAGAATGTCACCCTTATCTCAACCAGGCAAAACTGTTGGACTTCTGCAAGTCAAAAGATATTGTGCTTGTTGCCTATAGTGCTCTGGGATCCCAATGAGATAAAAAGTGGTAATAAGAATAGGGCATTTACCTAAAACCCCAATTACAGATGAAACATTTTTTTTTTAAAGATTTTATTTATTTATTCATTTATCCCCCCCTTGCTGCTTGTGCTTGCTGGGTCAGCCAACCACGCCGTGCGGGCGGGCTTGCCTTCACCAGGAGGCCCCGGGAACGGAACCCGGGGCCTCCCATATGGTAAACGGGAGCCCTACTGATTGAGCCACAGCCGCTTCCCAGATGAAACATTTTTAATCATACCAAACTCTGTTTCCTGGATATAACTCTCAACTGTCTGTTTAAATGATGAACAGGGACTTCAGAAATACTCCTCCTTTAAATCCCATAAACCAGCCCATTGCTTTTACATTGTATGAATCTGTTTATAGTTTATTTAATAATACATATCTGCATTAAAATCTAAACAATCCAAAAGGCAATACCAAAGGCATAAGCTTAAGTCATAATTTTGATACTTTTTTTAACTGATTAACACAGTTCAAGTAACATCTTCTATAAGCATCACTTCATCTCTAAATAATGATAATTTTATATAACTCCCAGGTATATGAGGCCAGAAAAAAATTGCAATTTGAAAATATTTTGTAAATTTCTATTGAAATATTACATTATACTTAATGATGAGAATGAATAGTTCTCATTTAGAGCCTGCAAGATTTCAACAATATGTTAGGAAAATTAAAATGAAAAGTATCAAAATCTTCCCTTTCTTTCTTCCATGCAGTTTCTTGCCCTTCTTCTAAGGTTATCAAGAGAAGAAATATATCCACAGGGAAGTAGAAAAGAAAAATTCAGGGACCTAGAACCATTGTTCACAAAGTCAAACATACTTAAAAATGATCTGGAGAACATGATAAAACACAGATTGCTGGACTCCACATCTGGGGCTTTGATTCATTAGATCTGGAATGAAGTCTTAGAATTTTCCTTTCTAATAATTTCCCAAGTTATATAGTGATGCTCCTCTAGCGACCATATTTTGAGAACAACTGGTCTAGTACAGATCACCTTATTCTGTTAGGAACCTCCTAATAAATTGAATGCCTGGCAACAGATACTCAGTCCTTCTGTCTTTCTTCCAGGGTGGACCAGAACTCACCTGTTCTCTTGGATGATCCAGTTCTTTGTGATATAGCAAAAAAGTACAAGCGATCCCCAGCCCTGGTTGCCCTTCGCTACCAGCTACAGCGTGGGGTCGTGGTCCTGGTCAAGAGTTTCAATGAGAAGAGGATCAAAGAGAACATGCAGGTGATGAGCAAAGCTCTGGGCCTCAGGAAGCCTCTATATTATCTTCACACGTGTTCTGCTTTGTAAGCATCTCAACACATCTTTGGGCCATATTGATTACCCTAACATTTCCTATGTATGGATGTCTCAATGTGCAGTCCCATTAGTGTTCTCCTTCTTCCACAACATCAAAAGAAAGATAGCTGGATGGAGAGAGGATTGGATGAGTCTGAGATTTGAGTTCTAGCCCTATCTCTGTAATTTCATCTGTAGCCTTGGTGAAATGATGTCTCATTTTCCTCATTTCTAAAATAAGGGAGTAGGATTATGTGGTCTTCTATATCTGAATCTGTAGGCTATATTTGCCAGGACCTAGTTGAGGGCTCTGAGCCAGAGTGTCCACCAAACCAGACAGAATGGATAATCCCCCCTTGAATTTGCTTGTTTTCTGAGGTTTGATGACCATACTCCCAATGACAATCTCCTCCCTGAATTCCTACAGAAAGAGGTCCAATATAAAGAATAATGGAATATTCTTCTCATCTCTGAAATTTTAAACTATTAATGAATTCATTTTTTAAATAATTCTAAAATTTTAAAAACTAATTTTTTTTAAAAATGCTAAACAGTATGAAATGATATCGAGTGAAAAGTAAGTCTCTTCCAATCTGTTCCTCAGTCATATTAATTGCCTTATCTTTCTTCCCATATCAGTACCTGTTGGCCTTTTCCTGTAACACTTCCAAGAGACATTCCTGAGTACGTACTTTCTTTAATAATTAATGCAGAGTGTACAAAATGGTATACACTTTATTTTTTAATTTTGATGTCAGAGGCACAAGTTTTAATTGTGATGTAAAAAGATATAAGCTTTCTATTTCAATTATGTGCTGTCAATTTGAGCAGTGAGTTGAGTAAGTAAACTTACTTGCCACAAGCTTTCTAAAAATATGAAATATATCATAAACACAAAATGTGAATAAGACATAAATTTATACCTAAAATAATAACAATCAACTGAAAACCCTATTTCATAATGATTCATGTTATGAAATAGTACATTTTGCCAGTCTGATACTTACTGATCATATCTCCTTCCCTCCGAGGAATCCATTTCCTAACATTTAGGATAATCATTTGTTTACTTGATTATTTTTATATTTTTATACCTAAGAGTATGTCACTTAAGATACCTTTCATTTTCACTTTCTTGAAATTTGTATAAGGGGACTCAAACTACATTCTTCTATAACTTCCTTCATTTAGTTAACATTAAGAGAGAGAACCATCAGTGTTGATGCATGTGGCAGTAGTTTGTTCATTTTTACTTCTACATAGTGTTGCCTTTTATGAATATACATAATTTAGTTATCAAAATATTTAGGACCATTTACATTGTTTCTTTGCTTACTTGTGAGGTTTTTGCCATTATGAATGATGCTTCTAGATACATTTTTGCATATGTTTCCTGGTACCTTTACACAAGTGTATCCTTAGGATATATTCCTATATCTAGGAATCAATTTGCTGGGAAATACAATATGAAGAGGTTCACATTTATTTGATTATATCAATTTTTTTCCAAAGTGATTTTTCCTATATATACCCTTATGGACCACAAATGAGATACCTCCTTGCTCTACTTTCTAGCCAACACACAATGTTCTTTACTTTTCAACTTTTTTATAATCTGCAGGGTATGTGATAAACCCTCATTGTGGGTTTTGTTTTTTTTTTTTTTCCATTTCCCTGAATACAAGCAGAGGTTAATTTGCCCTTTTTTATTGGTTTGTGTATCTTTTAATTTACTTGTAGTAGATCATTATTGTACCATCAGCTGTAGCTTTGTAACCAACCACCCCAAAATTTAGATGCTTAAGGAGAAAAATATTTTAGGTCATTACTGTGGATTCACAATTTTGGCTGGGCTAAGCTGATATTTCTCCAGTTCTTGGCTAGGGTTTCTCATTATTTGCAGTCAAGTACAGGGCAGCTAGGCTGCTCTGCTTCCCAAGGTTAACTGTGCTATTTTCAAGCATGATGAACCTCTCCTTCACAGTGTTTTTCACCCTCTAGCCAACTAGCCAAGACGTTACCTTATGACACTAGCAAGGTTCCAAGAGACTGAATAAGAACATGCAAAGACTTTTCAGGTCTAGGCTGAAAGTTGACACACCGTTGCTTCTCCAAATACATTGGCCAAAGCCAATGTAAGGACAGGACAGGTTCGAGAGTGAAGAATTGAACACCACCTCCTGAGGGGAAGAGCTGCAAAGTCACATGGCAAGGGGTATGGATACAAGGAAATGTTAAGAATTGGGAGCATATTTATAATCAATCTACCAAATTCATATATTCAAGACATTAATTCTTTGGCACACACACATGTATTTGTTGAAGTATCTTCTTCCAATTTGTGCTCAGATTTCATTTTCTTTTTTCTTTTAAGATTTATTTGTTTATTTATTCACCACCACCACCACCACCCCCACATTGTTTTTTGCACTCGCTCTCTGCTCTCTGTGTGTTCTTCTGTGTCTGCTTCTCTTCTCTGTCGGCAGCACAAGGAACCAATCGTGGGACCTTCCAGACTGGAGAAAGCCTGCCCAATCTCTTGCACCACCTCAGCTCCCTGATTTGCTGTGTTTCTCATTATCTCTCTTCTGTGTCTCTTTTTGCTGCATCATCTTGCTGCACCAGCTCTCCTGTGCGGGCCAGCACTCCTGCACGGGCTAGCACTCTGCGCAGGCCAGCCCTCCACATGGGCCAGCTTGCTTTTCACCAGGAAGCCCTGGTAATTGAACCCTGGACTTCCTATATGGTAGACGGGAGCCCAATCACTTGAGCCACATCCTCTTCCCAGTTTTCATTTTCTTGATGGTATAGTTTCATGAACCAAAGTTCTTACTCTATTGTAGTCAAATTCATCCTGCATTTCATGTGTGGTTTATGATTGTTGTGTCCCTTCCTACACTGATCACAGAAACATAAATGTTAGGGAATTTTTGCATGATAAAAAAGTAATGATTAATTTATAACAAATGACATTTATATACTATGGAGTCTTTCCATTTAGTCTACTCTCTTTATATGATCCTTATAGAATTTTATAATTTTCTTCTAAAATCTCTTGTACGTTTTCTGTTAAATTGATACCTAGGTGATGTATCTTATTGTTGCCATTATAAATGGGATCTTTTCTTGCATTCTAATTTCTAGTGGGTTTTGTGTAGTATCTGGATATTTATTGATTTTTGTTTATTAATTTTGGACCAGACATACTGTAATTTCTTTTGTTTACAATAATGAATTCTTTGGTTTATCCAGATTGACAATTTTATGACCTAAATATAGTGAATGTCTTCCTACTTCCCTCATAGGTTTTTGAATTTCAGTTGACATCAGAGGACATGAAGGTCTTAGATGGACTAAACCGAAATTGTCGCTATATCGTTGCTCAATTGTAAGTGACTGCAATTATTGCATCATTTTTTCTAATGAGGAAAGTATGAGAGTTCTGAAAATTTGTCTCAGCACCTGAAAGACAGAGGCAGTTTGAGACAAGGATGAGACAGTAGTTTTCCTGAAACACTCAAACTGGATTCACTCCTGAAATAGTCAAACAATGATACTTAAACACTCAGAACTTGGCATATGTCCTATTTATTACCTTTGCTAATTTTTGGTGTTATAGAGAAAAATTAAAATAGGGTACTAATGCGAAAAGAACAGGGGAATGATGAAAAACAAGTAAGTCTTAACACCAACTATTTTAGTCATAATCATTTATATCACTTTATATTATGTATTGTTATTACTATATAGAGATCGTCCTTATGGTATAGTAATTTCCTTGGATATGGGGCCATTCTTTTGCATGTCTTTGTATCCACTTGTGATTCTGACACATATGTTGCAAGTAGTACCCAGTTAGTAAATAATTAATGAATTTATAAAATGGAAGTAAAATTGCCATCAGCAACCTGTATCATCTTTTTTTTTTTCTTGTGTATCATCTTAAAATATTTATTAGTGCTGAGCATATAGCCAGACTATTTGCTCAAAACAAGGCAGAATGAGTTTCTGCTTTCAGTGAGAATTCAAAATTTTTCTTAAAAACAGGAAATCCCTTTGCTCTTATTTACAGATGTAACTAAGGGAGATGAATATATCTGAATATTTGCAGTAGTTCATCTCTGTGTGTTCAATTTCAGGCATGGGGATATAATTTGATTATTTAATTAGTTTTTAAAAGAGGCATTGTTATAATATTACTTTTGTGGAAATTAGAAAAGTAGGCTTCATAAATAGCCAGGAAATAAAATTTTACATTTTTGCCTTAATGTTGGTGTCATTGAAACCATGTTTGTACCCAGAAATATGGTCATTGCATCCACATTTACCCACTATTCTTTCTCCTTTTAGTGCCATTGGCCACCCTGAGTATCCATTTTCTGAAGAATATTAACAAGGAGGCCCTTGCCATGTCTTCTTCCAGGAGCTATTGTGTGTGGATAGTCATGCTGGAAACGTCTCAAATGCTGTTGATTAGAGGCATCATTTCTGGTTAAATCCATCCTGTTTAGCAACTTACACTAAATTAGAGTCAAATCTATACAAAAGGCATTAAATTCTTCTTGCTTTGTGAAAAAATAAGATTTAATTTTTCCCTAAGATTCTTACCTACTCCAATTTCTGTCTCTGTCTTCTTCCACATATTAGAGCCAAAACCATGATTTGCCTAAGACTGGGAGAAGAGGAATTGAGATAGCGGTTTTATAGACATTCCTGGGGTGAGACTCAGGGTGTGGTTTTTATCCTCTTAGGAAAGCAGTAGTTAGCAGGTAGGTATCAGTCAGGGTTTCCTTAGCATTTTAAGGGGCATGAAAACACATTGCATATAGTTGGAGAGGTGAGGCACACGTCCAAAGGATAACCAATGCTACAAGGGCTCCCTTTGAGCAGCCAAGGATCAGTGCTCTAGGAAGTCTGGGAAGGAGATGTCACTGTGGGCCGATGGCCAGAGAGGTGGGCAGTCAACCAGTCTGAAAGGATGGACTGAGATACATGTGTAGGGCCAAGGAGTAAAACACATTCTCTGATAGGGAAATATTAGCAAATGCACTTTTGCTAATGTTATCTTGCACATAAAAGGAAATTTCCAACACTGTTTTCATAAAAAGTCTGAGCTGAGGATCAGGCCTGGAGCACTGCATGTTTCTAAGTAACAGTAATGACCTCTTGGGCTGTGATATGACAGGAAGACATTTAGCACCATATTTATCAGATTCCCTTAGGTATTAGAAACAAAATCTTTACTTGATATACTTGATCTTTTTAATTGTTTTAAACAAGAAGCAAAGCATACTTCAGCAAAAGAAAAAAGAAAATAGCTAATTCATTTAGTAAACCAAAGGTTCCTAAATTTCAAACATCTTTTAAAAACAATGTGTGCAAATTAGCACAATACTTACAAAATTTGTTAACTTTTCATAAACACATTTGCAAAAATGTACATTTATTTTCCATTATTATTAAGGATACAAATTTAATCACCTAATCATGAGGAACCAAATTTTCATCTTAAAACGCTTTATTAAAAACTTGGCATAGTTTGGTTTTTGTTTATTATTATTACAGGAATAATGAAAATGCTCTAAAAATGATTGAAATGATGAATGCATAACTATGTGATTACACAGAATATCGATTGTACCCTTTGGATGGACTTATGCTTTATTAATAAAATTGATTTGTTAAAAAAAAAAAAACTTGGCTATTGTGTGAGTCTCCACCCACTGTGACAATGCCTTGCGAACATTTGAACATTTTTATATACCTTATATGTATGCTCAGATGAACTTCCAGTGCCACACTAATGAAGAATGTTTATGTGGGAGGGTGTGTGAGGTGTGGGGAGTGGGGCATATGAGAATCCCTATGTTTTTTGTGTAACATTTATGTAATCGAAGTATCTTTTTAAAAATAATAAAAATAAAAAATAAAAAAATAATTTAAAAACAAACTTGGCACAAAAAAAAAAAACGACACAAAAAATAAAATAAATAAAAATTTGGCAAAATGATATGGGTTACTGGTCAAAGTTATTTGAGATGACCACTGTTTAGGACATGGGTACTAATTCCCACATTTAAGCCTGCAACCATTGCTTCTTTTCTTGGCACTTTGTCACATCAGTGGGGCTTTCTAAAGCCATATTCTTCACCTGAACTTAATCAACCAAGTCTTGCTGCCCATAGTCTTTCTTGAAATGATTCAACTTTTAAATTAGAGAGGCCCAAAAATGTAGGAGTGCCCCACGGCTAGTTCCTGCTCCCTTTTCTATCTTTATGACCTTAGATAGCCATAGTTTAAATGCTATCTACAGTCTGAGAACCTTCAAATCAGTGTCTCCTGCTCATCACTTTACCCACATTCCAGACGGGAATATCAAATTATCTACTCTAAATGACTACTTAAACATCAATGAACACAAACTTAATATCCCTCAAACACAACTCCTTTAGTCTCCTTTAGTCTCCCTGCAATCCTGCTCCACCTTCAAATTTCAAGTTTCAGTAATTGGAAACTCAATTCTTTTAGACATAAAGGCCAAAAATTGTACAGCCACTATATCCCCATGATCTGTCCAGTTATCATGTCAAACACTTAAATACACGTTGCTTGAAAGATGTTCTGAACTGGTCATTAGCATATACAGTCACTTGATCTTACATGAAGGAGATTATAGTCAATATTGTGGTAGGCTTCATCCAATAAGATGAGGCCCTAAGGAGGAAAATACTGAGGCTTCCCAGAGAAGAAGATGCTCTAACTCAAGACTAACACAATCTCATGACCTTATTATTTAAAGTCAGTCATAAATATTTTATATATAGAGATAGAGAGAAAGAGAACACCACTGATACCTACTTTGGTGCTGAGAATGGTTCCAGAGGAACCAAATGTTAAGGATGAGTTTTCTGAAATCATTCCAAGACTTTTGGAATTGGTTTCCTAATCTGATTAGATTTAAGGGTTTTAATGACTTTATTTTCAGTACAGGATATTGAAAGTCCATAGGGTGATATGGCAATAGAGATATGCAAAATGTCATCACTGGATATTCCTCATCAGGTTCTGAGTGACTGTGTATTTGATACATTGCAACATTTTTATCAAACTAGCAAATATAATGAGATTGATTGGTTGCTCCTAAATATGCTTATTGAGAAATTCCCTAATTGAGAAAGTAGGAAAATAATAGGATAAGTTTCAGCACATTAAATTTCCAGTTTATGCACATATAAATGAGCTGACAGATTCTTCTATGTCTGCCTTGAAAGAAACCTCTCTCTCCTATAATCACAGAACTGGGATTTCAGAAAACTAAACCATAATCTTACCCTGAAAATGTATTAATTGCAACACAAATTGAATTTCCAACATGCTGGTAAAGTGAAAGCACCGATTAGGTGGGATTAGGATTCTGAAATTGGTATGGTGACATATGGGAATATCCTGATGAAGGTGGGGACTATGAACCCTCCAATTCTGCTGAGTCTCCTTTCCCAGTAGCAGCAGCCTTTTCACCCACATCAGGAGGCTAATCTAGCTTTCCTTAGCAAAACTCTTGGCCTCTACTGAGGTAGTTGTCACTCAAAGCATTTCTGATTATCATTGGGACCTATCCCCATCACTTCTCTTTTCTTCAAGACCTACAGTTAGACTCAAGTCCCAGCAGGCCTGAAGGTAAGGTACAAATTGTGACCCATGAGTTAATGTGCTACACACCAAAAAACTGCAGGATTTGTCCAATTTATACAGACAGAAATCTGGGGACTATGTGTGGGAAAGGACATTAAAAGTGTGGGATAATTATGGTAGTAACATTTATTGACATAGGCTCATTAAGCAGAAATTCTGTATTCAGTGTCATAGTTTGAAGGTTTAGAAAGAGCTCTAACAGTTTGCTTGTTTGATTGATTGGTAAAAATATGTTCCAAAAAGTGGACTACACTAAATGAAGTTGAAATCCATAACTGCCTTACTACAATCTCGAGTAAGGTATCCAGAGCATTATAGAGATTGGAATATTAGAATGGAATAGATCACCCCATCCAACTTGGGAGGATCCAGAGGTCATCACTTTCACACTGACCATGAGAAGGTAAATTTGTGAGAGGAGCCCCAGCATCCTTGAAGAGCTCTGTGGTCACTCTTCCCTGTAGGTAAAGAATTACAATGGGAGCTGGTGTCACTGAACTGGGATCCCTAAATGCAATTAGATAATTGGATCCCAGTATAGCAGGGGCAAAATAGTGGCAACTAATTGTTAAGGACAATGTAGGCAAGGTTACCACAAAAGACAGCAGAGTCAAAGCAGTAATCAGAATAGTCTGACTTGAGGAGGTTTATTGTGGTTAGTTGATCATGGTGTCCCTAAAAGAGAAATATGTGGGTAGTCTACTAATTCTTAATTGATCTTTATAAATGGAAGAGTTCTAGGACAAATGAACAGAAGACTTATGTGAATCACCAAACCAGAGTGTCGTGGTCTCTTAAAATATGCCCACCTTATGAGTCCTTGCTCTTGTAATTGAAACTTAACCTACTGTTATGGGGTGCCTAAGGGTTGCCACCTGAGAGCCTCCTTGTTGCTCAAATGTGGCCTCTCTCTAAGCCAAACTCAGTATATGAATGCATTACCTTCCCAGCCAGCATGGGACATGACTCCCAGGGATGAGCCTCCTTGGCAACGAGGGATTAATACCAATTGCCAACTGGCAATATGACTTAAAAAAGACCTTGAATAAAAGGGGAGAAAGGTAAAGACAAATGAGTTCATGTGGCTAAGAGATTTCAAAGAGAGTCAGGAGGTCATCCCAGAGGTAATGTTTATGCAGACCTCAGTAGGATCTCATAGATCACCAAAGTAGATATCACCCTACACAAAGGGGCTCCTGAGGGCTCTGGAGACACCCAGGTCCAATATAAGGGGGAATAGCTCCAGAGATTGATGCTTAATCAGTGGGCTCTACTTTGGAATCTGTGCTCCTGAGAGTGACAGAGTTGGACTCAAATAAGTCCTCCCTGCACATGGTCCATCAGTCCCTTCTATTCAAAACCTATATGTGATGCTGGAGTTCAAAGGTGTACTTCCAGAGACTGGAGCCTCTGGCCTGCCCATGTGACAGCTGTGCCTGGAATCTCGGTGGAGCTGCAACTCCTACTCTACAGCTCAATGGACTCACCCAAGTCACCTGGTGAGGAGATGATGATGGACAACAGCCATCCCAGGGAATGGAGAGACCCTGCAGCTGCAGACAGGATAATCCTATCCACCGTATCCATGGGATATAAGCCCACTCTCACTTGGAGGTGGAGTGAACATCATCATCCCAGACTCCTCAGGACTCGGGGAAGAGCTATGGACTAGAGTGGACTTAATGGTATTCTGTTGTAGACATATTGTGACTCAAGTAATGGAAGAAATTATAACAGTGAGGTGGAGCCAGTGGCCACTAGACGCTTTCGGGGCAGGGAAGGGAAATGCAGTTGTAAAACAGGGCTTTTTCAGGACTTGGGAATTATCCTGAGTGACATTACACTGACAGATATAGGCCATTTTACATCAGCATATAACATGCAGAACTGTGTGGGAGAGAGTGTGGTCTACAATGTAAACTATGGTCCACACTTAGTGGCAAAGCCCCAGAATGTGTATATCCATTGCAGGTGATGTGCCACACTAATGAAAGATGTTTATGTGGGAGGTTGTGGGAGGTGTGGGAGGAGGGAAACATGGGAATCCCTGTCATTTTTGTCTAATACTTATGTAATCTAAGCATCTTTTAAAATATATATATATATAAATAATAACATTTATGTAAGCAAATGCACATATATGCATATATATTTATACTTCATTTTACAAATATTGGTTTATATTGTGAAAATTTTGATTTTTACTCACAATAAAAAAAAATTCACCTAAAAAAAAAATTTTTTTCAGACATGAGCCAGCTTATAGGTACAGAACCCCTTGAATGAAAGGAGACTGGGTCCCCTTCAAGAAGGACTCTGCTACACTGCCACAAATTTTCACTGCTAATCTTGTTCCTAGACTTCCCCAAAGGGATGTATGGTCTTTTACCAGGATGAACTGTTCACTGAGGAAAAAGAAATAATCAGATTTTGGGGTGATTACTGGACACTGGAATTGAGAAGGCAATAATCCAGGAGAATCAAATCTGTGGTCCACCAGACAGAGTAATGCCTTATGGAGGTCAGGTGAATGATTATTTTTAACTCAAGTCTAGTTCAGTGGATCCCTGAAGGCTTCCTGTGGTTAATTACCAAGTTTCAAAATGCATAGCTGGAATAGACTTAGCAACTGGCAGAATTCTGACATTGCTTCTCTGACCTGTGGAGTGAAGACTACTATGGTAGAAAAGGACAAACAGAACCCACTAAAACTGCCTCTGTCTAGGAAAATAGTAAACCAATAGCTTCCTTGGAGAGATTACAGAAATTAATTATCAAGTACTCAAAGGTTGCAGGGGTAATGACTAACACCACATCACTATTCAATTTGCCTACTTAGCCTGTGCAGAAAAGAGATGGATCTTGGAGAATGACAATGGATTATTGGAATTTTAATCAGGGAGTGTCTCCAATTGCTGCTACTGTTCTAGATGTGGTTTCATTTCTTAAGAAAATTATATATTCCCTGGTACCTGGTTGGCACTTATGATCTGGAAAATGCTTTTCTCTCAATATCTATTAATAAAGACCACCAGAAGCAGTTTGCTTTCAGCTGGCATATCCAGCAATACACCCCCACTCTCCCACCTCGGAGTTATGAACTCCCTAGTCCTATGTCATAAATTAGTCTGCAGGGGTCTTGATCAACTTCCCTTCTACAAAACATCATACTGGTCCATTACATTGATGGCATTATGCTGATTGGACCTAGTGAGCAAGAAGTACTCCAGTCTTATTTGTAAGATTGGTACATGAAAGAGGGTTGGAAATAAATGTGAAAAAAATTCAGGGGCCTTCCACCTCAGTGCAATATCTAGGAGTTAAGTAGTGTATGACATGTTGAGATATACCCTTCTAAGGTGAATGATAATTTGTTGCATGTGGCCCTTTCTATACCCAAAAAAGGGCATAGCACTTAGTTGGCCTCTTTGGAGTTTGGAGGCAATAGTTTATGTGTGCTATTCCTGCTAATTCTGAGTGGGCCCCAGAACAAGAGAGGGCTCTGCAACATGTCCAATCTTCCATGCAAGCTGTTCTGTCACTTGGGCCATATGTTCCAGCAGATCTAATGGCTCTTGAAATATCAGTGGCAGATGGAGAGGTTGTTTGGAGTCTTTGGGAGGCCAAATAGGGAAATTACAGTGCAGACCCTAGGATTTTGGGACAAAGTCCTATAATCCACTGAAAGGCCAATAATCCAGGAGACAAATACTCTCCTTTTGAAGAACAACTTAAAGCCTGCTAATGGGCTTTATTAGAGACTAAATACTTAGGATTACTAAGATGGGCTGAGATTCACATTATAAACTGGCTTTTATCTGACCCAACTAGTTGAATAGTACACATGGCTGAATAGAAGAAGGAATGACCAGAGACATGACTATACACCAATCCAGTGGTTTGAATGGATGGTCAGGAACTTAGAAGGAACATGATTGTAAAAATTGGTGACAAGAGGATCTGTGGGAAAGGCAGGTGGATAAAATTCTCTGAATGGACAAAAAAAAAAAAAAGAAGGATAAGTTTGGGAAGATGGCATTGGTTTAGGTGGGCACTCACCATTTCTCTCACGGAGGATGGCTGATTGGGGACAGGATCCTGCCCAGGTGGTCTCTTCTGGGAAACTGCAGAGCAAAAACCTTGGGGACATCGATCTGGAGGGAGCTGGACTGCAAGGTGGACTGCTCAACATAAATTCGTGAGTTTTTTCCCCCAGCGAGAAATTGTAGATGCAGATGGCTAAGCCCCACCCTCCCGGCAACCCAGTGAAAGGGAGCACTACCCGAGAGTGGGAGGGTCCTGGCAAAGGATGAGAGGCGTTTTTTTTCTGTCAGTTTGGCTGCCTGGACCCCCTTGCAGATTTCTGGGAGCAAACCAGCTGGCTAGAAGTGCTACCAGGCTGAGGGGAGAAGCAAATCTGCTGAGGAAGCCTGATTTACGTAAAAGCCGTGGGACACAGAGTCATGACTCAGGAGGGGGCAGAGCCAGCCAATTTTATATTTCCGCCCTGAGTGTCAGAGTCTCAGCTCCCCTGGGGGACTCAGGCATTGGGATGTGTTTGATAAGTTTCCACGAGCCTCTTTAGGGCCCCCTCAACAGAGGGGTTGGTCCAGAAGATGCCTTTTTTGGGTCCCTTATTTCTTCAAAAAAAAATTTTTTAACTTAATTTAATCACTAAAATCTGTCTCAAAGCCTTCAGAGAGAAGGCTGCAGGGTAATTGATTGATGAACGCAGGCTGAGAGGCTCCACAAGGGCCCAAGAAGGAATGCTGTTCTTCCTTAGCTTTGTTTGACTGCATGCTTGTGTGTTTTTTTGGTTTTTCCTTGTTTGTTTCATTCTTGCTTTTCTTTCCTCTTTCCTCCCCACACCCTTTTTTTTTTTTTTAATTAGGTGCTGCTACCTTGTTTCTTTTTTGCTGTGCTTCTTCTTCCTTGATTTTCCATTCTCTGTGTATAGTGATTTTGTCTACCAACACTATCTCTTTTCCTTACATCATCTCTCCACCTTCTGCTTTCTGTTGTAGTTCTTACATTCCACCTTTTTTCATTAGTCCTCAACTTCACAGGTGTCAATTTCTAACTTGTCTATTCTGCTTTCTTTTTTTTTATTATTGACTTTTTCCTTTCAGCCCTTTCTTTACTCTTTCCCTCTCTCCTCATCATTCTAGCCTTTTAAATCATTCTATATATTTTTCTCTATTAGGTTTCCCATTCTATTATAAGTATTCCACTTTTTTTCCCCTACTACTCTACACTGCCTACATGAGTTAAATATTCATTTTACTAAGTCTGATACAGCCACTCTACTAACTTTTATTAATATTACTATTACCCTTTTTCCTTTCTAACCTCTTTCGACTCTCCTGGCCCTAATCTTTTTCCTTCAAGGGAACATAGAAAAAAGCATAAATATAGGAAGAACCAAGTGACAAAGAAAAAACTTAACACACACACAGAACCACCAGCTAAATAAAACTCTAGAGCAGAGAGAGAAGTTAATCAACTGAATAAACCCATCAAAATAAAATGATGACTAGAAGGCAAGAAAAAATTACAAACCATACTGAGAAACAGGAAGACATGAACCATTCCAATGATCAAACTAAAAACCAAGAAGAGATGCAGAACATGAAACAACTAATCAAAGCTGTCAAAAAAAATATCACGGGGAAGTGACTGTGGCTCGGTCGGTGGGGCTCCCGTTTACCATATGGGGGGCCCCAGGTTCAGTTCCTGGGGCCTCCTGGTGGGGGCAGGCCCGCCCGCACAGCGTGGTTGGCTGACCCAGCGAGCACAAGCAGCGGGGGCAGGGATAAATGAATAGATGGATAGAATCTTGAAAAAAAAAATATATATATATATATATATCACGGACCAACTTAATGAAGTGAAGGAAGAGATTAAGGATATTAAGAAGACACTGGGATAACACTGAGGAAATTGTAAACATATATAAAAAGATAACAGATATGATGGTGATGAATGGCACAATCCAAGAAATAAAAAGGACGCTGGATTCAACATAACAGCAGATTTGAACAGGCAGAAGAAAGAATTAGTGATATGGAAGACAGTACATCTGAAATCAAACAGATAATAGAACAGATAGATAAAAAGATAGAAAAAATCCAGCAGGGAATTAAGGATTTAACTGACAACACAAAAAGTACAAACATATGCAGTATAGGCATCCCAGAAGGAGAAGAGAAAGGAAAGGGAACAGAAGGAGTGTTGAAGGAAATAATGGCTGAAAACTTCCCAAACCTATTGAGGGAGATGGATGTACATGTCCAGGAAGCACAGTGCACCCCAAACAGTATAAATCCCAACAGGCCTACTCCAAGACATATAATTATCAAAATGTCCAATGCTCAAAACAAAGAGAAAATACTCAAGACAGCAAGAGAAAAGAGAACCATCACATGCAAGGGAAGCACAATAATATTAAGTGCTGATTTCTCATCTGAAACCATGGAGGAAAGAAGACAGTGGTATGACATAGTCAAGATACTAAAAGGAAAAAACTTCCAGCAAAGAACTCTCTATCCAGCAAAGCTGGCATTCAAAAATGATGGAGAGTTCAAAATATTCACAGATAAACAGAAATTAAGAGAATATGCCAATAAGAAACCTGCTAAACCTACTAAAGGAAGTTCTACAGGTTGAAAGGGAAAAACAGGAGAAAGACAGTTGGAGGAGAGTGTAAGAACAACTAAAAAGACAAAAAGAGAAATAAAAACAACATATGACATACATAAACCCAAAGAAAATATGGCTGATGTAAGAAATTCCTTGAGAGTAATAACACTGAATGTTAATGGATTAAACTCACCAGTCAAGAGACACAGATTGGCAGAATGGATAAGGAAATATGACCCATCTATATGTTGTCTACAAGAAACCCACCTTAGACACAGGGATTCAAGGAGGCTGAAAGTGAATGGCTGGAAAACAAGTTTACAAGCAAACAATAACCAAAAAAGGGCAGGTTAGCTATCCTAATATTGGACAAAATAGACTTTAAATGCAAAACTAATATAAGAGACAAAAATGGACACTATATAGTAGTAAAAGTGGTAATCTTCCAAGAAGAGAGAACAATCATAAATATTTATGCACCTAATCAGGGTGCCTCAAATTACATGAGGCAAACACTGGAAAAACTAAGTGCAGAAATAAATGCCTCTACACTTATAGCGGGGGACTTTAATATACCATTATCACCTTTAGAAAAAACATCTAGACAAAGAATCAAAAAGAAACAAAGACTCTAAATAATACATTAGAAGTCCTGGACCTAATAGACATATACAGAAATTACACCCAAATACAGCAGGATATACATTCTTCTTTTTTTTTTTTAATAAGGATTTTTATTTCTTTATCCTCCCTTGCTGCTTGTGCTCACTGTGTCCATTTGCTGTGCGTTTTTCTGTGTCTACTTGTCTCTCCCTGTTGGGTCGTCCTGCTGCATCAGCTCACCGCGCCATGCAGGCTGGCTTGCCTTCACCAGGAGGCCCCGGGAATCGAACCCAAGGCCTCCCATATGGTAAACAGGAGCCCTACTGATTGAGCCACATCCGCTTCCCTGTACATTCTTCTTGAATGCACATGGATCATACTCCAAGATAGACCACATGCTAGGCCACAGAGCAACTCTCAATGAATTCAGAAAGATTGAGATTATACAAAGTAATTTCTCTGACCACAATGGAATGAAATTAGAAATCACTAAGGGCCAGAAAACCAGATTAGGCACAAAGATATGGAAGCTAAACAACACACTCTTAGACAAACAGTGGGTCAAGGAGAAAATCTCAAAAGAAATCAGTAACTACCTTGAATCAAATGAAAATGACAACACAACATATCAAAACCTATGGGATGCAGCCAAAGCTGTCCTGAGAGGGAAAATCATAGCCATAAATGCATATATTAAGAAAGAAGAAAGAGCTAAAATTGAAGACCTAACTGCACACCTGGAGGAATTGAAAAACAACAACAAACTAATCCCAAAAGAAGTAGAAAGAAAGAAATTACAAAGATTAGAGCAGAACTAAATGAAATAGAAAATAAGAAAGCACAAGAAAAAATAAAGAAAATCAAAAGTTGGTTCTTTGAGAAGATCAATAAAATTGACAAACCCTTAGCAAGACTAACAAAGAAAAATAGAGGGCAGATGCAAATACACAAAATAAGGAATGAAGGAGGTTATAACACTAATGACCCCACCAAAATAAAGAGTATCATAAGAGGATACTTTGAAAAATTATATGCCAACAAGAATGATAATTTAGAGGAAATGGACAAATTCCTAGAAACTCACAAACAGCCTACATTGACAAAAGAAGAAATTGATGAACACACACTCCAATTTCAAGAAAAGAGATAGACTCAATCATCAAAAACCTCCCAACTAAGAAGAGCCCACAACAAGATGGCTTCACAAGTGAATTCTACCAAACATTCCAGAAAGAGCTAACACCAATTCTGCTTAAGCTCTTCCAAAAAATAGAAGCAGAAGGAACATTGCCTAACTCATTCTATGATGCCAACATTACCCTAATACCAAAACCAAAGATGCCACAAGAAAAGAAAATTGCAGACCAATTTCTCTAATGAACCTAGATGCTAAAATCCTCAACAAAATACTTGCTAATCACATTCAACAACATATCAAAAGAATTATACACCATGACCAAGTGGGATTCATCCTGAATGGTTCAACATAAGAAAATCAATCAATGTAATACACCACATAAACAGAATGAAAGAAAAAAATCACATGATCATCTCTATAGATGCAGAAAAAGCATTCAACAAAATACAACACCCTTTCCTGATAAAACCACTGTAAAAGATAGGAATAGAAGGAAACTTTCTGAACATGATAAAAGGTATATATGAAAAACCCAAAGCTAATATCATCTTCAATGGTGAAATCCTAAATGCCTTCCCTCTGAGATTGGGAACAAGACAAGGATGCCCACTATCACCACTCCTATTTAACATTGTCTTAGAAGTACTTGCTCGAGCACTGAGGCAAGAAAAAGACATAAAAGGCATCCAAATTGGAAAAGAAGAAGTAAAAATTTCATTATTTGCGGATGATATGATCTTATACATAGAACGCTCTGAGAAATCTACAACAAAGTTTCTAAAACTTACAAAGGAGTTCAGTAACATTGCAGGCTATAAGATCAATGCTCAAAAATCAGTAGCATTTCTGTACACCAATAACAAGCAATCTGCAGAGGAAATCAAGAAAAAAAATACCATTTACAATAGTAACTAAAAGAATCAAATACCTAGGAATAAATTTAACTAAAGCTGTAGATGACTTATATACAGAAAACTACACAACACTGTTAAAGGAAATCAAAGAAGACTTAAATAAATGGAAGAATATTCCCTGTTCATGGATAGGAAGACTAAACATCATCAAGATGTCTATCCTTCCCAAACTAATCTACAGATTTAATGCAATCCCAATAATAATCAACACTGTATTTTTTAATGAATTGGAAAAACTAACTACAAATGTTATTTGGAAGGGTAAGAGGTCCTGAATTGCCAAAGACATATTGAAAAAGAAAAATGAAGTTGGAGGTATCACACTACCTGACTAAAACATGCTATAAAGCTGCAGTGGTAAAAAAAACACGTGGTATTGGCACAAGGATAGATACATTGACCGATGGATTCGAACTGAGAGTCCTGATATAAATCCTCGCATATACAGTCACCTGATATTCAACAAGGCCACCAAGCCCATTCAGTTGGGAGACAATGGCCTCTTCAACAAGTGGTGCATGGAAAACTGGATATCCATATCCAAAACAATGAGAGAGGAATACCATCTCACACCTTATACGAAAATCAACTCAAGATGGATCAAAGATCTAAATATAAGAGCCAAGACCATAAAGACCTTAGAAGATAATGTAGGGAAGCATTTACAGGACCTTGTAATAGGAAATGGTTTCATGAACTTCACACCCAAAGCACGAGCAGCAAAAGAAAAAATAGATAAATGGGATCTCCTCAAAATTAAAAACTTTTGCACCTCAAAGGATGTTATCAAGAAAATAAAAAGGCAGCCTACCCAATGGGAGAAAATATTTGGCAACCATATATCTGATAGGAGCCTACTATCCGGCATATATAAAGAAATCCTACAACTCGAAAATAAAAAGACTAACAACCCACTTAAAAAATGGGCAAGTGACCTGAAAAGACACTTCTCCAAGGAAGAAATACAAATGGCTAAAAAGCACATGAAAAAATGCTCAACATCTCTAGCTACTAGAGAAATGCAAATCAAAACTACATTGAGGGAAGCGGCTGTGGTGCAATCAGTGGGGCTCCCGTTTGCCATATGGGGGGCCCCGGGTTCGGTTCCCGGGGCCTCCTGGTGGGGGCAGGCCCGCCCGCACGGCATGGTTGGCTGACCCGGCGAGCGCAGGCAGCGGGGGGGCGGGGATAGATGAATAAATAAATAAAATCTTTAAAAAAAAAAAAAAAAAACTACATTGAGAGGGGTGCAGATGTGACTCAAATGGTTGGGCCTCTGTCTCCCATATGGAGGGACCTGGGTTCGATCCCAAGTCTTTGCTCTTGAAATTGAAACTTAGCCTATTGTTATGGGATTCCTAAGGTTGCCTCTTGAGAGCCTCCTTGTTCTCAAATGTGTCCTCTCTCTAAGCCAAACTCAGCATATGAATGCATTATCTTCCTCAAAGCGTGGACATGAGTCCCAGGGATGAGCCTCCCTGGCAATGAGGGATTATAACAAGTGCCAACAGGCAATACAACTGGAAAAAGACCTCAAATAAAAGGGGGGAAAGGTAAAGACAAATGAGTTCATATGGCTAAGAGACTTCAAAGTGAGTCAGGAGGTCATCCCAGAGGTAACGCTTATGCACATCTCAATGTGGATACACCCCAAACAGAGGGGCTCCTGAGGGCTCTGGAGACACCCAGTTCCTATATCAGGGCGGATAGTCCCAGAGTTTTGCACCTTATCAGTGGGCCCTACTTTGGAGTCCTTGCTCCTGAGAGTGACAGAGTTGGACCCAAATATGTCTTCCCTGCACATGGTCCATCTGTCCCTTCTATTCAAACCTATATGTGGTACTGGAGTTTGTAGGTGCACCTCCAGAGTCTGGAGTCTTTGGACTTTCCATGTGCCAGCTGGGCCTGGAATCTCGGTGGAGCTTCAACTCCTACTCTACAGCTCAATGGACTCACCCTGGATCAGGTGGGGAGATGATGACGGACAACGGCCATCCCAGGGAATGGAGAAAGCCTGCAACTGCAGGCAGGATAATCCCATTCATCTTATCCATGAGATATAAGCCCCTTCTCACTTGGAGGTGGAGTGGACATCACCATCCCAGACTCCTCAGGATTGGGGGAAGAGCTATGGACTAGAGTGGACTTACTGGTATTCTCTTATAGACATAGTGTGAGTCAAACAATGGACGTAATTACAACATTAATGTGGAGCCAGTGGCCACCGGACGCTTTAGGGGCAGGGAGAAGGAAAAGCAGTTGTAATAATACAGGGGCTCTTTCAGGACTTGGGAATTATCCTAAGTGACATTGCAATGACAGATATAGGCCATTTTATATAATCATATAACATGCAGAACTGTGTGTGACAGAGTGTGGTCTACAGTGTGAACTATGGTCCATGCTTAGTGGCAAGGCCCCAAGATGTGTATATCTACTGCAGGTGATGTGCCACACTAATGAAGGATGTTTATGTGGGAGCTTGTGGGAGGAGTGGGAGGTGGGCATATGGGAATCCCTACAATTTTTGTGTAACATTTGGGTAATCTAATTATCTTTAAAATTTTTTAAATTATTTTTTAAAAAGACAAACACTGCATGATTGTGCTATTATGAACTAAATACAGTGTGTAACATATTGTATCATTCTGTTTATATAAAATGTAAATACAAATCAATTTATAAAGATGAAATTAGATTAGCTGGGGAAAGCATGTTAAGGGGTGTGGAGTTTTTCTTTTTGGAGTAATGATATAGTTTTAAAATTTTGTGTCCCATGTAAATGGTCACCAAAGGGTGAACTTAGCAGATGAGGATTTTTTTTATATTAGTAGATAGTATACCCCATTCTGTGGATAGCTGTTCATCTCTCTCCCCAGGCACTCCAACCATGGCCCAAAAAGATCATAAACAAAGTTGCCATAGTGACAGGGATGGAGATCATGCATGGGATCAGTAAAATGGGCTTCCACTCATCAAGGCTGACCTGGTTACAGCCACTGGTAAATGCGAAATTTTCCAACAACAGAGACTGACATTATATCCCCAATAAGGCATGATTCACCCAGGTAATCAGTCAGCTACCCTGGTGGCAGCTAGATCACATTAGACCACTTTCATCATGGAAAGAGAAGCATTTTATTCTTCCTGGAACAGACAGTTACTGCTGGTACAAATTTGCCTTCCCGCAGGCAAAATTTAAGCCAAAACTACCATCCATGGACTTAGATTGCCTTATCCACCATCCCAGTATTCCATACAGCATTGCTTCTAATCAAGAAACACACTTCACAGAAAAATGAAGGGTTTCAATGGGCCCATTCTCCTGGAATTCACTGCTCTTACCATGTTTCTCATCATCTTGAAACAGTTAGCTTGATAGGGTGGAATGGCTTTTTGAAGAGTCAGTTGTAGTGTAGTTAGGTGGCAGTACCTTGCACAGCAGGGCCAATGTTCTCTGTGAAGGTGTATATGCTTTACATCGGTGTCCATTATATGGTTCCATTTCTCCTACAGCTAGGTAGGAATCAAACAGTAGAAATGGAAGTGGCACTGTTCACTATTACTGTGAATTTATTGTTATATTTATTTAGACCTTCAATATGGTTTCAGGAGACTTACATGGGTGACAAATTGAGAAGGGATGAATTGTAATGGTTAATTTTATATATCAGTTTGTCTAGCATTGTTGATTGGAAAAACTCTATTGTAGATGTTGCACTTAATGGGATTTTGTCAATGCCATTAAAATCTACACTCAGTTGACATAAAGTAAAGGACATTACCCTTGATAATGTGGGTAAGTTTTATCCAAAGAGTTGAAGGCCTTAAAAGCAAACAATAGGATTCCCAGAGAAGAAGAAATTCTGTCTCAGGACCACAACATCAAGTCTTATCTGAGTTTCTAGCATGCTGGCCTCACCTAATGATATTGGTTCTGTTTCTCTGGAACACCCTGACAGATAACTTGCATATTTTTAATCTACATTCTCTATATACAATCTATGAGAATGCTATGCCATATTCACCTTCAAAATTTATCTAAAATCTCATTACTTCTTACAACCTTCAAAATTAATAAACAGGCTCCTAACCTCATTCTGCCATTGACAATCTACACTCAATTCTTGAGAGAGCAGTTCAAAGTCTTCCAATATTTTTTGCTCATTCACAGAGTAAAAGCTCCAACCCCTTCAGTACTTAAAGGATATATCCAATTTATTTTTCCATTAACTTTCTGACACCTTTTCTATCTTGCTTATGCCACTCGGCCCCAACACCTTCCTTGCTGTTCCCAATGCCTTCCTTGCTGTTCCTAAAACATGCTTATCATCCTTTTGCTGCAGGGATTTTGCCTTTGATGTTTTCTCTGCCTGAAATATTGTATTCTCAGATATCTGCATGGGTTACCTCCTCCCTTTCACAACCATAATATCACTCACCACACTATTAAAAATTAATTTCCTCCCTCCTTCCATTTCCTATTTTTCTCCCCTTCTTTATTTTTCTTCATAGCACTTCTCATCATTTGATATGCTCTTCATCCTATATCTATATTAGTTTATCATCTTTTTCCCTCTACTGGAAACTAAGTTCCATGAGGTCACAGATTTTGTCTGTTTTTATCACTACTGTATTCTTAGAGTCTACTAATTCATTAAGTGTATATACCTACTCAATAATTATTATTGACTGTTATACTCTCTCACACAAATCTTGAATATTACACTCAGGGATCATCTTGAAACTTTCTCTGACAAGTTTAGGTTGGGTTAACTGTCCTTCACTATATAGTCTCCTATGATTCTATATGTGTCTTTCTGTACTGCGTGTATGATACTGTATTGTGGTTGACTTGACCTGTCTCCCTTGTATCAGTTTTAAGCTGCTAAGTTTGTAGCAAGGTTTGTCAACATGGTACAGCTTAGCTATGTATTATGTGAAGAGTCCTACATGGCCTGTAATCAAGGTGCCAGCTGCAGCTGCTGCAGTCTCATCTGAAGGCTTGACTGGAGAGGCATCCATTTCCAAACTCACTTGGTTGTTGGTAGAATTCAGTTCCTTGCGAGTGTTTGGACTGAAAGTCTCATTTTCTGTTGGCTATTGGCCAGAGTTCTCTCCCAGTTCCTTGCCATATTGACCTCTACCAAATGGCCACTTGCTTCATCAAAGTGTGCAAACTGAATAGGCAAAAGAGGAGTCTGATAGCAGGAATGACATATCAATCTTGTAAACCTTTTCACGGAATTAATGTTCCCTCACCTTTTCTATATGATATTGATTAGAAATGAGTCACAAGTACAGCCCACACTCAAGAAGAGGGATTATATAAGGGTGTAAATACAGGAGGTGGGGATCACTGGGGACCATCTTGAATTCTGTCCACTACTCACTTATGAACTATGAGCATTTTGAGAGCATCATCTGTCATTGGTGGCCTTTAAGAAATGTTAGAAAAAGGAGAAGAGCCTGGCAGCCTGAGATAAACATCTTTCCCATTACAAAGGGAAGATATATTCTGTAACTACATGCTACAAGTCATGATATCATCTTATGGAAGAGTATTTAGATAAATTTTAAATGCAAATTTTATAAGACCTTTTAAAAGACAAATAAGTATCACAATGGCCTGAAATAGCTTCACCCAAGAACACCTGTATTACACCAACCTGTTTTCTTTCACTGATCAAGATCCTAGACTTCAAATTCAAGAAAATGGAGGGAAAATTATGTCTCTGCAGTATAGAAAACAATTAGTGAAAAATAAAAAAATATTGCATGGGGTATTAGACATTTGTAGCCTATTCAGTGACAGGCTCGAGGCTGCTATCATTTAAGAAACAGTTTCCTTGTGGATTTGTAGAAAATTTACCTAACTGTTTATTTCAACAGTTTTAGGGAGGAAAATATAATGGGTATATTCATCAGGCCTACGGCTAACACAAGGTGGAACAAATCCCAAATGCATAAAATAAGAGAGTCAATCAGGATTGTAGACTTGACTGGCCAGAATGATGGATTAAAAAATATAAGATAAATTTAAGAAAGGCTAACATTATATTCTGTGCTATGCTCTAGAATATCAATGGAACAAATACATGATGGGGGAAGCATGACATGGTAGTAACATTAAACAAAAGATCACAAGAGTGGTTTAGCTAGCAGAAGTTCCTAAATAGGTGAGAGTGTAATTTCACTAATGTTGTTTTAGAACTGCATTAATAGAAGCTATAATAATGTGAGGGCACCCTGGGGAGGTCACAGAGGCATCATAAAGGAGATGAGGCTGAATCATTGGCTTGATGATGAGTTAGAATTTATGGACAAGACAGTGACATCATAAACATTGTGACAAAAGACATACCCTGAAAAACAGCTAATAAAAGGATAAATCCGACTTGCTTAGAACTCTGGAGGATGATAGAGACAGGAGAAGGACTCCACAAATGCTGAACCAAACAAAAGGAAAAACAAACACTAAAAAAAGGTAGGAAATCTACAACATGGACCCAGATGTCTGGACTCCTCCCCCTCACTCAGTCCTGCACAGCTTAAGAGTCACACGGAGGCAGCATGGCCCAGGTACCTCCTGCCATGGATGTAGACCATAGAGCCACTCACAGCAGTGAGTTAGAATCCCATATCTATCAAGATACAGGGATACAAGTCTTCAGAGACCCAGCATGGGACACAAGCATCTGACTAACTAGTGCATACAAAAAGACCTTCAGGATATAAAAAAAGACCACAGTAGAACTGTTGGCAAGAGGTGCACACACTCAGCCCAGTCTGATTACTGCATCACCTAAATGAAAAAACGGACCTTTTTGGATTGATACCATCTAGCTCCCCAGAGCCAGAAATTCTAATGGGGAAGGAACCAGAGTAGAAAAGCCTCATGGGAGAAAAAGGAGGATGAACTGAACTGATGGACTTCTGAGGAAGATGGCAGAGTAGGTTGCTCCATGGCTCAGTCCTTCCTATTAAACAGGCAGGAACTATCTGAACAACTGTTGTGAAACTCTAGAGGCCAGAAGAATGCTGTACAGCCTCCAGGGAAAAGCAGAAGGAAGAAGCTGATAAACTACAGTAAAGAACATTGAGTCACTCTCTCTGCATGGTGGCTACTGGTGTCCATCCCCCACTCTCAGTAGGCCACCTGGGGTCCAGCCCCTGGCTAGCTCACTGGAGACAGAAAGGTACATAAAAATTCTCTCCCCGAAGAACAAGGGTAGACATGGCCAATCACTAAGCATGGCATTTGATTAGTGAATTTGGATCACTGGGTCCTGGCTCTGAGCTACTGTTTCAACCAGCCTAGGACAAAGGCAGTAGCAACCATTGTTTCTACTCTGCTGCTGACAGGCAGTGAAGATTTAAAGATGCAGTGCTTCCTCAGGGGCTTGGGGGACAGTTAGATGAAGGGTGTCATCTGCTGGGAAGGCCAGGAAAGCATAGCTTTGGGGAAGCCATCAAAGAGGCTTTTGGTGTCCTTCCTGATCTCTTCCCCAGGGCACTTTAGAGCAGGCCTGTGACCTGTTCGTGGGTCCTGACCCTGTTTTTGCTGGGAAGTGCTGACTTGGGAAAGTCCTCTCTGGGTTGACTTTCCTCCCAGAATTTGCCATCTAGGCAAAAGCAGCTAGAAATAACAAAAGGAGTGTAAAAAACTATAAAGGCAAAACAAAAACAAACAGATCAAGATTCCCAGAGAAGGAATTGAGGAGAGGAAGATTTCTTCTGGAGGTAAAACAATTGCAAAAAAAAAAAAAAAAAAAAAGTGCAATCTTAAAAATTGTACCACATATTCAGGGAAAGAATCAGATGAAGAAGAGCTGAAAAAAAATCTGATCTTTTAAACACAGGCTAGTCTAAATGTCTAAAATAAGTTGAAACAAGCATCAAAGAAAAGCCTTAACACAAAGCCAATCAACCATAAAACCCTAGGCAAGAGAGAGAAACTGACCTTCAGAGTAAACTTATCAAGATAATTAGATGCCTAGACATTAGCAAAAAGTTGCAAGGCATATTAAGAAACAGGAAGATATGGCCCAGTCAAAGGAACAAAGTGAAATTTCAGTGGAGAAACAGAATTTGGAACAATTAATCAAAGATGTTCAAAAAATTCTCTAAAATCAATTCAAGAAGATGAAGGAAAACATGGCTAGAGAGAAAAGGATATTAAGTAAATAATATGTGAGCATAAAGAAAAATTGGAAAGTTAAAAAGAAACATAACAAAAATTGTGGAAATGGAAAGCACAACAGAAAGATTGAAAATACACTAGAGGCATACAACAGCAGATTTGAACAAGCAGAAGAATCAGTGAACTGGAAGACAGGAAAATCAAAGTCTTACAAACACAAGAACAGATAGAGAAAACAAAGGAAATTTGAGCAGGGTCTCAGGGATTTGAATGTCAGCATGAAACACACTAGGCACAGAAGAGATTGAAAAAGGGGGCAGAAAATATTTGGGGAAATAATGGCTGAAAATTTCCCAATATATTGTGCTCAAAAGCACAATATATTCCAAACAGAATAAATACTAAGAGATCTACCCTGAGACACATGCAAAACAGAATGTCAAATGCCAAAGATAAAGAGAGAATTCTGAAAGCAGCATGAGAAAAATGGTTTGTCACATACAGGGGATCTACAATAAGACTAAGTGCCAATTTCTCATCAGAAACCATTGAGGCAAGAAGGCAGTTGTGTGGTATATTTAAGGTACTGAAAGAGAAAAAATGGCCAGCCAAAAATTCTTTATCTGGCAAAACTGTGCTTCAAAAATGAGAGAGAGGTTAAAATATTCACAGATAAACAAAAGCTGAGAGAGTTCATTAACAAGAGACCTTCCCTACAAGATATATGAAAGGGTGTTCTGCTGGCTAAAGTGAAAGGACAAGAAAGAGTAGTTTGGAGAAGTGTGAAGAAAGGAAGATTATCAGTTAGGGTAACTAAAAGGGTAAAAAGACAAAAAGAGATATGACATATAAAGCCAAAGGATAAAATGGCTGAAGTAAATATTGCCTACAGTAATAATGTTGACTGTTAATGGATTAAACTCCCCAATCAAAATACACAGACTGTCAGAATTTTAAAAAGCACAATTCAACTATATTCTGTTTACAATAGACTCACCTTAGGCCCAAAGACACAAATAAGTTGTAAGTGAAAGTTTGGAAAAAGATATTCCATGCAAATAGTAACTGAAAAACAAGCTGGGGTAGCTATACTAATATCAGACAAAATAGACTTTAAAACTGTTATAAGAGACAAAGAAGAACACCATATATTAATAAAAGGATCAATTCACCAAGAAGAAATAATAATCATAAATATGTATGCACCTAAAATTGAAGGTAGAAATAGATGCCTCTACAATAATAGTTGGAGACTTCAATACACCACTTTCATCAACAGATAGAATAACTAGACAGAAGATCCATAAGGAAACAGAGAGCTTGAATAATATGATAAATGAACTAGACCTAACAGACATAAAAAGAACATTACACCCTAAAACAGCAGGATATACATTCTGCACATGGATTGTTCTCCAGGTAGAGACCACATGTTAGGTCACAAACAAGTCTCAATAAATTTAAAAGACTGAAATTATATAAAGCATCTTCCCTGACCTCAATGGAATGAAGCTGGAAATCAACAGCAGGCAGAGAAATGGAAAAGCCACAAATAAATGAATAAAACACTCTTAAACAACCAATGGATCAAAGAAGAAATTGCGAGGGAAATCAGTAAATAACTTAAGACAAATGAAAATGATAACACAACATATAAAAATTATAAGGTGCAGCAAAGGCAGTGTTCAGAGGGAAATTTATAACCCCAAATGCTTACATTCAAAAAAAAAAAGAATAGACAATGTGTTGACTCCAGTTTCACTTTGGAAATGTTAGTAGCTGTAACCTTTGCCTCCCATTCAGTTTGTCATGGGTAGAACTAAAAACAGCTGGAGACTTGTCTTCTACTCAGTCTCCCAGCTAGTAAGAGCAATGAAAGACAGTGTTAGATGAGCCGGGACTGTGGACGGTGATGGGAGCTCAATCAGTCGTTCCCTGAAACTGAATGATAGACACTTCATGTCAGCACTTGGATTTGGCACTTTTGCATCTGAAGAAGTAAGTGGAATGCCGGGGACTGAGAAGTTGAACATCAAAAAACCTGGATGTGCTTCAGCAGATTTGCACACTAGCCCAGTAGCCACTTGGCTCATCTGGGAAGTCTCATTTAGGCCTCCATTTCACCATTGATAACTGCCTCCCTCCACAACACAGAGATATGTTTTGGCACATGTATCAGTCATCCAAAGGGGTTCTGATGCAAAATACCAGACATCTCTTGGCTTTTATAAAGGGTATTTGGGGTAGAAGCTTACAGTTACCAGGCCATAAAGGTAAGTTACTTCCCTCACCAAAGTCTTTTGCCACATATTGGAGCAAGACAGCTGCCAGTGTCTTCCAAGGGTCCAGCCTTCCTCTTCCTCATAAGGCTCCATGGTCCCAGCTTCTTCCAATATCCGCTGTAGGCTGGGATATGTCTCATCTCTCTCCCAGGGTTTGTTTCTCTCTGGGTTCAGCTGCTCGGTTCACTCCACAAGGCCAGCTGTGAACTATCAGGTGAACTGCTTGTCTGCCATGTCTAACGGAGCCTTCTCTCTTTCCACACATATCTGCCTCTCTGTGTATTTACTTCCTGGGGCTCCAGGATCAAAACTCCAACTAACTCCTCTGCCTTGTCCTTTTCTCAACATCCTATTGTCATGGCCCAATCAAAGCCCTAATCATAATTTAATCAAGTAAAAGTGAAATCTCTGAAGATAATATAATCTAATACACCCAGAGGAACAGACCAGCTTGCAAAAATAATCCAATATCTATTTATGGAATTCATAAACAATATCAAACTGCTACAGCACAAATACATTGATAAGCTTTTGACTCTCATGATTTAAGGGTTGATGATTTTATGTGTGGATTACCTTTCAAATTTATTATTTGGTTAGGAAGTATAAAGTAACAATGTGGATGGATTTCCTTCTAGCAATACTTTTAAAGTGTCAAACTCTAATCACATTGAGGTAAGAGTAGATTGGAGGAGGGAAGCGGCTGTGGCTCAAGCAATTGAGCTCCCATTTACCAAATGGAGGACCCAGGTTCAATCCCCAGGACCTCCTGGTGAAAAAAAAAGAAAGAAAGAAAGAAAAAGACATCCCAGACCTGAATGGAAAGCTGCATGGAGAGGTGCAGGCCCCCACGTGGTGAAGCACCAAAAAGACGTTGATGCAACCAAACAGGAAAAAATATATAAAATAATAGATTGGAGGGGGGATCATGGATTTGGGAGCGATTGCCCCCATGAATGACTCCATTTTGTTAGAGCTATGACAGAAAATATCAATTGCTGTCAGACAGGCCTTCCTCTTGTCAGGGCATAATTATTCATTACGTACATTGTAATAGTCTAAGCAAAGGTTATGGCTTACATAAGTTATTCGCAAATTTTATAGTACTGTTAATGGCAGAAAATTACCATATAAAGTGGAATACAAATGCCTCACCTAGATCACCTCTTTAAACATTGTTTCAATAATAAAAATAATATACACATATACTTAAAATTCAAATAGTACAAAAGGTATTAAGTGAAAAAGAAGTCTCCCTCCCTTAGTAATCTGATTTCTTTTCCTAAACGTGGCGCTCATCACCAGTTTATTGTGGGTCGTTGCAGGAACGAGATGCATTTTCTACCAGTTTGTGCATCTGTGAGACCACCTCTGTTAATTCAAGATTATTTTCTGAGGAAAATGCAAAGCCAGTAACTCAGATTTGGTCATTGAGGCATTCAACCTTTGAAATTTGAGATTGTGTAAATGTTATTCTCCTAATTTTGCTCATAAGCAACTTGAACTTGGTGAAGTGACATCACCCAGAGTGAACCAGCTGGTTGGATGAATGGCAATTAGCTCTCTGTGCTCTGCTTCTGCAACCAGTGCTCTCGCTACTTTAGTTCCTAAGCTTGGCTCCAGTATTCTGTCTTCTCAATCCTTACACAGAAGTTTTCCTGCTTACTGAAGGACAGACTCACACAACCCCAGTGCTAATGATTCCCTTTATGAAAAGCAGTGAGTTGATTACAGTACGTCAGACTGAGACTGAGATAAATATTAGAATAAATATATACCTAATGTATGCATGGTGCAAAATAATTTCAATTTATCATTATGACTATTAAAATAATTTAGATAGGATATGTAATTATTAATTAATAAAAATTAATCAATTAAACAGTCATGATTCAGATCCTACACAGTATTAAATGCTATCCTAGCAATATTGGGAGGACACTGAGAAAATTTTTCTTCTCTGGGAATACAAAAATTAAGTATAGAATCTTGATGCATGAGTGAAAATCTATATAACATTGTTCAGCATGATATCACTACATGCCAAGAGAACTTGAAATATTCAAAAAGAAGCAGGCCAATGTGAGCTGGAATGTTCTGGGCAGGTGCAAGGAGAACTAGCTGAGTTGAAGCAAGGGTTGAAGTCAGATACAGGCATTCCACTGACAAAGGAGGAGATTGGCTCAGCTCACATAGAAGAGGCACACAGAGGACAGAAGGATGGAAAATTGCCTGACTATATAGAACTTCGGTGGACCACAGTATTTCTAGTATTTTCCTGTAGAAAAAGGGGGTTCCATTTAAAGGCTTTTTTAAAAAATGAAGAAAATTAGAAAGTAATTTTTTTTAATTTATTTATTTATTATTGTGGGTAAAAATCAAAATTTTCACAATACATACCAATATTTATAAAATGATATATAAATATATATGCATATATGTGCATTTGCTTACAAAAATGTTAATGCGTGTCTCAGCAGGATCTCATTGACTGCCACAGTAAATATTGCCTCAAATAGTGGGGTTCCTGAGCGTTCTGGAGACATCCAGACACTACAGGCAGGGCAGACAGCTTAGGAGTTTGGTGCCCTGTCAGTGGGCCCTACTTTGGAATTTATGTTCTCCAGTGTGTCAGAGTTGGACTCAGTTGTGGTTGCCCTACACATGGCTCTTCTGCTCCTTCTATTTGAACCTGCAGTCAGTACTAGAGGTGATAGGTGTATGTCCAAGAGGCTTAATCTTTGGACTTTCCATGTGCCAGTTGGGCCCTGAGTCTCAACAGAGTTGCAAAACTTACTCTCCCGTTCATTGGACTTGCCCAGGACAACTAACAAGGAGATGATGATGGACAACAACCAACCCAAGGAACAGAGAGAGTCTACAACTGCAAGCAAGATAGACCTATCCATTTGCCCCATTGGATCTAAGCCCCCTCTCAATTAGAGGCAGGGTGGGCATCACCATCCCAGAATCCTCAGGATTGGGGATGAACGATGGACTAGAGTAGACTTACTGTTATTCTACTATAGACTCATTGTTACTCTAGCAATGGAAGAACTTTTATCATTGATATGGAGGTAGTGGCCACCAGAGGTTCTGAGGGGAAGGAAAGGGGAAAAATAAGTGTAATATAGGGGCATTTTTGAGACATTGGAATTGTCCTGAGTGACATTGCAAAGACAGATACAGGTCATTAAATATCTTGAGCATAACTTATAAAATTGTGCGAGAGAGAGTTCAGTGGGGAGCTAAAGATAATTTGCCTTATCAAGCACCTCCCTTCTTCCTTGGGATGGTTGCTGAGGAGGCAGAGGGAGGGAGGATGCAGCCAGCCAAGGAAGGAGAACAACTTCTGGGAAATTTTGTGAGGCATGGACTGCCCTGAGAACACTGTTTCTGCATCACCTACTAGGCCCACCAGGGCAGGGATACAGTGAATCCATTCCTCCCATTATCTGGGGTCTAAGCTGAGAGGTATGGCAAAGAGCGCTATCTGCTGGCAGAACAGAAAAGTGCAAAAACAAGGAGAAATTAATAATAAATAAATAAAAGAGGCAACCAAGTGCCTTTACTGACTCCCTCTCTAAAGTCCTTGGAAAATGGCCTGAACCTCATTACTGGGTCTTTAGCCCTGAACTGAGCAGTAAAACAGGAATAATCCTAAATATCTAGAACAAGTTGAGCCAAGAATCAAAGAACAATGGTAGCATGAAGCTACTTAACAGTAAACCCCTAGACAAGAGAGAGAAACTGAACATCAGAGTAAACTCAGCATAATAATCACATGCCTAGATATCAGCAAAAAAATAAAAGTCATACTAAGAAAAAGGAAGATATGACTCAAGCAAAGGAACAAATCAAAATTCCAGATGAGACATATGACTTGAAACAACTTATCAATGAGGTTTATATAGATCTCCTAAATCAAATCATGGAGTTGAAGGACAGCATGGCTAAAGAAATAGACATTAAGAAGAACACACTGGGTGTTCTCACAAGAAAATTTTGAAACTTTGGATAGAAAAATAACAGAGCTTATGGGAATCAAAGACACAATAAGTGAGATTAAATATACAATAGAGGCATAAAACAGTAGAGTTGAAATCGTGAAAGAAAGAATCAGTGATGTAGAGGACAGAATCAATGAAAATGAAAAGAAAGAACAGAGAAAGAAAAGAATGGAAAAATTTGAGCAGGGGCTCAGGGAGTTGGATGATAGCACAAAGCACACCAACATACATGTTATGTGAGTTCCAGAAGGAGAAGAGAAGAGAAAGGGGGAAGAAAGAGTATTTGAGGAAATAATGATAAAAAATTTCCCAACTCTCATGAAAGATATGTATATACCTGTCCAGATAACACAGCATACTCTAATTAGAATAAATCTAAATAGACCTACACCAAGAAACATGATAGTCAGAATGCCAAATGTAAAATATAAGAGAAAATTCTGAAAGCAGCAGGGGAGAAATGAAATATCACATACAAGGGACTTCCAATAAGACTTAGTATGCATTTCTCTTCAGAAACCATGGAGGCAAGAAAGCAGTGGTATGATATAATTATGGTACTGGAAGAGAAAAACTGCCAGCCAAGAATTCTTTATCCAGCAAAACTGTACTTAAATATTATAATGAGTTTAAAATATTCACAGATAAACAGAAACCAAGAGAGTTCATAAACAAGAACCCAGCCCTGCAGGAAACACTAAAGGGAGTTCTGCAGCCAGAAAAGAAAAGATAACAGAGAGAAGCTTGAGGAGAGTGTAGAAGTGAAGACTATCAACAAGGGTAGCCAAAAGGGTAAAAAGACAGACAAAAATAAGATATGATATATGAAAGCCAAAGGATAATATGGCTGAACTTAGTAATGCCTTTACAGTAATAACACTGAATGTTAATAGATTAAACTCCCCAGTCAAAAGACATAGACTGACAGAATGGATAAGAAAACATGAGCCATCCATACGGTGTCTGCAGGAGACTCACCTTAGATCCAAGGATACAAATAGACTGAAAGTAAAAGATGGTAAAAAGATATTTCACATGAATTGTAACCAAACAAGAGTAAGGGGTAACTATACTGGTGTTAGACAAAATGGACTTTAAATGCAAAAGAGTGATAAGGGATGCAGAAGGCCATTATATATTAATAAAAGGGACAATCCACCAGGAAGGAGTAACAGTCATAAATATCTATGCACCTAACCAGGGTGCCCCAAAATACATAAGGAAAACTGTGGCAAAACTGAAAGGAATATTAGATGTCTCTACCATAATAGATGGAGACTACAGTATGCCACTCACATCAATAGATAGAACAACTAGACAGAAAATCAACAAGGAAAACAGAGATAGTGAGCAATATGATAAACGAACTGAACCCAACAAATATATACAGAATATTGCACCCTAAATCAGTGGGCTATACATTCTTCTCAAGTGGTCATGGATCTTTCTCCAGGATAGACCATATATAGCACCACAAAACAGCTCTCAATAAATGTAAGAATATTGAAATTATACAAAGCACCTTCTCCAATCATAGTGGAATGAAGCTGGCAATTAATAATAGTCAGGAAAAGGGAAAATTTGCAAATATTTGGAGGCTAAACAACACATTTGTAAACAATCAGTGGGTCAAAGAAGAAATTGAAAGAAATTAATAGATAATTCAAGAAGAATGAAAACAAGAACACAATTTATCAAAATTTATGATATACAATGAAGGCAGTTCTGAGAAGGAAATTTATAGCCCTCCATACCTATATTTAAAAAGAAGAAAGAGCTAAAATCAAAGACCTAACTGAACACCTGGAGAAACTAGAAAAATAGCAAACCAATCCCAAAGCAAACATAAAGAAAGAAATAACAAAGAATAGAGCAGAAATAAGCGAAAAAAAAAAAAAAAAAAAACAAGAGAAAATCAACAAAACTAAAAGCTGGTTCTTTGAAAAGATCAATAAAACCAACAAACACTTAGCTAGACTACAAAGAAAAAGAGAGAAAACATGCAAATAAATAAAATCAGGAATGAAAGGGGGGACATTACAACTGACCCCACAGAAATAAAAAAAGATAATAAGAGCTATGAGGAAACCATATACCAACAAAGTAGACAACCTAGATGAAATGGACAAATTTGTAGAAATGCACAAACAACCTACATAGACTCTACAAGAAATACAGAAGCTCAACAAACCAATCACAAGTAAGGAGATTGAATCAGTCATCAAAAATCTTCCACCAACATGTATGTTACTAGAAGGAAAGCTTAAAAAGGTAACATGGTACAGTATAACATTGTGAAGCCTCATGTCAAATATGAATATGGGTGATTTTGCATATATAAGACTGTTTTTACAAAATATAAATACAAATAAACTAGAGAGAATGAAACAAAATAGCTTTTTATGGCAGGGGAAGCATAGAGAGGTTGAGAGGCAATGAGTTTTGTTTGTTTAGTTTTTGTTTTTTAGTATTATTATTATTGCTGGAAAAATGAAACTGCTCTAAAAATGATTGAAGTGATGAAAGCACAACTATGTGTTTGATTATACATTTTGGATGATTTCTGCTTTACTAATATGTATCAATAAACTTGATTTTTTTAAAATCTTCAGAGGATTGTGGGAAGAGGGTGATGGACTGACAAGCAGAACTGAATGCTCTCACACAAACAGTGGAGAGAGAAGCAAAAGTTGTCTGGGGGACCTGCTTTGGGGGTCAGCAGATGAGGACAATGCTACACAACTCCCAGGAGGGCAAGGGACAGCGAGGTGAAGAAGCCAAAAAGACAAATGTGAGTTATCAAGCCCCCATGGCAGCCAGGAAGGGCTCCCCTCCCCCGCCTCCAAGATATTAAGCTGGGGTAAGACCCCTGTCTCACTGTAGCCAGCTGAGAGGGGAACAGACATCTTCCTCCCTGTCAGCTGTTTCAAGGGAAAAGGGAGGGAAGTTTGGGATGCTTTTCTTCAGTAAATTCAGCCAGGAGTGCATGCTTTGCATCTCCGATCTGGAAATTCAACACAGGAATACAGGAAAGCCTGGACTGAAACACCTCCATGGAAAGGTGCATTGACTAGCACCATCTGCTGGCCTGTCTGGAAACTGCATGGACAAAAGCTGTTTGCACTCTCTGTATCCAACCCCTGGGAGAAAATCTGCACCTATTAGTGAGTCCCTGCCCTGATTTTGTAAGTTGAACCAAATATCAAAGATAGCTGTGGATGAAAAAATAACAATAGGCAAGAGAGAGAAATTAGCAATAAGAGTTAAGATATCAATATATTCAGATGCCTAGGCATCAGCAAAAACTTACAAGCCATACTAGGAAACAGGAAGAGATGGCCCAGCCAAAAGAACAAGCCAAATATACTAAAGAGATACAGGATTTAATACAATTAATCAGCAATAATCACACAACTCTCCTAAATCACTTCAAAGAATTTAAAGAAAATATGACTAAAGAAATAAAGGACATTAAGAAGACATTGGGAGAGCATAAAGAACAATTTGAAAGCCTGCAAAGAAAAGTAACAGACCTTACGGGAATGAAAGAAACAATGGATGAGATTAAAAACAAATTAGAGACTTCCGGGAAGGTGGCAGACTAGTAAGACGCGGGAATCTCTTCTCCAGAAAAAAGCTAGAGGACAAGCTGAAACAGCCCCAAAATAGATCTTCTAGGGTTTAGGACAGCAGGTGAAGGCTGCACACCACCCAGAGGAGAGAGGGACAGAAGGAAATCGCAACAACAGAACCATGAGTTGGAAAGTAGCAGCTTCTGCTGCTGCCGGCACCCTCTCCCACACTCTTCAGAATTCTTGGGCCTCTGGGCCTGCGACCACAGACAAAGGGGGCTCCAGGGATCCACCACCCCCGGAAAGGGTAGAAAGAGGGACACAGTCTTAGGCTGACTCAGGTTCTGACCTGTAAATTTGGGCAGCGGAGCCCCACGGACCCTACCACATGGTGGTTTGCCCTGGGAGCCTAGGAAGGACTGGAGATATCCAACGCTCGCAACTTCCCTATCTTCTAGCCTGGACTAATTGTTGAGGACTCCACAGGAGAGGGGAGAGAGGGCCTGGGGCTGACCCTGCTTTTGACTCCCAGGTTTGGTCTCCCCTGTCCCGAGAGCCCTTCCAGGCTTGGTGGGGTTGCGCCATTGTTTGCCTTGGAGCCTGCAAGGGGCTAAAGATTTACAAACCTCCCAATCTCCTCCTCTACTAACAGGAACTGATTGTTGAAGATTCAAAAGGGAGTGGAAATATTTCCTAGCTGGTAAAAGGGGGGCACTATGAGAGAAGTCTGGAGAACTGTCTCAGAAAGTTAGAATCACAAGGCTCTTAGCCGCCAGACAGGAAGCTCTATCACATTGATCTGCCTGTGTCACAACAAATACGCTCAGACCAGGCATTGAATTGAGAGCTGCCAACAAGCGCCATCTCCTGTCAACCAAGGAAGTGCACATAAGAAAATTACTAAGTAAGAGAGGCTTTTCCTGGCCTCTATAGCCTCCCTGCCCAAGGCCCTAGGAAAAGACTCTACAACCAATTACTGGATGCAGTGCCCAGTTTTGAGCAACCAGCAGAACAATCCTAACAATCAAGGTTGAGCCAAAAATCAAAGAGCAGTGGTAACTCACAGCCTCCTGCCAATAAAACCCCATAAAAGAAAAAGAGATATAGCATCTAAGTGAAAAAACAATCTAACCAGATGACTAAGCACCAGCAAAAAATTACGAGCCATACTAAAAAAATAGAAGACATGGCCCAAGAAAAGGAATACATCAAAGTCCCAGAAGAGATGCAGAATTTGAGAGAACTAATCAGTGAGATGAGCACAAATTTCCAAAATCAAATTAATGAGATGAAAGAGAATATAGTTAAAGAGATCAATGACATCAAGAAGTCATTGAGCAAACACAAAGAAGAATTTGAAATCCTGAACAGAAAAGTAACAGAGTTCATGGGAATGAAAGACACAATAGGTGAAGTCAAAAATACATTTGAGGCATACAACAGCAGACTCGAAATGATAGAAGAAAGAATAAGTGATACTGAAGACAGAGCAGCTAAAATTGAAGACAGAAAAGAACAGAGAGAGAAAAGAATGGAAAAAATTGAGCAAGGTCTCAGAGAGTTGAATGACAACACAAAATGCAAGAACATACGTGTCATGGGATTTCCAGAAGGGGAAGAGAAAGGAAAAGGGGCAGAAAGAGTATTTGAGGAAATAATAGCTGAAAATTTCCCAACTCTCACGAAAGAAATGAACTTACATGTCCAAGAAGCACACCGTACCCCAATAAGAATAAATCCAAATAGACCTACGCCAAGACACATATTATTCAGAATGTCAAATGTAAAAGATAAAGAGAAAATTCTCAGAGCAGCAAGAGAGAAGCAAACAATCACATACAAAGGACGTCCAGTAAGACTTAGTGCAGATTTCTCTTCAGAAACCATGGAGGCAAGAAGACAGTGGTATGATACAATTAGGAAACTGAAAGAGAAAAACTGCAAGCTGAGAATGCTTTATCCAGCAAAACTGTCCTTCAAATATGAAGGTGAATATAAAGTATTCACAAACAAACAGAAACTAAGAGAGTTTGCAAAAAAGAATCCACCTTTACAGGAAATATTAAAGGAAGCCTTAGAACCTGAAAGAAAAAGACAGGAGAGAGAGGCTTGGAGGAGAGTATAGAAGAAAGAAAAGCAGAAAGGATAACCAAAAGAGTCAAAAGAAAGACAAAAATAAGATGACATATGAAAACCAAAGAATAAAATGGAGGAGATAAATAGTGCATTTTCAGTAATATCATTGAATGTGAATGGATTAAACTCCCCAATCAAAAGATACAGGCTGATAGATTGGATAAAAAAAACATGAGCCATCCATATGCTGCTTACAAGAAACTCACCTTAGACCCAAGGATACAAACCGGCTGAAAGTAAAAGGTTGGAAAAAGATACACACGCGAATAGTAAACAGAAAAGAGCAGGTGTAGCTATACTAATATCAGACAAAACAGACTTCAAAGGCAAAAAAAAGTGATAAGAGATGTGGAAGGCCATTATATATTAATAAAAGGGACGATCCTGCAGAAAGATATAACAGTCATAGCCCAAAATATATGAGACAAACTCTGGAAAAACTGAAGGGAGAAATAGACATTTCTACAATAATCGTCGGAGACTTCAACACCCCTCTCACATCATTAGATAGAACAACTAGACAGAAGATCAACAAGGAAACAGAGAACTTGAACAATATGATAAACAAGTTAGACCTAACAGACATATACAGAACACTGCATCCAAACTCAGTGGGTTATACATTCTTCTCAAGTGCCCATGGATCTTTCTCCAGGATAGGCCACATGTTAGGTCACAATACAGCTCTCAATAAATATAAAAAGATTGAAATTATACAAAGCACCTTCTCAGATCATAATGGAATGAAACTAGAGATCAATAACAGACCAGAAAAAAGTAAATTTGCAAATGTATGGAGACTAAACAACACACTCCTAAATATTCAGTGGGTCAAAGAAGAAATTGCAAGTGAAATCAGTAAATATATTGAGACGAATGAAAATGAGAACACAACATATCAAAACTTATGGAATACAGCAAAGGCAGTCTTGAGAGGGAAATTTATAGCCCTAAATGCCTATATTAAAAAACAAGAAAGAGCTAAACTCAAAGATTTAACTGAACAACTTGAGAAACTAGAGAAAGAACAGCAAACCAATCCAAAAGCAAAAAGAAGGAAAGAAATAATAAAGATTAGAGCGGAAATAAATGAAAATGAGAACAGAAAAGCCATAGAGAAAATCAACAACACCAAAAGCTGGTTCTTTGAGAAGATCAATAAAATTGACAAACCCCTCGCTAGACTAACAAAGAAAAAAAGAGAGAAGATGCAAATAAATACAATCAGAAATGAAAGGGGGGAAATTACAAATGACCTCACAGAAATAAAAAGAATCATAAGAGGATATTATGAGAAACTATATGCCAACAAACTAGACAACCTGGATGAAATGGACAAATTTCTAGAAACTCATAACCAACCTACACTGACACAACAAGAAATACAAGAACTTAACAAACCAATCACAATTAAGGAGATTGAATCCGTCATCAAAAACCTCCCAGCAAAAAAATAAAAAAATAAAAAAAATAAAAAAATAAAAAAACCTCCCAGCAAAGAAAAGTCCACGACCAGATGGCTTCACAGGTGAATTCTACCAAGCATTTCTAAAAGAATTAACACCAATCCTGTTTAAACTTTTCCAAAAAATTGAAGTGGAGGGAAAATTACCCAACACATTTTATGTAGCCAACATCACCCTAATACCAAAGCCAGATAAAGATTCCACAAGAAAAGAAAATTAAAGACCAATCTCTCTAATGAACATAGATGCAAAAATTCTCAACAAAATACTTGCAAATCGAATCCAACAGCATATCAAAAGACTTATATATCACGACCAAGTGGGATTTATCCTGGTATGCAAGGCTGATTCAACATAAGAAAATCAATCACTGTAATACACCACATTAACAAATTGAAGGAAAAAAAACACATGATCGTCTCAATAGATGCAGAAAAGGCATTTGACAAAATCCAACATCCTTTTTTGATAAAAATATTTCAAAAGATAGGAATAAAAAGAAAATTCCTTAATATGATAAAAGGCATATATGAAAAACCCACAGCCAACATCATACTCAATGGGGAAAGGTGAAAGCTTTCCCCCTAAGATCATGAACAAGACAAGGATGCCCACTGTCACCATTGTTATTCAACATTGTACTAGAAGTTCTAGCGAGGGCAATTAGACAAGACAAAAAAATTAAAGGCGTCCAAATAGAAAAAGAGGAAGTAAAACTCTCACTGTTTGCAGATGACATGATCCTGTACTTAGAAAATCCTGAAGTATCCACAACAAAGCTACTTGAAATAATAAATGAGTTCAGCAAAGTGGCAGGATACAAGATCAAAATGCAAAAATCAGTAATGTTTTTGTACACTAGTACTGAACAATCTGAGGAGGAAATCAGGAGGAAAATTCCATTTTCAATGGCAACAAAAAGACTCAAATACCTAGGAGTTAATTTAACCAAAGAAGTACAGGACCTATATGCAGAAAACTACAAAACAATGCTAAAAGAAATTTAAAAAGACCTAAACAAATGGAAAGACATTCTGTCTTCATGGATTGGAAGAATAAATATCGTGAAGATGTCATTCTTGCCCAAACTTATTAATAGATTCAATGCAATACCAATCAAAATCCCAACAGCTTACTTTACAGAATTAGAGAAGGCAATTACCAAATTCATCTGGAAGGGTAAGTGCACCCAAATAGCCAAAAGTATTCTAAAAAAGAAGAGCAACGTGGGAGGAATTTCACTGCCTGACCTTGAAACATATTACAAAGCTACAGTGGTCACAACAGCATGGTACTGGCATAAAGATAGACATATCGATCAGTGGAATAGAATTGAGAATCCAGGAATATACCCTCACCTATACAGTCAACTGGTTTTTGACAAACCTACCAATACCACGCTGATGGGAAAAAACAGTCTCTTCAACAAATGGTGTTGGGAGAACTGGATATCTATAACCAAAAGAATGAATGAGGACTCCTATCTCACCCCCTATACAAGAATCAACTCAAAATGGATCAAAGATCTAAATATAAAAGCCAGGACCATAAAACTACTAGAAGAAAATGTAAGGAAACATCTTCAAGACCTTGTAGTAGGTGGTGGTTTCTTGGACCTCACACCCAAAGCACGTGCAACAAAAGAAAAAGTAGATAAATGGGACCTCCTCAAAATTAAACACTTTTGCACCTCACAGGACTTTGTCAGAAGGGTGAAAAGGAAGCCAACTCAATGGGAGAAAATATTTGGAAATCACATATCTGATAAGGGTTTAATATCCAGGATACATAAAGAGATGTTACAACTCAACAATAAAAAGAAAAATGACCCAATTAAAAAATAGGCCAAAGACTTGAATAGACATTTCTCTGAAGAAGAAATACAAATGGCAAAAAAACACATGAAGAAATGCTCAACATCACTCATGATTAGGGAAATGCAAATCAAAACTACAATGAGATATCATCTCACACCTATCAGAATGGCCACTATGAAAAAGACAGAGAACTACAAGTGTTGGAGAGGATGTGGAGAGATAGGAACACTTCTTCACTGTTGGTGGGAATGCAGGATGGTACAAGCACTATGGAGGACTGTTTGGCAGTTCCTAAAGAAGTTGAATATAGACTTGTCATGTGACCCTGCAATACCACTACTGAGTATATACCCAGAAGAACTGAGAGCAGTGACACCAACAGACATCTGCACATCGATGTTCATAGCCACATTATTCACCATTGCCAAAAGTTGGAAACAGCCCAGGTGTCCATCAACAGAAGAATGGATAAACAAACTGTGGTCTATTCACATGATGGAATATTATGCAGCTGTAAGAAGAAATGAAGTCATAAAGCATATGGCAACATGGATGAACCAGGAGGACATTATGTTGAGTGAAGCAAGCCAGACACAAAAGGACAAATACATATTAATGCGTTACTATGAACCAAATATATTGTGTGATATATTGTTTCATTCAAAAAAAATTTTTATATGTATCCATTACATTTAATTGAGAAATGTAAAAAATAAAATAAAATAAAATAAATTGCATTTTCCTGATTTCTAAAAAAAAAAAAATTAGAGGCAAATAAGAGCAGATTTGAATAGCTTAAAGATAAAATTAGTGATTTTGAGGACAGGATATCTGAACTGGAAAAGACAGGAGAAGAGAAAGAGAAGAGAATGGAAAAAATGGAATGGAGTCTCAGGGAATTGAATGACAATGCAAAATGCACTTTTTCGTCATTGGTGTCCCAGAAGGAGAAGAGAATGGAAGAGGGGCAGAAAGAATATTTGAGGAAATAATGACTGAGAACTTCCCAACCCTTATGAAGGGCATAAATATCAATATCCAAGAAGGACAATGCACCCCAAACAATAAATCTGAATAGACCTACCCTGAGACACCTACTATTCAGAATGACAAATATCAGAGATAAAGAGAGTGTTCTGAAAGCAGAAAGATACAAGGGAAAGCATCACATACAAGGGAAATTCAATAAGATTAAGTACCAACCTCTCATCAGAAACAATGGAGGAGAGAAGAAAATGGTATGATGTATTTAAGGTACTAAAAGAAAAACTGCCTTGCCAAGAATTCTGTATCTGGCAAAACTTTCCTTCAAAAATGAGGGTGAGTTCAAAGTCCTCACAGACAAACAAAAGCTGATAGAATGTGTTACCAAAAGACCAGCTTTGCAAGAGATACTAAATGCGATGCTCTGTATGCGATGGAAAAAACAAGGGTGAGATATTTGGAGAAGAGTTTATCAAAGCCTGATGAAGGAAAATGCACAGCATGAATTATTTAAATCTGTCTTTTTTATTATCATTTAAAGTTTTAGACACAGGGACATTTATCCTGGAGAAATAGGGCAAAACTCTTGTTTGTAAAAAGTCTTTCAGATGACGCATATAAATCTAAATGGTAGCATTATTGTCTAATATTTGGACTATGCTTTGAAAAGTTATGGTTTATACTTAAGATTAGAATTCTGAGCATGTTTTTGATGTGTAAATTTAATTTAATCCAAATATAAGGATGGATACATTTTAAAGACACAACTTGAAAAGCAAATTCTTGAATAGAAAATAACTATCTTATTAAAATGTTATTAAAATGTTGACTCATTGACTTTTGTTTTATGATAAAGGAAATAAGTGATTGTTTTCTCTCCTAGAAATGTACTGCTGTTACTATTCACCCTGTTTTACTTGCTTCTGTAGACCAACAATGGTCTAATATCCATGATATATTAAGAGATCCTATAACTCAACAATAAAAAGACAAATGACCTGATTAAAATATGGGCAAAAGACCCAAATAGACATTTTTCTAAAGAAGAAATACAAATGATGAAAAAACACATGAAAAATGCTCAACATCACTGGCTATTAGGGAAATGCAAATCAAAACTACAATGAGATATCATTTCACACCTATCAGAATGGCCAATATTAAAAAAAAAAAAAACAGAAAACTATAAGTGTTGGAGAGGATCTGGAGAAATAGGAACACTTATTCACTGGTGGTGGGAATGTAGAATGGTACAGCCATTGTGGAAGTCTGTTTGGCATTTCCTTAGGAAGGTAGATATAGATCTGCCATGAGAAGAACTTAAATGTTAACCATGGGCTGCTCAATAGGTTCAGTATAAACTGGATGAAACATTGAAAAAGATCCTTAATGCAAAGCCAGTCTACATTAAAACCTTAAGAAGGAGATCCACCTTTACAGAATTACCACTTGATTATCAAAATAATCAAATACTCAGAGTTCAGCAAAAGATCACATCATACAAAGAAGCAGGAAGAGATGTCCCAGTGAAAAGAAAAAAATAAACAAGGGAAGCGCAGAAATTGGAATAATTAATACAATTAATCAAAGACATTCAGTCAGCCCTCATAAATAAGTTCAATGAGCAAAATGAAAATATGGAAAGAAAGAACCAAGAAGATGATTCATGAACAAAAGGAGGAAGCAGAACTGTTGGGGATGAAAATCGCAATAGGAGAGATTTAAATACCCTGGGAACTTTCCCTTTTAAGGATCCATATGATTAGATGGGGCCCACCTGGACAACCCAGGATAATCTCCCCATCTCAGAGATCTTAACTTCAGTCACATCTACAAAATCCCTTCACATGTAATAGTCTCAGGTTAGAGGGTATTATAGTGTGGACTTCTTTGGGGGGTAAGGTTTTACTCTACATACAAAAACAATTTTTTAACAACGTGGCACGAATCTTTCGTTATCTTATTTAGGGTGCTTTCACTCTATTGACATTAAAAATCACACATCAATCTATAATCATTCACAGGTAAAGAAATAAAAGTAAATGCTCATGGTATAGCCTTACAATTTCTTTGATTAAAAGATGAGCGTTTTTCACAAATGGAAAGTATAATTTCATTTGTAGAGTCCTTTAGTTCAGCTTAAGTGATGTATCTAATATCAATAGTCATTTTTTACCTCATCCTTACTATTTTATGAACTAGAAAATGCCAGTGTTGACATTTAATATTTAGTCGTTTTTACAGAAAGATTAGACTCTTAAATTTACCAACACCTGCAAACCAAAATGAAAATTTTAGCCTCTGGCCAAGAACTGTTGAAGTCAGTACCTAAGACGTCTTACTAATTTGAATTAGAAATCAATGGGAAGAGAAAGTAATGGTGGCCTCAACTGCATCAAATCATGCATACCCTGGGCTGGTTGACTGAAAATGTAGCACAAAGAGGGTGGTGATGTCTAGCTACAAAATGAAAAATTCTCTCAGAGCCTTGAAACCACAAAGAGAAAATGCTCTGATACATGAATGTTGATAGTATAATGTGACGTAATTAATAAAATGCTCTCAGCACTGGACTAGAAGTCAAGAGTTTCTCAACCCAATTCTATCATTAACTTACATTGAAATAAGGTTACTTTACCTGAGACTCAGTATCCACCTATGAAACTTGAGATAGACTATCTCCAAGGCCTCAGTTTTGCTTTGTTTTGTTTAATAACAATAATAGTATATTGATCAAGCACTTACCATGTCCCAAGAGCTGTGATGAGCATTTTAAATCAATAGCTCATTTAGTCATCATATCAACACTAGGTACTACTATTATTTTGTAGGTGAGGAAACTAAGGTTAAGGGAGATTAAGCAACATGTCTTGTTTATTTGCTTGTAAGTGCAAAAGCTAGTATTTGAACCCAGGTTTGTTCTTAATCACTTCCCTTTGCTGTAACAATCATAGCATCATTCAGTTTTAAATTCTATAATTAAAAAATAAATTGACTTGATTTTCAAAGAATTATATTCAATTTAAAACTTACCCTCCTTCAACCATAATAGATAAAGTTAGATATTCCCATTCTGTCTTCTCATATCAACTTGCACATACATTGAGAATAACATTCATATTGCATAGCAATTCTGTTTGTGTGTATTACTCTCTCCAGTTAGGTAGTCTGTTTCTCTAGAGCAGATACTCTGCTTCATTAATCATCACATCCCTGGCATCCAGAATAGGGCTTGTTATGTGGTAGGTCCTCACTAAATACTTTTTTAATAAATGCATTAATGCTCCATTTCTCAAAGTTGGGTTCTGTGTACACAATCATCCTCTGAGATACTCTGAAAAATGAATTACATAATACAATGTTTGTTTAATATGACCTACTTTTTTCTACATGGCTCTTTATAATTAATTTTAATGTTCTTAATGTTTGAGAAGTTCTGAAGAAAGAACAGTGCTTTAATTTTTTAGGCCAGAATTATACACGCATTGGACTGAGATCTTTTAAAATGAAACTGAATGGTTCATGCATGATACTTTGTGAATCAATACATTAATGAATTAAGCATAAAATTCTGCTTAAAAAAAAGATCTTTTGTAATTATGAATGAATTCCATATTCTTAAACATGTATTATTAGTTACAATATGATTTCTGCCTACCTCATGTCAAAACATTCTCTCTACATATTAGTACCCTAGACTCACAGGCCTTCTCAAACCGGAAAATAATTTCCTTCTCAGGATCTTTGCACAAACCTTCTCATCTTCTCAGTACTTTTCTTTGCTAAAGACAATGTATCTAACACCCACTGATTTCTCATTTCTTTATTGTAATGTCATTTCCTGAAAAAGTTGTGTTATTCTATCAAAGACTCTTCTTAGTTTCCTTTACAGAACTTATCACTATTGGTGTCTGGGTTGAATGAATTATGTACCCCAATTTAGACATGCTCTTAATCTTAATCTGTATTCATGAGGGTGGGAACTCATGGTAAATTGAACATATTGTTTTTTAGTTAAAGTGTGGCTCAACTGAATGGGAACGGGTCTAATCAGATTACTGGATGCCTTATAAAGAAAAAGCCACTGGAAGGAACCAGAAGCCAGAAGTAAGCAGGAATCCAGAAGAGAAAGGAGAGGACACTGCCATGTGACAGGAATGCCAAGGAAGGCCAAGAATTGCCAGCTCACTAGGATGTTACTGACCTCCAAACTGCTAGCCGGTACATTCCTGTAGTTTAAGTAAACATATTGTGTGGTGTTTTTGATATCAGGCCAGAAAACTAAGACAGTTTGTTTGTCAAATGTCTGCCTTCCTCATTGGACTCCATAATAACATTTGTATCTTTTTTTTTTTTTTTTCGCCATTTTTACCATGTTACCATTTACTCTTTGAATGGGCATAGATATATTTATGTTTCTATGAAAAACTTTTCTCTCCTACTTTAGAAGATAATGTTCATGAGGTTTTACTGTGTCTTTTTGTCTACCACTATATTGTTAAAACTATCCCTGTAGTAAATACTCAGTGTTCAATAAATATTTGCTTAATTTTTAAAACATGAGTTTAAGAGCTCAGTTTGGGTGGGCACTGGGTGATGGGTTGTTATATATTCAGATCCTATTGTTATTCAAAAATAGATGCTGTAAAAAAAAAATCTATCTTTCCTTCCTACAAGTTACCTTAGACGTTTTCTCCATGTTGGCAGTTTTTCTTGTTAGTTATTACCTTAACAATTAACTCTTTATTAGGTGAGACATGGTTTTCCATGTACCATGGTGAAGCCCCTTTCAAAATTCACTTCAGATCAGAAATTATATTAGAGTTTAATTTAAGCTCCAGATGTCAGGTCTGTTATCAAGCCTTCTTACCTCAAACAACATTGTTAGAAGATGTACAGAAACTGCTGGTAAACATGGAATGAATTCCATATTCTTAAACATGTATTGAGAGAGTAACTCTTTCTCTCTGTCTTGGGCAGATATCAACCCTCCTTTTCCATATTTTATAGGTTCCTAAGAGCAAAGCTCATGAAACCATCAGAGTGGCTATTGATGTAGGCTTCTGTCACAGTGATGCAGATACTCCTGTGAAAATAAGGAGATCAGGGAGGACCTTCAGAGGAGATTTGATGGAGTTTCAATTAAAGGCCATGGCAACTGAAAGAATTAGAAGGTCACCCTGGAATGTAGGAAACAAGCCCTCTGGTCTCATGCTAATAGGAGCTAGGTGGGGAAACATCTTGAGCTTGTAAGATTTACAATGTCTGTGAATTTCAGGAAGAAAAAGAGGAACTGAGCTATCAACTTTTAAGACTTGCTCATTTTAGTAAAATGTAAACTGTCAAGTATCTATTGACTTTGTATATGTACATACATATTTTCTTTGTTCTAAAGCCAAAATAAAAGCCACACCTTATGAGGTGGCAGGGCTCTTCTCTCCATATCGGACGGAGAGTCCCCAGATCCCAGTTTTTCTTCTCTTTGTCTTATTCTTTCTTTCTCATCCGTGGCACCGTTTTCACAGACCCAGTTCTTGAACGCCAACATATGGCGCCCAACGTGGGGCTCTGAAAACGAAACTTTTCTTTCTGTCAGTGCGCGGACCAAGGAGCTCCTGAGAGCGGTTTTAAAAGAAACAGAAAAGGTAAGCTTCATCCTTGGAATCATCAGGGTAAATGGGTAATCAGCAGTCGAACTTTGAAGAGTTCTCTAGAGTGTTAAAAACTTTATTAAAAAGGACCGGTGTAACTATTAAATCCTCGGCTTTTGAGGAACTTTCTTCTCTTGTACAGAAATGTTGTTATTGGTTTCAGCCGCAAGGACAGGATATTTTAAACCTGAAACATTGGGAGTTAGTGAAGAAAGCTTTAAAAAGGGTTTATCAAAAGGGAGAAATAATTCCCCTTCATGTATGGTCTTTGTGTAGTCTTATTTCTGTTGCTCTTGAACCTTTGCAATCAGATGAGGATGAAGATTGTGAACAGGATACTGCTATTGCTGGACCGATGGCAGAACAAGCTAATGGTGATTTTGATGAAAATGTACTTGAGGGGGTTAGTGAGCAGGCAGGAACAGATAGACTCAGGTCTAATAGAAAGAAGAAAAGGAAAGAGGAAGCTTATGGAGCTTTTTCAGCGGTCACTATGCCGTCTGCTCCAAATTATGATTTGTTGTCTTTTGAGCCAGCATCTGCACCGCCTAAGGCATCTGCTGATCCATTTTTTACAACATTTGATGACCCTCCTAAAGCTTCTGTTTTTGTGCCAGTACCATCCTCCTCAATTATGAAAAGTATAGCACAGGGAAGTAGAGAAGGAGATTCAGAGGCTATGCGACTCCTTTCTACTTTTCCAGTAACAGTAACTCAAATTCCAGTAGATGCTGACAATCCCCAAGGGAGTGTACAGTATGAGCATGCTCCTATTCCTTTTAAAACTATCAAAGAATTAAAACAAGCATGCACTCAATATGGTGTAAATTCTCCTTATACTCAAGGATTGGTGCAAGGAATGGCACAAGCAGACAGATTAATACCCTGGGACTGGGATTTGTTAGCTCGAGCTGTTCTTAATTCAGCAGAATTTTTACAATTTAAAACTTGGTGGGCTGATGAAGCTAATATTGTAGCACGACAAAATCAACAGCAAAATCCACCAGTGCCTATTACTGCTGAACAAATATTAGGAATAGGTCAATGGGTTGGAGTTCCTTGCCAAGCTCAATATGATGATATTGCCATTGTACAAGTTCGATTGTGCTGCCTAGCTGCCTGGCGATGAATCACCACCACTGGACAGGCTGTACAATCATTTTCAAAAATTGTTCAAGGAAATACTGAACCCTATGTTGAATTTGTAGCGAGGCTGGAAGATGTAGTCAACAAGACAGTAACTCAGCCTGATCTTAAAGAAATGCTTATTCTAATGTTGGCTTTTGATAATGCTAATAGTGAGTGTAAAAAGGCTTTGAGTCCCATAAAGGCAAATGGAGGTAATTTACAGGATTATATAAGAGCATGGCGTTCTTTAATAATTTAACCATAATCACTAATGACAGTAATCCTTATTTCTGGAATTTTGGTAATACAGCATTTACTAACAGCTCAATAATTTGGAAAAATCAAGGAAAATATATCCCACAACCATGGGACACTAAACTTAACAAAACTCAAAGTTATTTGTGAAAATTATTTTGGTGAACTGGTCCAATTTTTGTAAGGCAACGCAGCAAAAGTGATATTACTATTTGAAAAAGAAAATCAACTCAATTTCTTACAATATGTGTACGAGATCCTATAGTTATATCATTGGAACAGTAATTTTTGGTGAAAGGAATATTAGTTGCTTCAATTGCTCCTTATTTACATGTTTTAAGAATTCATATTTGCAGGAAAATCAAACTCTTTTTTATAGCAAGAAGAAGAAAAGGACTATGGTTACCGGTTCAGATGACCAGACATTGGCAGCAGTCTCAATAATCCCAGTTACTGTGGCGTTTCCTCAACCATTATTTAAAAAGAACTAAAAGACTGATTGGACTTTTAATAGCAGGAATTTTGGGACTGATTCACATCATAACTGCTGCAGCTGTCACTGGCACAGCTCTACATCAAGGAGTCTAGAATCAACAATATGTTAAGGACTGGCATAAAAATGCAAGTGAGATATGTGGCATAGCCAGTCTCACATTGATATGGAACTGAATAATCTTATGAATGATCTTGAAACAGCTATTATACATTTGGGTAATCAAATTTATAATTTAAACTTGTTAAGAGCTCTTGAATATGATTGAAATGAAAGTTCTATTTGTATTACTTTTTTGGCTTATAATAATAGTGAACATGATTGGGAGGAAGTGAAAATTCACTTGATTGGATATAAACATCATGTTTCTATAAATCTTTTAGAATTGCAAAAGAAGGCATTGAGCAAATATCAAACGAATTGAAAGAAACCACTGGTGCAGCCATTTCACTGGTGGAAACAAAACAGTTCAAATATCATTTTGGATTGGATTTGGAATTATTGTTATATGTGTTTTAACTGTTTGTATTGTCAAGGCTAGACTAATTAGACCCGATAAATGCATTTATGTTAAGAAACATGACCATGAAAAACTAATTTTGCATTACTTAGTAGAAAGATTCTACTAATAACCCCTTGATCTTAATACTAAATATCTGCACAAAAAATATTCATTTAAGGAACCTGAAGAAGCATAAATATTAATGAAATTGCCTTCCATGTAAGAGCTCAAAAGCTTGGCTGGTAGTCAATGATGGGTAAGATTCTCAGAGGAGAACAACCTAAGACAGGCACAGTCACAAGAGCCTATGGAAGAAGACAAGTGTGACAGGAGGTCACCTTGTATGAGCTTATATAATGGTTCCTATGAGCTTTAATTAATAAAAAAGGGGGAAATGATGGAGTTTCAATTAAAGGCCATGGCAACTGAAAGAATTAGAAGGTCACCCTGGAATGTAGGAAACAAGCCCTCTGGTCTCATGCTAATAGGAGCTAGGTGGGGAAACATCTTGAGCTTGTAAGATTTACAATGTCTGTGAATTTCAGGAAGAAAAAGAGGAACTGAGCCATCAACTTTTAAGACTTGCGCATTTTAGTAAAATGTAAACTGTCAAGTATCTATTGACTTTGTATATGTACATACATATTTTCTTTGTTCTAAAGCCAAAATAAAAGCCACACCTTATGAGGTGGCAGGGCTCTTCTCTCCATATCGGACGGAGAGTCCCCAGATCCCAGTTTTTCTTCTCTTTGTCTTATTCTTTCTTTCTCATCCATGGCACCAATTTCACAGGCCCAGTTCTTGAACGCCAACAGAGATTGCTGATGGTACTGTGAAGAAAGAGCATATATTTTCTGCCACAACACTGCGGTGTGTGGAGTAACTAGTGGTCACTATTAGTTCAGATAATATTTTGAAAAAAATTTGGTCTTGATTTGAATAATTTATTTACCTCTTAACATTGAAGTGGCTCATAAAAAGATAGAAACCAGACAAGGCTTGCTTATCTCTGAAATATGAAAAGTAGGACACATTTCCTCAGTCTCTCTGAACATCATAGAACATTCTACGTAAAATGCCAATAATATTCACTATCTGTTATAGCTGTTATAAGGAGTAACTGAGCCAATATGGGTCCACTCCTTTTATTCTTTATTACATTATCTCAGAATATAGCCAAGTAGAAGATGAGATATTAATTTGAAAAGGGAGTCAGACAAGGACATGCTTTTTTCTTTTCAAGCCAACATTTGCATTTACTGAAATATGTAAAATTGTATGTAAATATGTAAAGTTTTTAATTGTGATATAACCTTGGCTTCCAAATGTATTGGAATCATAAGGAAATTTTTGCTTCTTTTGATCACTGACGCTCTAGGCTATCTTCCTTGTATAGAACTGGTCCAACCAGTCCTAGAAAGATTGTTGAAGAAATTTTAACTGAACTATGATAATCTCATCATTATTCATAAGCCAATCTCTATGAGTTCCACAATAAGATCCCAAGTTGCAGCTCTTCTCCACTGGGTGCTCAGCTACTTAAGCAGCAGTGTTATTCAGAGAGAAGATTGCCATTGTCCATATCCCCACATCCAGAACACTGGCTTAGAGATTTTTCCTGGGGCGGGGGGGGCGGGGGAGAAGCAGTTATAAAAATGGTGGATCCTGATTTCTTCCCAAAAGAACTGTTATTTGCAATAGAACATGAAAAGCTCACTTCTAACATACATTCAAGAAGAGTGGAGGTTGTGGGAAAGGAAATTGGGAGAATATTTAAGATACAGGATAAACTAGGGCAGCTAGTTTGCAAAGAGAACAAGGAAATAAGACAGCTGGTAAGAGACCTCCTAAGTTAAGAATGAATAACAAATACCGACCTTAAAAACTATTCCTTCAAAAGAACCACTATTTGATCAGATTTTTTTGTAGAGAAAATGATTCCCCAAGAAATTATTGGGAAAAAATAGTGCTACCAGCCATAAGTTCATGGAGTTCAACAGATGGGCATGACCAGAGACAAAGGAAGTAAGTCCTACAAAATAGTGTCATTCCAGAGTTACTGTGCACAAACCCAACATTGTGTTTCCTGGAGAAGCACCATCAGAAACTTAACATTGTGGGATTGGAGAGAGGAGTTGATGTTACTGAAATAATACAGCCAGTCACTAAACAAATAAACAGGTAAATAACATTTAAAAGCCCCAGGAGGGCAGTACCTAGACTTGATACATAATTAACTAAAATGCCCAGTTTCCAAGAAAAAAATTACAAGGCATGTTAAGATACAGGAAAGTATGACATACACTGGGAGGGAAAAGCAGACAAGAGAAACTGCCTGTGAGGGCAACCTGATGTCAAATTTATCAGAAAAAGACTTGAAAGTGCACATTATAAACATGTCCACAGAACTAAAGCAAACCATGATTAAAGAAGTAAAGGAAAGTATGAAGCCTATGCCACAGAAAATAAAGAATATCAATAAAGAGATAGCAATTACACAAAAGAACCAAACAAAAATTCTGGGATTGAAAGGTACAAAAACAATTTTAAAATACACTAGAAGCACTCAACAGTAGATTTGAACTTGCACAAGAAATAATAAGTGCACTTGAAGATCTGACAGAGATGATATAAGCAAAGAACATAGAGAAAAATAATAATAACAGTGAATAAAGCCTCAGAGAAATGTAGGACACCATTAAGTGTGCCAGCATATGTTTACTTGGAATGCTAGAAGAAGAATAGAGAGAGAAAAGAGAAGAAACACTATTTTTAAAATAATGGCTGAAAACTTCCCACATTTATTGAAAAACAACCAGGAGACTCATTGAACTCCAAGTAGGGTAAACTTGAAGAAATGTACAAACAGAAACATTGTAATAAAAATGCTGAAGTAAAAGACAAGGTTAAAATCTTGAAAGCAGCAAGAGAAAAATGACTCATTATTTACAGAAAACTTTCAATAAGATTAACAGCTGACTTCTTAGTTGAAACAGTGGAGGCCGGAAAGCAGTGTGGTAACATTTTCAAAGTGATTAGAGAAAAAAAATGCCAACTAAGAATGATAAATCCAGTAAAGCTATTTTTCAAACTGAGTGTGAACAAGATAAACAAAACCTGAAAGAACCCGGTTCAATCCCCGGTACCTCCTAAAAAAAAAAGTTATTGAGGATCTCAAAAAGCTTTTGTTTATATGTGTTGTATCTATTGCTATGAAATTTAAATTGAGAAAATTTTAATTTTTATATACCAATCTACTTACAATAATAAATGAATGAATTAGAGAATAGAAAAATAATAGAGAAAACCAATGAACCAAAAACATGGGTCTTGGAAAATATCAACAAAATTAACAAGCCTTTAGCTAGACTGACCAAGGAAAAAAAAGTGAGAAAATACTTAAGTACTGAAATCAAGAATGAAAGAGAGACATTACAACCCACCTCACATAAGTAAAAAGCATAAACTATTGTGTTAGATTGAACTCTGTATCCCAATCTAGGCGTGTTCTTAATCTTAATCTGCATTCCTATAGGTAGGAACCCACTGTAAATAGGATGTCCTAAAGATATTACTTTTAGTTAAAGTGTGGCTCAACTAAATGAGGGTGGGTCTTAACCCAGATTGTTAGAGGCCTTACAAAGGAGACCCACAAGTCATAGAAACAGGAAAGGAGAGGACATTGCCGTATGATACGAAGCAGAGATTCAGGCCAAGAAACCTCAAGGATTGTGACAAGCCAGCAAGGAACACTGTCAACCCTGGGCGGAAGCAAGCCTTCTAGCCTCTGAAACTGTGAGATGGTAAATTCCTATGTTTACACCAATCCATTATGTGGTATTTGTGAGAGCAGCTCTGGAAAACTAAGTCAATTATGAACAAGTTTATGCCAACAAATTAGATAATACAGATAAAATAACAATCTCCTAGAAATACACAAAACATCAAAACTGATCCAACAATGAATAAGCATTTAACAGGTAAATAGTAGAAAGAAAAAAAACTTCCCACAAAGAAGAGCCCTTGCTAAGATGGCCTCACTAGTGAATTCTACCAGATGCTTATAGATGAATTAACACCAATTCTTCTGAAATTCTTTCAAAAAACTGAAGAAAAGGGAACACTTCCCAACTCACTCTATGAGACCAATATTACCAGATACCAAAACCATACAAAGATATCACAAGGACAAAAAAACTACAAATATCTTTTATGAATATAGTTGAAAATCTCACCAATAAAATACTAGCAAATTGAATCCAGCAACATATAAAAAGAAGTATACACTATGACCAAGTGAGGTTTACCCCAGAAATGCAACCTTGGTTTAACATCCAAACAACTCAATCAATATAATACATCATATTGATGTAATAAAGGACAAGGATCACATGGTAATCACAATAGTTTTTTTTTAGATTTATTTATTTATTTCTCCCCCTCTTCCCTTGTTGTTTTGCGCTCGCTGTCTGCTCTCTGTGTGTTCTTCTGTGTCTGCTTGTCTTCTCTTTAGGATGCACCAGAAACCGATCCTGGGACCTTCCAGAGTGGAGAGAGTCACTCAATCTCTTGCGCCACCTCAGCTCCCTGGTCAAATGCATCTCCTATTGTCTCTCTTCTGTGTCTCCTTTTGTTGCGTCATTTTGCTATGCCAGCTTTCCGCACAGGCCAGCACTCTGTGCGGGCCAGCTCTCTGCTCGGACCAGCTCACTGCACAGGCCAGCTTGCTTTTTACCAGGAGGCCCTGGAAATCGAGCCCTGCGCCTCTCATATGGTAGATGGGAGCCCAATCACTTGAGCCACATCCGCTTCCCACAAATGACTTTTTTTAAAAAAGCATTTTACAAACTCCAACATCCTTTCAAGATTAAAAAAAATAAATAAATAACCACCCAACACACTAGGAATGGGAATTTCTTCACTTGATAAATGGCATCTTATAAACCCCCACACCTAGCAAAATATTTATCAGAGAAAGATTTAATATTTTTCTCTTAAGATCAAGAACAAGACTAGGAAGTCTATCTCGCCACTTCTATTAAACAATGGGGACTAGAGGTTTTAGCTAGGGCATTTAGGCAAGAAAAATAAAAGGGATCCAGAGTAAAAAATGTGTTCGTTTCTTAAAGGGGCAGTAACAGATGACCACAATCTGTTGAACAAGAGAAACATATTTTCTCAAATGCTGGAAGCTAGAAGTTCTAAACCAAGGTTTCAGCAGTGCCATTCCCCCTCCAAAGGCTCTAGGGAAGAATTGTTCCTTGCCTCTTCCTAGTTTCTGGTGGCTCCCAACAATCCTTGTCATCCCTAGGCTAGTAGATGAATCATTCCAATCTCTGTCTCTACTATAAGATGGGCTTCTTCCCTGTGTGTATTGGTGTGTCCTCTCCTCTTTTATAAGGACACCAGTCATTGGCTCTAGAACCACCCCCAATCTAGCATGAACTTCAACTTAACTTAATTAATTACATCTGCAATGATGCTATTTCCAAATAAAGTCACACTCTAAGGTTCCAGGTGGGCATGAATTTTGGAGGGACACTCTACAGAAAGGAAGAAGCAAACCTATCTCTACCTGCTGTTGACATGATGTTGTAAATATAGAAAATCCTATAGGAACCCATTAAAGAAAAATATTAGAGCTAATGAACAAGTTCAATGAGTTTACAGGATACAGACCAACATACAAAAATCAATTGCATATCTATACACTTGCGATGAACAATCTGGAATCAAAATTAACAAAACAACTCAATTTATAATAACATCAAAAAGAATATAATATTTAGAAATAAACTTAACAAAAGAAGTGCTAGACTTGTGCATTGAAAACCACAAAACATCACTGAAGAAAGTTAAATACCTAAATAAATGAAAAGACACCCTAGTGCATGGATTAGAAGACAATACTGTTAAGATGTCAATATTCCCCATATTGATCTATAGTTTCAAAGCAATTCCTATCAACATCTCAACTGGCTTTCTTGCAGAATGTAATAAGGTGTTCTTAAAATTTGTATGGAAATACAAATGACCCAGAATAGACAAAATAATCTTGGAAAAGAACAAAGTTGGGGGGCTCGCACACTCCTTGATTTCAAAACTTACTATCAGGTAGAGGATGTAGCTCAAGTGGTTGAGTGCCTGCTTATGAATATTCATAGAAGCATTTTTCATAAAGCCAAAAAGGGGAAAATCCCAAATTTCCATCAACTGATGAAGGGATAAACATAATGTAGAATATCCATACAATGGAATACTATTTAGCCATAAAAAGGAATGAAGAACTGATTCATGCTATGACATGGATACATGGATGAATCTTGACAACATTATGCTAAGTGAAAGAAGCCAGTCACTAAAGGCCACATATTCATATAAAATATCCAGAATAGGCAAATCCACAGAGACAAAGACTAGATTAGTGGTTATTGGGACTGGAGGGAGGGGGAATAGGGAGTGGTTTCTAATGAGTATGGGATTTCTTTTAGGATGATGAAAATGTTCTAAAATTTATACTGGTGATGGCTGCACACCTCTGTGAATATATTAAAAACCAGTGGATTGTATACTTTAAAGGGGTGAGTTTAAGGTGTGTAAATTATATCTCAATAAATATATTATTAAAAAATAGCAATTGAACTATTATCTTTCTTCTATGGGTTTCTCTTAATAAAGAAGAAAATCTGTGTCTTTTTCTCCAAAAGAGCAAGAGATCATGAATCAAATTAGATCCCTTTCTGTAAAACTGAATAATGGACACTTCATGCCTGTACTGGGAATCGGCACCTCTGCCCCTAATCAGGTAATCATATGCTATTGGAGATGGAGGGGTTGCAAACATAGGTCCTGATTAGAATCAGTCACTGTGAATTTTGAAAATTCAGGTGGGTTTCACTTTTCTCATTTGTAAGAAGTTTCTTCCCAAGCTAGGATATTTTGTACATGAAGTTGGTGCTTTTCATATTTTAATGGGTATATAAACTGAGGATCTTGTTAAAAATGCACATTTGGAACCCCACCCCTAAAGATTCTGATTGAGTAGGTCTGGGGTAGGGCTTGAAAATCCACATTTCCAACGAGCTCCCAAGTGATTCCAATGCTACTTGTCCACAGACCACACTTGGAGTGGCACTATATCAAGGGGGATAGAAGTATGTTATCTCAGTGATTTGGGGCAGTAGGTCTGTTTTTGTTACTCTCTCCTGCTGTCCAGTTGTAGGTCCTTGGAAATTCTCCCTTTGCTGGAAAGATGAAATTCCATACAAATATTTAGATTAAACACTGAAATTTTACAAGGACACATTTCCAGCGGTTCCATTTATAGTTGTTCAAAGAAAGTAATAGGATTGATTCTCCAACGTGGGAAGCACATGATGTTTAATGCTGAGGACTTCAAGCAAGGAGACTAGCATGAATTGCTGTTTTATCTTTACTTGGCTCTTTAACCTGGAGCAGTCACTTAATCTCCATGGGTCTCAGTTAACTAATCAGGAGTTAGAAATGAAAATAGATGCCCAAGAGACAGTTTAATTATTGAGTGAAGTAGAGAAGGGTAATGGAGAGGGAAAAATTATGGATGACTTCAAGAGAACAGTGGGGCAGCTAAATAATAATAATAAAAACAAAGTTGTAAAGGAGAAAGTGGCACCTAAGGACTAGTTCTAATTTCTTAGCAACCAAAGAAAAAAAAAAAAAAAAAACTAAATATGATATATTTTTGAGTGAAAAAAAAATTTTTTTTTTACCTTTTTGTTCTTCCTCAAATGTAGTTTGAAGTGTTTCTCCAAGTTTAGATAGGTAAGCCACTATTTTATTACATCTAAAGTTACATCTTTCTTGCATTGATACATAATTATTAGCATTGGCTTTCTGGGTTGAAACCAGTTTAATAATCTGTAGCAGTTTGGCAGTTTGATATAGTTATGAATTCCAAAAATAGATATTGGATTATGTTTGTAAACTGGTCTGTTCATCTGGGCATGATTAAGTTATGATTAGGGCATTGACTGAGCCATGTCAGTAGGGCGTTGAGCCCCACTCCTTGGTGGGTGGGGTCTCAAAGATAAAAGATATCGCAAAGGACAGAGTTGGAGTAGTTTTGATGTTGAAGTTCTGATGTTGGAGTCTTGAGCTGGAGCACCGGCAAGTAACAGAGCTTGGTCGTGAGGAAGGAGAGAAGGCCCCAGGAAAAGAGATGAGCCGTTCGCCTGAGAGTCTACAACTGACCTTGTGGAGAGAGGCAAAGCCTAGAGAGCCTCATAGTCTACAGCTGACCTTGTGGAGGAAACAAGGGGAGCTGAGCCCAGAGAGAAATGGAGCCCCGGGAAGAGAGGAACCCAGGAAGCCTTAACCCTGGCAAATATCGGCAGCAGTCTTGCTCCAACACGTGGCAATGGACTTTGGTGAGGGAAGAAACTTATACTTTATGGCCTGGTAACTGTGGACTTCTACCCCAAATAAATACCCTTTATAAAAACCAACCAATTTCTGGTATTTTGCATCAGCACCCCTTTGGCTGACTAATACATAATCTCTTATAGAATAGAATTAATTTATTAATGTATATTGATAGATAGTGTAACTCTATAGGTAGAGAGTTAAACCTGGTGATGTCCTGGAGCCAATTTACATGGGCACACAAGAGTTGATTGTGAACATCTCTTCCCACTTAGGCAAGCTGAGTAGGAAAATTGGCAAATATTACAAATCAGGACTTTTTTTTTTTTTTCAGAGAGTGGTTGTTAAACATTTACTGTTGGTTATAACTCAACATTTAGCTTTGTCACCTCTAGTTCTTAGCATGAGATTTGAAAAAGTCATCGGTTCTGTTAAATAGCTCTGCTTATGGAATAGGCCATCTGTTCCTGAATCAAGTATGTCCTTATCTTTTTATGCTCATCTAGGTTCCTAAGAGTAAAGTAGAAAAGGCCATCAAGACTGCAATTGATGTAGGCTACCGTCATATTGGCTCTGCTTATTTGTACCAAAATGAAGAAGAGATTGGGCAGGCCATCTGGAAGGAGATTGACAGCAGCACTGTGAAGAGAGAGGACATATTCTACACTTCAAAGGTACTGTGTATAGTTGCACCATATCTAAGTAAGCTGGCACATCGTTGGCAAATTTCTCTTCCCATTGGTTTAATCTTCATTTACTCTCAGACCTTGCACCATTGGAAGGCTGGTTAGGAATATATTGGTTAGGGACTTGGGTTCTATGGTCAGATTCCCTGTATTTGAATCTGGCCTCTGTCACTTACTAAATTTGTGACTTTGGGCAAACTACTGAAACTCAGTTTACAAAGCTATAAAATAAAGCAAATATTATTTATCCCATAGGATTTTCATGAATATTACAACAAAAAAAATATGTGGCTAATAGGGGAAATTTTAGACTATGTATGTGTTACTAGAATAAAATTTTTTTTAAACCAATAAGACCATACAACACAAACAGTGAACCCTAAGTTAAACCATGGACTATAGTTAACAATATAATTATAATACTATCCTTTCATCATTGTAACAAATGTATCACACTAATACAAGGTGTTAATAATAGGGTGGTGGTATGTGGGAACTCTATTTGCTGCACGATTTTTTTGTAAACCTACAACTTCTCTAAAACAATAAATACCACCACCACCACCCAAAAAAAGAACATGTAAAGTTCTTAGAAAAGTATTTGGTACATTTTAAATGCTCAAAAATATTTGCTGTTATTATTATTATTATTATCATTATCATTATATGTTTAAATTCTCAGAGATGGATTTGGCTTTTCCAACTCTACAATACTTAAGTTCTGAAAAAAGTGACTTACTCTTTCCTAACTATAGTATTGCAGTAATGTGATTTAGTCAAAGAGTGTGAGCTTTGGAATCGGACAAAAGTAGGATCAAATTTTAGCTCTTTAATATTTTACTATGTAACTTTGTAAAATTTCTTCACCAAAAGACAAAGCATCTTAACCTCTATGCCTTAGTTCTCACATTTCAATCTTTCAGGAGGGCCATAAACATTTCTTTATCTTCCCTGTGAAGTAGGAATATCAATACCCCAGAAATTATATGAGGATGAAATCAATGCTTGCAAAAATACTTAGGTAATTTTTTTTAGCTCTTAAGCCATTTTATTCTAATATTCTTCTTATCCACTTAAACTTAGATGTTTGAGTCAGATGGGAAAGTGAACCTAAGGAAGACTTTTTTCCCCTAGTGTTCATTGAACTGATCACTGCTAGAAAATATATATATATATATTCACATTTAAGGTGAAGTGGCCCGAGAACAAAGAGTTGAGGCCCATGCGGAATGAATCCTCTGCAGGTCTATCCAAGGACATTGTTCCTTCTAGGAATATGGATCCAGTATGTGACTCTCCCTGTTTCTCCCTGTTCTGAGACCTCATAGAGATGTAGCACTACCTCCTTGCTCTTATCTTGTTTCCTTAACTTTAGTCATTTTGTTTAATTTTCCTTTAGATTCTTTTTCCTTAAATTCTTAAAATGAAATGACTAAACTACTCTGCCAAAAAAAATGTTCCTAATGGATCTAACTTTCTTTTGAAAACCTAATACAGTCAACAGAGAATTTCCTGAGTTGTAATCACTTGGAGTTCTTCAAATGCAGCCCAGTCTCTAAATAATTGTGATGTGTGAGGTGGAGCCCAGGAATGTTTTATATAAACAAACCAGACAATTCTTTTACATGCTAAACACTGAGAACCTCTGCTGTAGGATATTTGCATTTTCCATATAGTCTCAATTCTGTATGAAAGTCGCCTGCCTATTGTGATAAAGAACTTACGAGCTTCACAGGGTATAACTCATCACTTCCCATCTACTGTGGAGGGTTTTTGATTGTTGTTTGTTTATTTATTGCTTTAATAATCTCTCCTAAAGCTCTTGAAGAAATAACACATAACTTCTACACTTCCCATCATTGCACCTGTGGGGCACCTTTTTCTGTCCAGAATAGGTCCAAACAACCCTGGAAACATCACTGAAGAAACTTCAGCTGAGCTATGTGGATCTCTATATTATTCATTTCCCAGTAGCTTTGAAGGTTAGCAAAAGTTATTTTGTGGTACTGATCAGTGTAATCACTGTCTAAATTAGAGGCTGAATATAAGACAGGATATAGTTTGTGAGGATGAGAAGAAACATATATAATACTTGAAGATTATTTTTCTGCTGAAACTGCTTTTACCTCAGTTCACTATTCCAGAATGACAAGAGTTCACTGGTCTCGATGTCTTTGCCTCAATACCCATATATTTAAGGCTCCATGCTCTTGAATCTCAACCCCATTATCACTGGTATCAAGGGATTATTCCCATTTAGAGTTAGTTGAGGGACAGGAAGTTTAATGAGGCTGAGACTCAGCATTTGAGATACTGACAAGTCACTCTGTCATATGACCACCTCCGGGTAGAAAGCAAGGGCAGGAAAGGATTATCCCACAAGGGTCTGGACAAAAGAGCCCATTGGGCAATGGCTCCACTCTACACTCTCTCCAGGACAGGGTCCTGGCCACCCCAGATAGTCCTATTTATTAAACTTTTAGCAGTTAAAAGCATTTCACAGAAGTGTGCTTCCTAAACATACTTCCTTTCCCTTTAGCCCAACCTTACTGATCCTTTCAAGAGTAAGGAGGGATTATTCCATCAGCCTCAAGGCCTACAGGCTCCAAACAGTTTGCCTGAGGCCAGACATAGCTTTACCCAACCCCCTTCTTCTTTCCTGTGTTCCAGCCTGGGGAGGATCTTTACCCAAAGGACATACATGGAAAATTCATTTTCGATACAGTGCATCTCTGTACCACATGGAAGGTGAGTGCAGCTCCAGAGAGACCATCTCTGCACCCTGGGGAAAAAGGATGAACAAGGAATTCCTGGAAGGCAGATCTAGTCCAGTTCTGCCCCCTGTGTCAACTCAGACAAGGCCCTGGATGTCCCTCTCTCTGCCTCTGTTTTCACATTTCACTCATTCAATCATGCAACAAATATTTATTGAGTGCCAAGCCCTGTTGTAGGTACTCAGACTACATGAGTGATTAAAACAAATGCCTCTGTGCATCCCCTGTCCCCTGTGGAGTGCTAGGTACTGGGGTACTGGGGTGGGGGTGAGCAGCAGGGAAGAAAAGCTGAGTAAGGGAATCTGGGAGTACCAAGGTAGGTTTGGGCCATAGATAGACAATTAAAAACAGAGCATGCAGGGTAGGCCTCTTTGAGTGGAGGGCATTTGAGCAAAGCCTTGCAGAAGACGAGAGAATAGATTATATGGATATCTGGAGGAAGCATATTGCAGGCAAAAAAAAAAAAAAAAGGCAGAGCAAAATTTTTAAGGTGGGAGAGAACCTGCCATGTTCAAGGAACAACAAGCGGACATTTGTGCCTGGAACAGAGTGAATGAAGTAGACAATTATAGAAACTTAGGTCAAAGAGAAAACAGGGAGCCAGGGAGCTGGTCTAAGGCTCCCTTGCTGTTTCCCATGATGCACCTGGCTCCATTTCCTTCTCAGTCAAGTCCTTCCAGGCATTCACCAAAAGATCATGCTCGTTCCTTCAGCTGGTTCTTGGCCACTTGCATTCTTTTCTTACTCTACCTTATCATCCTTTTTTTTTTTTTTTTTTTTTTTCTTTTTTTTTCTGTTATTTTTCATTTTCCTCCTACTCTGTCAATTCCTATCATAGTTATTGACAACTATACCTTTAAGAACTTCCTCTCTCACTGTCTCATATTCTCTCCCACTCTCCAGCCCCTCAGGAGTATTCCCAAAAATAAATGCATGTTAGTATGTATTCCTCTTCTCTAGGCTGTTATACAGATTACTCCTCACATCCTCTTCTTCCCAGGCCCTGGAGAAGTGTAAGGATGCAGGATTGACCAAGTCCATTGGTGTGTCCAACTTTAACCACAAGCAGCTGGAAAAGATCCTGAACAAGCCAGGGCTCAAGCACAAGCCCGTCTGTAACCAGGTGAGTAGCCTCCTCCGCCATCCCCTAACACCTTCTCCCTTCTGCTCTTCAGCTTCCTCTTTCCTAATCTTAACAAGGCCTTCAACGACACTCATCTCTCGTGTATTTTAAGTTGGGACGCCAGATGCTTCAAAAGAACAGACCATTGTTCAAGTTGTTAAAGTCAGTCCCAAAGCCATGCCACTTTATAAAAAAGTTCTGAAGTTCAGACTGGGGTATAATCTGCTGATTATAAGAGGTGTTAAGAGGGCCCTGGAGGGGTCGGATGTGGCTCAACTGGTTGGGCGTCCGTCTCCCATATGGAGGGACCCGGGTTTGATCCCCGGGACCTCCCGGTAAAAAAAAAAAAAAAAAGAGGGCCCTGGAAATTTAAAGCTGGCAAACCACTGACAACCACTTCTCATTAGAGAAGACACTTAAATGCAAAAAAAACCAAAGGGTAATTCATCTGTTGGTCTGACAGCTTTTTTTAAGGGCTGAGCCATGAAATAACTAATGAGCTCCTATGTTACATAAAATCTCTCCCAAACTTATTTTAAAAACTGCTATAAGAAAAAATGTCTGCTCAATGAGGCAAACCCACTTAAATGGGCAACACATTAACAACCATATCTTGGAAATTCCTGAAAGGAATCAAATAAATAAAGCAATGGCTGACAACACATTTGCCCTGGGGAAGGCCCACATTTCCACCAGACTGAGAACAATAGTCAATCCATATATTAAATATTAATAAAGCTTAATTTCTTTCTTATTTTTGAATGAAAAATTCAAATAGGAGTTCTAATATTTTCTTGCTTAACTACAATGAATTATCTTTTGTGTCTCTCGGGCTGTTTACCTCCACTTTGGCAATCACTAGTTTAGAGAAAGGAAAAATCTGTTTCAACTGGAGTAGTTGGTGAAGGCTTAAAGAAGAAGCTGAACATTTATCTGGGATCTAAAGGGTGAATGGGATTTGATCAGATTAAGGCTGATTGGTTTGGAAAGCTTGAGCAAAAGTGCAGTTAATTATGATTTGGGTAGCAAACAGGTAATAGTGAGAGAGTAATTCAAGTAAGGTGTTACAGGGTAAAGGTTAAGTTTTGATCCCAGGATCCTATCAATCACCCTTTCTCCTCTTCAGTTCTGATGACTGAGACAGCAAACATACAAGCAGAAGTTACATAGAAAGTTAGTTTTCACTTAATGACCAAGCCAACAAGCATCCCAGTACAGGATCTTTCTTGCATGCTGTGATGGAGAATGCAATTCAAACAGAGGCCTAAGTGAGCCATCTTGTTTCTTCTCTTTAGATATCTGCCCATTTCTTTTATGAAATCACAAGTGTCAGATGCAAAGCAGTAAGAAAAGCTTGCAGCAAAAAGTGCATTTGCCTCTAGAGCCTAGTTCTGAGCTGACCCCTAGACCACCCCTCTCTTGGCTAGGACAATGTCCTTGGACTAGATATCATGTGGACGAGGGAGCAGAAAATAAATGGTTAATATTCTGAGTAAAGGTCCTAGATTTCTTACTCTCCATGTGCACAGAAGAGAGAAAAATGGAAAAGTGAGATTATAGCACTACTGAATACTTTTTACAGCACAGAAAACTCTCTCTCTGGTAATGTGTGGATGGAATAAGTTATGACTAATAACAATTAGCAATTTATTTCCACTTAATGGCAAAAGGGCCAGAAAAATGTTCTTTCCATATGAGACAAGACTGAAGCTTGAAGGAAGAGTATGGGTGCAATAATTTTAGAGTAAGACCAGTTTGGGGAGCATCTTTTGGATCAAGCAAAGTTATCACAATGGTTCTGGAGCTAAAGAATGGCCAAGAATGAAAAAGTTATTCAAGTTTGAGAGAAGATTTATTGGTTCCCAGGGACCTTCAAGCAGCAATGGAGAGGAGTGACATATGTAAGGAACACTAAGATTAAAAAAAAAATTTTAAGGCAGAAATTGCTGTTCATTATATACAGGCAATAAATGAGGAGGAACCAAAGATGTCCCTATGGTAACCAGTCTGAGAAACTACAATATTTGTTCGCCTTGTAATCTAAAATCCTGTCCTGCAAGAGCACTGAACTGGGGAGCAGGTGTAGCTCAGTGGTTAGAGCGCCTGCTTCCCACGTACGATGTCCCGGGTTCAATCTCTGGCACCTCCTGAAAAAGAAATCTTAAAAAAGAGCACTGAGCTAATTGTCTAACTAATATTGCTGTAATCCAAAGTTTGGCCTTTGAGAGCTCATGGGCACAACTCATTGGTCATAAGTTAACTGACCAGTGTTGCTGGTCCTCTTAAATATTTTTGATATCATGCAATACGATACCATAGATTCCTCGCAAAATTTGGTGTTGGCCATCCTACAATCCAACACTTCTGCTTGGCATTCTGCAGGTGGAATGTCACCCTTACTCCAACCAGAGCAAAATGCTGGAGTTCTGCAAGTCCAAGGACATTGTCTTGATTGCATATGGTGCACTGGGGTCCGACTCAGACAAGGATTGGTAACGATCTCTATAACATTATTCTAGGTCCATTAACACAGTCATGATATTTTTAATCACAGATATCGTAACTTCTGGAATTGTATGCCAAACTACCTGTGGGAAATCAAGGATAGGCAGCAGGAATAATTCACTTTTGTATACCTTTTACCTAACACGACCTACATAAGGACTCAATAAAGCATTTTAACTAATGAAGTTATTAATTTAAATGTTCATGTAATTCAAAAGTTTTGGCTTTAAAGAGTAACAAAGTGATCTCAAGTCATGATTCTGACACTTAATTGTTGAGAGAGATGAGACAAATAGAATTTCTGTAAGTTTTAGTTTCCTTATCTCTTAAGAAGAATGATATTTCTCTTGAATATTTAGCACCTTGATGACAAAACTCAGATAATTAATTGAAAGAATGTTTTGAAAGAACAAATTCCTATATAATAGTTGATTGTCTTCATAATGGTGGTTATTGGGTCTTACTTTAGACAACAGGCTTGTCTTCCTGACTTATTCACTCTTTTAATGAACCTCTCAAAAGTGTTTAAAAAGTGAAAAAATACCTGAGCTTCCATTTCGCCCTGTACTAGTCTTTCTTCTTTGGATATAACAAAAGCAACAAACAGATATTGAGACATCCAGAGGGTAATAAAGAAGATTTTAGAGGATTAGCCATCCCTAGCCTGAAATAGCGTCCCCAGGTAAGATGGATATTCAGTCTCAGACATAAAGCATCTCTGCCTTCTCTCCCAGGATAACCAAGAACAATAGTTCTCCTGGAGGAGCCAGTACTCAAAGCCATTGCTGAAAAGCACAGGAGAACTCCAGCCCAGGTCGCCTTGTGCTACCAGTTGCAGAGGGGGGTGGCAGTCCTGGCCAAGAGCTTTGATGAAAAGAGGATCAAAGAGAACTTCCAGGTAGAGTACAGAGCTTGTGGGCAGAAGGCACAAAATGTCCTCCTGGTATGTGGTTATTTGTGCATTACCTCTGAAGATAATCTTGGGCAAAGCTTATCTCCTTGTATACTCCATGCTGGTTTCTCTTTGTATCCTATATGTGCTATCTTTAACTGTCCAGCTGCTGCAAGGGAGGGAGTGTGGTGGATGGAAAGAGCAGTAAACAGAGGTTCAGGCTTGGGTCACAATCCTGGCTCTGCCCCTACTGTATGTCCCTGGGTAAATCATCCTTTGTCTTCTTACCTATAAAATGAAAGCATTGGACCAGGGGAGATTTGGGCTCAAAAATCTCTAGGGTTCCTTTGCTACGCCCACAGCCATTCAATAAAAGATCTGGCTCTGAGGCCAGAGCAGAGGTGCCAATCTCAACTATCTGAGTACACGAATTCCTATAACTCTTGTTGAATGAATTCCGGGTCTGTGACAACTGTCTCATAAAACCTACATAAACTGGGGAAGGAAGGAGCAATTGCTTGAGGGAAATTTAATTGATCTCCTCACATTTCCAATAGGTTTTTGATTTCCAGTTAACATGAGAGGATATGAAAACTCTAGATGGCCTAAATAGAAACATGCGCTATTTTGAAGCACATGAGTAAGTGACTTGTTCGATTATAGACTCTGGGGAGCAGGATAGCGGAGGAATTCCGTTCATTCCAACCTACAGAATACAGTCTGTTCCTTGGGAAAGTTGTTGGAAAACATTTTTTTTCTTGAAGCCCTCAGACCAAAGATTTACTCCAAGGTTCAGGATTCTGCCCAGGCAAGAGTACGAGCAGGACTCAGAGTAAGACTGATGTTCCATCCTCAAACCTGGGCTCTCCCTGGGTAGCCTTCCTAGGTAGCCTCATCACAAAGCTTCACTCCAATCCACATATTAGTAATTCCCCAATTTCTGGAACTTCTCCTGTCTCCAGTAGCCTAACTGGACAATTCTATTTCTTCTCACAGCTCAGACTTAATTTAATATACCATTCAGGTATAGAGGCTGTCTCCCAGAAAGTTGCAATTGGTCAACATTGGATATGGTAGTGAGGAAACATTCCAACTTACTTCAGCTTTTCTAAAACATAAAATTTATAAAACAAAACATGTAGAAATAGATAACACTCAAATAGTAATAGCACAATGTCATAAGTGTCATTCTAGACCTGAGAAAAAAACAAATTTGTGCTCTATACAATGGCATAGCTATTGTCATGGAAAAGCATAAAAATAAATGAGATGGTTTAATAATTATGATTCCTGAAGTGATTATTTAAAAACTTAATAAACCTAAAAATAAAATCTTTATCTTCTCTCTCTCAACTTCTTTGCTAATGTTACAAACATCAATATTCTGGCACAAATCTCATCCCCATATCTAAGTAACCACCTTATCCTGTCAATTCTACATCTTAATATTTCTCATCTTTCTCAAATATCCATCACAAAGCCCACACCCTCTAATTCGATAAAGAGTAAAAGGGTTCAGAAAATCAAGAAGAAATAAGGAAGAGGATTGATTCCAAGAGGTTGGAGATGAGTAGGGAAGTCTAGTGGCAGGAAAAAAGTATCATTTCTGAAGATAAACTTTTAATGATCCTTCATAGTTTTAGATTCTGTGGTTCTCAGAGTTTACAAAGGTTTTTTTTCTGTCCAGTGACTTTTTAATGCATCTTTGTAGGTGAAGGACTCATAACATGGAAAGAGCAAGGCTGCCCTTCAAGGTCTTCAACAGTAGAAATCCCAGGGGAGCCCCAGAGCTCTATGAGCTCTTGTAAAGACCCCCAACCTTCCTCTGCCCAACAAGTCTGGCCACAACTCCTTAACCGTCATGCTTTTTGTCACAATTTATTTCAGTAACCACAAGGAACCTAGAACTCCTGGTTCCCAGGTAGCTTTCTATACATCATCTCAGCACCCTTTTCTGTTCTTTTTGGAACTCCCATCAATCATTGGTAAAATTATCTTATCCTCAACTTCTTCTGTAAATGCCCCTTTACCCTTCTTGTTCTAGCTAAAACTTGATTTCTCCTGATGGCTTTTCTTTCCATCAGTCCTCTCAGGTTGTGGCTGTTATCCATCCCAAACCCTTATACCACTAAGCCTGAATTATAGAGAGGGAGTCCTCATTTACCCTCATTAGTATTTCTAGGCCATTCTTACTCCTTCTTCCCTAAAAATATCTTTCCCTGAATCTCATATCATCAGACTATCCCACTATTATAGTTGCAATTATCTACCAATTCCTATGTCATTTTCCCTTATTCATTGAAGATTTTAGTTCTGACTATTTGTCACTCAATTTTAAAATCTCACACCTCCCACATGTCCAGCTCACTCTGTATATACCTCATCTCCAACAATCCTTTGATTACTCTGAGGCCTACAATCCATTAATCCTACCACCTTTTCACTATCACTCAACCTTCTAATGTGATGCCTTTCCTTATTATTCTTGCTTAAATTCCAGAGTTAATCAATAATAACATCATTTTTGTATATATCTTCAGCTCCCTTTCCCATCTCTCTCCTTGTCTTACTCATTGTTCAAAACAAAAACCCGAGTAAATCCTATTCTGTGCTGACATTGTTGGTTTCTCCTTCTCCACAAGATCATTACTAAAAACATTCAAATGTGCTTTTTCATATGCAAAACAAAACAAAACAAAAATCCTATCTTGAGCTCATTTCACTCTCCAGCTACCACCCCACTTCTCCTTTAACAATAAAACATCTTGAATAACTAAATACTTGCTGCCTCCAATTTCTCTCTTTCCATTCTCTCTTGAGCCCACACCAATAAGGTATTTGCTCTCTCCACTCTAACAAAACTCTTCTAATCAAGGTTGTCCATGACCCTCTTTGTATAAATCAACAGCAATTCTCATTCATCTTATTTGACCTAGCTGATCACTCTTTCCTCCTAGAAACACTTTCTTTGCTTTCTTCCTTATTTTCTCTCTTTACTGCTGATCTTGTCCCCACCCCACTCCCCACCACCACACACATACACCCATCTGTCCCGGCCCGCGGGACATCAACGAGGACCCGAAACCTGCCGAGAAAGAATGGTGGGACAAGAGACGCAAGGAATGACAGCAAGACAGTATTCTGATCAAGCTGCAAATTTTATTTGAAGGAGCAGGGCTTATATGCTGTTTGGAGAAGGGAAGTGAGTCGGGGCACTCCAAGATTGGAGGGTGCTGTTGCTGGGGTAGGGGCAGATTTTACTCTCGATGCTGTTGCTAGGGTAGGGGCAGATTTTACTCTCGTGCCCTGCGCCTGCGTATCGTTACAATCACCTAGGTAGAAATGGGAACCGGAGAACAAAGGAGCTACAATCACGTAGGTAGAGGTGGGAACCGAAGAACAAAGGAGCAAGGAGGAAAAGGAACAAGGAAGTGACAAAGCAGATTTTGTGCCTGTGCCATGTTGTGCTATGTAGCCACTGGTTGCTGTCGCTTAGGTTGTTGGCACCTCTCTTGGCAGAGTCCAGTGACGGCTCCCAACACCCATCTTACCTCCCAAGCCATTCTTTCTCATTTTCTTTTTGGGTTTTTCCTTATGAGCTTGAACTCTAAGCTTTGGAGGGGCCTAGATCTTAATTCTTGGACCTTTTCCTCTTTTCTCTTTTCTATCTGCACCCACATTCTTTAGTGATTTCATCTAAATATGGACTCTCAAAATATCCTGCTCAGGCCTATGCACTGGACCAAGATTTGGATATCTGCCTACTCAAGTCCACTTGGATAATAAGCTTAAACCCATCATGTCTAAAATCAAGCTTATGATGGTATCTGCAACCTCACCAGTTATACACACACACACACATACATAACAAATCTGCTTATCTCAAAGTCTTCCTGATCAAGTAATTAGCTACAAACTGTTCTCCCTGCTTCTGTACTTTATCCCCAAGCACGGCAACCAGAGTGAACAAGGCTAAAAAGTAGGTAGGTCTGGTCAGGTCACTCCTCGTCTTGATATCACTCAGAGTAAAGACAAAGACAAAGACATATAAGGCCCAACATGTTACCTCCTCACTTGCATTGCTAACTCCATGTTCTACTATTGACCCACTTCCTGACTCCAGTGCAGTCCAAATTGCCTTCCAACCATTCCTCACATATGTCAAGCTTGTCTCAGGGCCTTTGCACTGGCTCTTCTCTTGACCTAGAATGCTTTTAGTCCCAGATAGATGTATGGCTCAGTTCTTTACCTCCTTCAAGTCTTAATTCAGATGTCACTTCAGTGATGCTTTGTCTGTCACTTTGTCTAAAAATTCAACCCTGCCCAGCACATCCTTTCCCTCTACATTACTTTATTTTTGCCCTTGGTGCATATCCCTAGTTAACATACTATAGAGTTTATTAATTTATCTTTTTTTTTTTATTTTCTGTCTACCACATTAGAATGTTAGATCAATGAAGGAAGGATTTTGTTTAACCTACTCTATTCATGGGTATTCAATTTATATTGATTGAATATCATAAAATGATAGTTACGTAAGGATAAGGGAGAGTGGAGAAACAGTCAGTAATCATTAATAATAAATATAAGTATTGTGCAATTATTTAGCATTTTCTATCTTAAATTATATATATTTTATGTCCCTTGATAAAAGAGAAAGTTCTTGTTGAAGTTACCTCATCTTATAGTCACTGTAACTATCTCTAGGTCTAATATATAAATTTTCACCTAGTAAATTCATAGATAAATTAATTCTGAGTTTTCAGAAGAAATTGAACAATGATATACTTATCACCTTCTTCATCATCACCTTGAAATACTTATTAACTTTACACATTAAACTAAACTGGTCATAGTTCTAAAAGAGAAAGTATCCATATCTGCCCTCCTAGGGATATAAAATATGAACACAAATGGTTTATCTCCTTAATTTGTGAAATGACATATCTGAAGAAATTGAATGTATTGGTTTATTTGAGTGTGTGTGTGTCCATGTGTGTGCAGGTATGCTTATTTTCCAAAATGTGTTCACTGAAGTGAGATACAATAATACATGGTTAAGATAAAGCTAATTGGATTTGCACTCCTTCCAAAAAGAAAATCACATCGATTTTTGTACTGATGGTAATGTAACAGAAACCTCTCTTCCCACAGCCCAGAAACACAGTTCTTGACCAAGACTCTCTATTTTTTAGATTTTCTCATCACCCAGACTATCCATTTCTTGATGAATATTAACAATAGGGCCTTTGGATTCTTTGATTTTGCTTGATAAATAGAGAACATCTCAAAAATGAGAAGGTAACTGATTTATTCCATGTTACTTAGCCTGCTCAGTCACAACTTGGACCAAGTTGCAAAATCAGCTGTCTGTCATTCTTGGTTTAATTATCTTTTATTTTGTGAATATTCTACATGATACAATTTTATTGTACCTTGCAAATGGGTTTAAATTTAATTAAAAATAATATCAAAAATGTCCAGACTTAATAAAAATTACTCATCATACCAAAAATGAAGATCTTAAATGGAATGGAGATAAAACAATCAACAGATGCCAACATCAAGATGACAGAAATTATAATGTTATCTTAAAGCATCCATCATAAAAATGCTTCAATGAGCAATTATAAATACACTTAGAACAAATGAGAAAAAAAAAATAGAAAAACTCATTAAAGAAATAGAAAGTCTCAGCAAATAAATAGAAGTTAAGGAAGAGCCAATGGAAAATTTAGAACTGAAAAATACAAGAATCAAAACTAAAAACTCAATGCATAGGCTCAACAGCAGACTGGAGAGGACAGGGTAAATAACCAGGAAGCTAGAAGATAAAACAATTTGAATTACCTAATCTGAACAACAGAGGAAAAAGAGAGTTTAAAATTTTAACAGCACCTCAAGGACTGTGGAACTAAAACAAAAGATCTATATTCTTGCCATTAGAATCCTGGAAGGGAAAAGAAATAGGGCAGGACTGAAAAGAAATGACTGAAAACTTCCCAAATTCAGCTAGAGACATACACTGACAGATTCAAGAAGATAAACAAATGACAAACAGGAAAAATTCGAATAAATCCACACCAAGACACAACATAATTAAACTTCTAAAAACTAAAGAAAAAGAAAAGATCTTGAAAGTAGCAAGAGATAAATCACAACTTATTTAGAGGAGGGAAACAATTCACATGAAAATTGGTTTCTTGTCGGAAACCTGGGAAGCTAGAATGAAGTGGCACAATATTTCACAAGGGCTAGGGGGAAAAAACTATCAACTCAGAATCCTCTACCCAGCAAATAAATCCTTCTAGAATGAAAGGTATTACTGCTGGTTGACCAGTGGTGGCATAAGGCACTCCAAGATTCTTCATCCCACAGAATCTTCAAACAACTAGCAATAACCGGCAAAGCCATCTTTGTCAAAACTCCAGAAAATAGTAAAGGGTTGCAATAACTGGATAAATGCCAAATCAAGAAAATGCAACTTAATCCTGGTAGGAGGAGCTCATGGCACACTTGCTGGCCCCACTCCTGACCCCTCCCAGTACAGCGTAGAGATGGCCTACACTCCTATTGTGTGTCCTTTGTCGTAGTCCAGAGGATGCAGCATAACTTCTATATGAATACAGAGGTGCCTGTATATTTGTGTGACTCTATCTGGTGGATAGAGGCTAAAGTTGGAGTACTCATACTTCCCAACATTAAAATTTACTACAAGGTGTGGAAGTTAGATATTATTTATGAATTCCAAAAAGAGATATAGATTATGTTTGTAAACTGGTCTGTTCTTCTGGGCATGATACCCTTTGATTGTATTAGATGCAGCTGAGATGCCTGTGATTAAATTATTTTAAGGTTAGGGCTTTGATTTGACCATATCATTAGGGTATTTTGGTTTGAGTCCCTGCCCCTCCTTTGTGGACTATATACAGGCACTCAATCAAGGAGAAGATGGAAGTAGATACACAGAAAAAGACATGGCAGAGGAGAGAACTTGGTTTTGACACTGGAGCCCTGGGGAGAGTTGAGCCATTCACCTGATAGTTTATAACTTACCTTGTGAAGAGAACAGAGCAGTTGAGTCCAGAAAGAAATGAGCTCTAGGGAGAGAGACAAGCCTATGCCAGCCTACAGCTGACTACTCAAGGTTACAGTAATCAAAACAGCATGATGAGATTATTCTCACTGTCCTGATTTTGTGATAATCAGGGTAGGCTAAACATTCACTATATTAGAAACCGTGCATGTGTCCCCAGACCTAGTTTTTCTCCCTAGGTCTGGTTTTTAGAATGCTGGTGATAAACTAAGCCTGATTTATTATATGATCATCCTGTATGGGAAAAGACTGTAACTTTGGGTATCTTTGGTCAACCCTAAGAGATAGAGCAGGGGGACGGATGTGGCTTGGGTGGTTGGGCATCTATCTCCCAAATGGAGGGACCTGGGTTCAGCCCCCAGGACTTCCCGGTAAAAATTAAAAAAAGAAAAATATAGAAGGAGGGTGAGCCACCGGGCCCCATGAGCGAGTGAGCTGTCAGGCCCCATCCGTGGGTGAGCCACCAGGCCCCATGAGCCACACAGCAAGATGATGACATAACAGGAAAATGACACAAGGGAGAGCCAAGGTGAGATGTGCTGAAAAACAAGGAACTGAGCTGGCGCAGATGGTAGGATGCCTCACTCCCATATCGGAGATTCCAAGGATCAAATTCCAGTGAAGACAGGAGAAGGATGAGAAGAGAGGGTAGGAAATGGACACAAGAGAGTTGCCCAGCGAATGGACACAGAAACAGCAAAAACAGGGGTGGTGGTAAAAATGGATAAAAGTAAATAAATAAATCCTTTAGAAAAATGTATAGGGGAGGAAGATACGAACTATAGTTAGTAGTAATACTTTGATGATGCTCTTTCATGATTTGTTAACAAATGTTTCACATCAATGTAGGGTATTTGTGGGGGGGGGTGTCATGTGTGGGAGCCCTATATGAGGTTATGCATGTTTGTTTTGTAAGATCACAATGTTTACTGAACACTTATAGTTTATGTATGCTCATTATTTAAAAAAAAAAAAAAAAAACAGCATGGTAACTGACACAAGAGTAGACCAATGAAATTGATTTGAATATTCAGAAAAAAACCTTCACATCCATGGTCAGTTGGTTTACGACAAGGTAACAACTCCACTCAACTGGTAAAAAATAGTCTCTTCAACAAATGGTTCTGGGAAAACTGTTTATCCATATGGAATAGAATGAAAAATATCAAGAGAATGTATATCCAGTTACAAATTTTAATTCAAAAATGGATTAAAGACATAAATATAAGAAGAAATATGATAAAAATCCTAGAAGAAAATATAGGGAAGCACTTTCAGGAGCTTATATTTGACTTTACACTAAAAGCATAAGCAACAAAATAAAAAATACATAAATAGGACTTCATCAAAATTAAAAACTTGTGCACAAAGGACAACATCATGAAAGTAAAAAGATAGCCTACAATGCGAATATTCTCGCTGTCCTGATTTTGTGATAATCAGGGTAGGCTAAACATTCACTATATTAGAAACCACGCATGTGTCCCCAGACCTAGTTTTTCTCCCTAGGTCTGGTTTTTAGAATGCTGGTGATAAACTAAGCCTGATTTATTATATGACCATCCTGTATGGGAAAAGACTGTAACTTTGGGTATCTTTGGTCAACCTTAAGAGATATAGCAGGGGGACAGATGCAGCTCAGGTGGTTGGGCATCCATCTCCCATATGGAGGGACCTGGATTCGATCCCCGGGAACCTCCCGGTAAAAAGAAAAATATAGAAGGCATGTGTGCCACCAGGCCCCACAAGCCACGCAGCAAGATGATGATGTAACAGGAGAGTGACACAAGGGAGAGCCAAGATGAGACGCACCAAAAAAACAGGAACTAAGGTGGCGCAGGCAGTAGGATGCCTCTCTCCCACATCGGAGGTTCCGAGGATCAAATCCCAGTGAAGACAGGAGGTGGAAGATGAGAAGAGAGGGCAGGAAACGGACACAGAGTTGCCCAGCGAATGGACACAAAAACAGCAAAAATGGGGGGGGGGGGTAAATGGATAAAGTAAATAAATTTAAAAAAACCTTAACAACAACAACAACAAAAAGATAACCTACAGAATGGGAGAAATATTTGGAAACCACATATCCAGAATATATAAAGAAAATCTACAACTCAACAACAAAAAGACAAAGAGCCCAATTTTAAAATGGGCAAAAGACTTGAATAGACATTTCTCCAAAAAAGACATACAAATGGCTAGTATGCATATGATAAGATGCTCAACATCATTAGCCATTAGGGAAACACAAATCAAAACCATAATGAGATACATTTTCATACCCACTAGAATGATGCTTTTTTTAAAAATGGAAAATAACAAGTGTCAGAGAGAAAGTGGAGAAATAGGAATACTTGTTCATTGTTGGTGGGAGTATAAAATGATGCAGCCACTGTGGAAAACATTTTGGTGGTTCCTCAGAAAGTTAAGTATAAAATTACCATATGACTCAGCAATCACACTTCTAGGTATAAACCCAAAAGAATTGAAAGCAGGGACTCAAATGGATATTTGCAACCTGATGTTCATAACAGGATTATTTGCAATTGCCAAAAGATGGAAGCAACCCTAGCGTCCATCAACAGATGAATGACAAACAAAATGTGGTTTGTATATACAATGACATATTATTCAGTCATAAAAAAGAATGAAGTTCTGATGCATGTGACAACATGGATGAACCTTGAAGACATCAAGTTGAGTGAAATAAATCAGACACAAAGGACAAAAATTGTATAATCTCACTGATATGAAATAATTAGAATAAGCAAATTCATAGACTTATCAGGAGCCCAGGTGGAGAAAGGAAATGGGGAGTGTTTACATTTCCTTGCTGCTAACACAAATATCATGCAATGGGTTGACTTAAACAACAGGAATTTATTGGCTCATGGCTTTGAAGCTAGGAGAAGTCCAAAATCAAGGCGTTATTAAGGTGATGCTTTCTCCCAGAAGACTATGGCATTCCAGGGCTGACTGCACGTGATCCTTGGTATTTGGCTTTTCTGCCATATAGCAATAGCATGGCGGTCTCTCCTGGTTTCTCTGGGTTCCATTGGTTTCTGGCTTCTTCCTCTAACTTTCTGTTTTGTGGCCTTCTCTATAAGGCCTTCAGTAATAGGATTAAGACCCATCCTGATTCAGTTGGTCTACACCTTAACTGAAGTAACTCCATCAAATGGTCCTATTTGCACTGGTTCACACCCACATAATGGATTAAGTTTGAGAGGTAACTAGCTCCAAACCACCACAGGAGTTAATGCTTAAATGGTACAAAGTTTCTGTTTGGATGGAGAGAAAAGTTTTGGTAATGGATGGTGGTGATGATAGCACAACATTGTGAATGTAATTAACTCCACTGAATTATATATTTGAATGTGCTTAAAAGGATAAATTTTAGGTTACATACACATTACTATAATAAAATTTTTTAAGCCCTAGAACTGTGCATCATAAATGGTGAACCCTACTGTAAAATATGAACCATAGTTAATTATAATTATAATATTGTTTCATCAATTGTTACAAAATTACCACATTAGTGCAATGTGTTAATAATGTGGGAAACTGTGTGAGGGGCATATGAGAACTCTACTTTCTGCATGATAATTGACTTCATCAATTAATTAAACCTGCCTTGAAAAGAAAGAGGGGAGGGAGGAAGGGAGAGAGAGAGAGATGGAGAGAAAGAAAGGATGGAAGAAAGAAACTAGTCCTTATACAAGTGAATGATTAATCTAGTCCTTCAAGAGAAGAATTTCAGCAATAAGAAGAAATGAACTATTGATACATACAACACCTTGGATGACTCTCAAGGGAAATATGCTGAGTGAAAAAAAGCCAGTCCTGAAAGGTTACATACTTTATGATTCCATTTATATAATATTCTTGAAATAACAAAATCATGTGAATGGAGAACTGATTTGTGGTTGCCAGATTTAAGGAAGAATTGGGAGCAGAAGAGACATGCTTATAGACATAAAAGGGTGATACAAGGGCACTTTGTGGTGATGGAACTGTATTATATCTTGACTTTGGTGGTGGATACATGACCTACATGAGGTAAAATTTCATAGAATTGAACACACAGAGAGACACAAATGAGTACAAGTATAACTGATAAAATGTGAATAAGATCAGTGGATTGTCAATATCCTGGTTGTACAATTTCACAATTTCCTCTTTGAGCTGCAGCAAATAGACCTAAGCTCCAGGTTTGCAATACCATACATGTTGTCTCTTCATGGAAGCAGGCCATAATGCCAATCGTATTTGTTTAAGTTCTACTCACAATACTCTGGTAATTATTGCTCCACTTGGTATGCCCTTCACACAGCCAGCATGCTGCAGCACCATTGACCCTAGAGAGAAGCTAGGAAAGTAGGCTCCAGTATTTCACTGGCCTGGTGCATAGTGCCCTTCGGCTTCATGAAACAGAGCCAGTCTGGAGGCAGTGTCCATTGTACATCTGGCCATATCGAGCCATTGCTGGCTGCTACAGGAGTCTGAAACTGCAGCCTACTCTCCATCCACTTCAAGAGCATGTTCAGAGATGTAGTAGATACTTTTATTGCTTTAGGGGTTGCAGTGACCAACCAAGCCAATAACTCAAATGGAGAGGCACCATGCACAAGAGAATTTGACAATACTGAAGTCTATTTCTTTAGATGTTTATATACTTTCTAAACACTTCCAATGCAATGTATAACATATCAAATGAACTTAATTATTTTAGTACTTTACTTTTTACTTCTATACGTTTACCATGATGACATTAATTAACAGGTATTGTACTTTAGCAGTACTGGAAAAACTACCTTCTCCATTATTTTATGAAACTATAAGATTCTTAATGGAATCAAGATTATCTTTCCTTACCACCACTTTAATGTACAGATTGAAGTGTTCTCTAACAGATTTCCCTATTATGAAGTTATTTTTTATTATTAATATCAACTTAGCTTTCTAATTAATAATGGCTTCCTGGAATTATTAATAATGGCTTCAGTTTAGAAGATGCTTTTATAAACTCCTTAAAATTAACTATAACCACATAGACTAGTTACCTTTATTTTTTTTTTAAGTTTATTTTCTTTATTTATTTATCCCCCCTTGCTACTTGTGCTCGCTGTGTCCATTTTGCTGTGTGTTTTTCTGTGTCTGCTTGTTTCCCTTTGTTGCGTCATCTTGCTGCACCAGCTCACCACACCACACGGGCCGGCTTGCCTTCACCAGGAGGCCCTGGGAATCGAACCCAGGGCCTCCCATATGGTAAACGGGAGCCCAACTACTTGAGCCACAGCCGCTTCCCTAGACTAGTTACCTTAAAATAAGCTTATTAAATTACAGTTGACAACCAATGAAATTTACCTTTATCTTAATTTCATTCAACATGATCTTGCAGTTTTTATCACCTTAAATATTTAATACATATAATGTTAATTTAGTTAATTGGTATTCTATAAACCTAGGGAGATTACATCCAAGCCAAATAAAATTGAAACCATTATAGTTTACGCAGGGAGTGTTCTTTTTCCTTCCTTTTCAGGGGACTAAAATTTATTTTCTTTAATAAAATTCCAAAACTGTGAATAATCTTAAAAGCATACTGACTGCTAGGTTCTGGGATATATTATAATTGTTTAATTTGTTTTAATTATAATTTAGAAAAGACCTTTCCAGAGTTTTCAAGGCCTTTTCCTTTACTTACTGAAATTTGTTAATAGGATCGTTAACCACCCTTAATTTAAGGCTGTTAAAAGGTTTAAATTGGGGAGTTACAGGGCAAACTGATTCTTAATTCCCCAGCACAGAAGACAGAATTTTAATCTGCCACATCTAGGCCCTCCCTCATAGCACTTGCAAAGAGAAGGTCCTGGGGGCTGGGTAGGTCAAAGAGCTTAAAATCTTTTTCTCATTCCCAGTAGTTTCTATATTCAGATTTCTATATGATCTTTCCATCCTGCTTAGCCTAATTTGGGGTCCAGGGATATTCTTTCACATATATAAGTGCATATTTAATTTTTAACAATTTGAATAGAGCTCTTTTAAGAATCTTCATTTGTTAATTTGATATTACCATCCTGATGTATGAAGTTATATACTGAGCAAATAGACAGACTTAAATAGAGAGTTAGACAGTTACTTATAATTTTCATTCTTTTACAAAATAAGTTTAACTGTAAAATAATATTATAGTCAAAAGATCTCTTTGAAGGCTATTTCTAACTACCCTAATTTGCACTGTGACCATGCAGTTTTGCACAAGAATTTTATTCTTTAATTATTGGCTTATAATCAACTTGTTCATAATGCTTTAATATACAACTTACAATATTTTCCTTTACTTTGGGGTTTTGCTAATTTCCCATTTTGACTTTGACAGACCTAGCATGAGTAATACTAATTCCAGTGTCTACTCACCGAGGTCATTGAAGTCTCAGGGAAACCTGGTTTTTCTCAAGACTTGCTGCTTTTAGGAACATCAACAGTCCCCAGTCCTCAGAGATAAACAGGACTCTGGTGGCCGCTGGATTGGAAGAGTGGATGTCCAACCCCAAGGGTCACGAATTCCACCAGGGAGCAATCTAGTCCACACCCAGAGTCACAAGGAAAAGCAGGATCATTAATACCAGTGGAAGGACAGTAGACAGGAGTGTCTTAAATGTGCCTTCCCCTGAGCCATGGGGGGTAGAAGTTGTCATGAAATAACCATAAGCAAAGGCAAACTCAGTTTAGAACAGAGGTTCTTAACCTTTTATGTTCCATGGACCCATTTGCCAGTCAGGTGAAAACCACAGACCCTTTCTCAGAATGTAGTGGCAGATAGTTTTATGACATTCAACATTGGCATGTCTCTAAATTAAATTTTAAGATTATTTAAGATTACATTTTACAGCTTTCCCAAAATTTCAATACCTCATAACCTAGCATAGTTCAACATTTGTTCAAATGGTCATTTTTAGCAAACATTTAGAAATTCAAGTTTTCCCACAGTATCATAAAACCATCTTCACCATCCTTACCAACCTTTTTGCAGGAAGTTATCCATTGCACTCAGAACACGCTACATCAAAATAAAAATCATACACTATACTGTGTATTATTAATAAATACATCGCATCTGCACTAACATGTCCCCATAAGAATAATGGATTTTTTAAATTTTCAATTCAAGCTCATGGACCCCCTGAAATCTTTCCATGGACCCCTTGGGGGTCTGTAGACCCCTGGTTAAGAACCCCTAGTTTAGAATTATCATCACAATAGCTGAAGTCTAAGGAAGAGGTGAAGCTGGTAAACTAGTCACAAAACAACCATAATCAAAGGTATGGTTAGTTTATACTTACCTTTATTATAGCAAGCATAAGCAAGGGTGAGGCTAGACCTGAAGTAACCATAAACAAAGGTAACTTAGTCTAAGATTACCTTCACAATAGTAGGTTTTAGGATAAATCTACCCATTTATAGCAATTTCAGATATTATTATTCTGGTGTTTTATAATATAAAGTCGTCTATATAATGACCTTAACTCTTTTTTTTTTTTTTAATTTCTTTTTTTTAATCAAACAATATATTACACAATATATTTGGTTCATAGTAATGCATTCATACAGTATTTGTCCTTTTGTGTCTGGCTTGCTTCATTCAACATAATGTCCTCCAGGTTCATCCATGTTGCCACATGCTTTATGACTTCATTTCTTCTTACAGCTGCATGATATTCCATCATGTGAATAGACCACAGTTTGTTTATCCATTCATCTGTTGATGGACACCTGGGTTGTTTCCAACTTTTGGCAATGGTGAATAATGTGGCTATGAACATCGGTGTGCAGATGTCTGTTCGTGTCACTGCTCTCAGTTCTTCTGGGTATATACCCAGTAGTGGTATTGCAGGGTCACGTGGCAAGTCTATATTCAACTTCTTTAGGAACTGCCAAACAGTCCTCCATAGTGGTTGTACCATTCTGCATTCCCACCAACAGTGAAGAAGTGTTCCTATCTCTCCACATCCTCTCCAACACTTGTAGTTCTCTGTCTTTTTCATAGTGGCCATTCTGATAGGTGTGAAATGATATCTCATTGTAGTTTTGATTTGCATTTCCCTAATCATGAGTGATGTTGAGCATTTCTTCATGTGTTTTTTTGCCATTTGTATTTCTTCTTCAGAGAAATGTCTATTCAAATCTTTGGCCCATTTTTTAATTGGGTCATTTGTCTTTTTATTTTTGAGTTGTAACATCTCTTTATATATCCTGGATATTAAACCCTTATCAAATATGTGATTTCCAAATATTTTTTCCCATTGAGTTGGCTGCCTTTTCACCCTTCTGACAAAGTCCTGTGAGGCGCAAAAGTGTTTAATTTTGAGGAGGTCCCATTTATCTACTTTTTCTTTTGTTGCACATGTTTTGGATGTAAGGTCCAAGAAACCACCACCTACTACAAGGTCTTGAAGATGTTTCCCTATATTTTCTTCTAGTACTTTTATGGTCCTAGTTTTTATATTTAGAACTTTGATCCATTTTGAGTTGATTCTTGTATAAGGGGTGAGATAGGGGTCCTCTTTCATCGTTTTGGTTATAGATATCCAGTTTTCCCAACACCATTTGTTGAAGAGACTGTTTTTTCCCATTAGTGTGGGCTTAGTAGGTTTGTCAAAAAACAGTTGATTGTATATGTGAGGGTATATTTCTGGGTTCTCAATTCTATTCCACTGATCGATATGTCTATCTTTATGCCAGTACCATGCTGTTTTGACCACTGTAGCTTTGTAATATGTTTCAAGGTCAGGCAGTGAAATTCTTCCCACATTGCTCTTCTTTTTTTGAATACTTTTGGCTATTCGGGTGCACTTACCCTTCCAGATGAATTTGGTAATTGCCTTCTCTAATTCTGTAAAGTAAGCTGTTGGGATTTTGATTGGTATTGCATTGAATCTATAAATCAGTTTGGGCAAGATTGACACCTTCACGATATTTATTCTTCCAATCTATGAACATGGAATGTCTTTCCATTTCTTTAGGTCATTTTAAATTTCTTTTAGCATTGTTTTGTAGTTTTCTGCATATAGGTCCTGTACTTCTTTGGTTAAATTAACTCCTAGGTGTTTGAGTCTTTTTGTTGCTATTGAAAATGGAATTTTCCTCCTGATTTCCTCCTCAGATTGTTCAGTACTAGTGTACAAAAACATTATTGATTTTTGCGTGTTGATCTTGTATCCTGCCACTTTGCTGAACTCGTTTATTAGTTCAAGTCGCTTTGTTGTGGATACTTCAGGATTTTCTAAATACAGGATTATGTCATCCGCAAACAGTGAGAGTTTTACTTCCTCTTTTCCTCTTTGGACACCTTTAATTTTTTTGTCTTGTCTAATTGCCCTAGCTAGAAATTCTAGTACAATGTTGAATAACAATGGTGACAGTGGGCATCCTTGCCTTGTTCCTGATCTTAGAGGGAAAGCTTTCAACCTTTCCCCATTGAGTATGATGTTGGCTGTGGGTTTTTCATATATGCCTTTTATCATATTGAGGAATTTTTCCTTTATTCTTATATTTTGAAGTATTTTTATCAAAAAAAGGATGTTGGATTTTTTTGAATGCCTTTTCTGCATCTATTGAGATGATCATGTGGTTTTTTTTCCTTCAATTTGTTAATGTGGTGTATTACATTGATTGATTTTCTTATGTTGAACCAGCCTTGCATAGCAGGAATAAATCCCACTTGGTCGTGATGTATAAGTCTTTTGATATGCTGTTGGATTCGATTGGCAAGTATTTTGTTGAGAAGTTTTGCATCTATGCTCATTAGAGAGATTGGTCTGTAATTTTCCTTTTTGTGGAATCTTTATCTGGCTTTGGTATTAGGGTGATGTTGGCTTCATAAAATGTGTTGGGTAATTTTACCACCTCTTCAATTTTTTGGAAGAGTTTAAACAGGATTGGTGTTAATTCTTTTAGAAATGCTTGGTAGAATTCACCTGTGAAGCCATCTGGTCCTGGACTTTTCTTTGCTGGGAGATTTTTTTTTTTTTTCAAAGATTTTATTTATTTATTCATTTATCCCCCCCCCCCTGCTGCTCGTGCCCGCTGGGTCAGCCAACCACGCCGGGCGGGCGGGCCCGCCCCGCCCCCACCAGGAGGCCCCGGGAACCAAACCCAGGGCCCTCCCATATGGTAAACGGAGCCCCACTGATTGAGCCACAGCTGCTTCCCTGCTGGGAGATTATTGATGACGGTTTCAATCTCCTTAATTGTGATTGGTTTGTTAAGTTCTTGTATTTCTTGTTGTGTCAGTTTAGGTTGGTTATGAGTTTCTAGAAATTTGTCCATTTCATCCAGGTTGTCTAGTTTGTTGGCATATAGTTTCTCATAATATCCTCTTATGATTCTTTTTATTTCTGTGAGGTCATTTGTAATTTCCCCCCTTTCATTTCTGATCGTATTTATTTGCATCTTCTCTCTTTTTCTTTGTTAGTCTAGCGAGGGGTTTGTCAATTTCACTGATCTTCTCAAAGAACCAGCTTTTGGTTTTGTTGATTTTCTCTATTGTTTTTCTATTCTCATTTTCATTTATTTCTGCTCTAATCTTTATTATTTCTTTCCTTCTTTTTGCGTTGGGAATGGTTTGCTGTTCTTTTTCTAGTTTCTCAAGTTGTACAGTTAAATCTTTGAGTTTAGCTCTTTCTTGTTTTTTAATATAGGCATTTAGGGCTATAAATTTCCCTCTCAAGACTGCCTTCACAGTATCCCATAAATTTAGATATGTTGTGTCCTCATTTTCATTTGTCTCAATATATTTACTGATTTCACTTGCAATTTCTTCTTTGACCCACCGAATATTTAGGAGTGTGTTGTTCAGTCTCCACACATTTGCAAATTTACTTTCTTCTGGTCTGTTATTGATTTCTGGTTTCATTCCATTATGATCTGAGAAGGTGCTTTGTATAATTTCAATCTTTTTATATTTATTGAGAGCTGTATTGTGACCTAACATGTGGTCTATCCTGGAGAAAGATCCATGGGCACTTGAGAAGAATGTATAACCCACTGAGTTTGGATGCAGTGTTCTGTATATGTCTGTTAGGTCTAACTTGTTTATCATATTGTTCAAGTTCTCTTTTTCCTTGTTGATCTTCTGTCTAGTTGTTCTGTCTAATGATGTGAGAGGGGTGTTGAAGTCTCTGACGATTATTGTAGAAATGTTTATTTCTCCCTTCAGTTTTGCCAGAGTTTGTCTCATATATTTTGGGGTACCATGGTTAGGTGCGTAGATATATATGACTGTTATATCTTCCTGGAGGATCGTCCCTTTTATTAATATATAATGGCCTTCCACATCTCTTATCACTTTTTTGCATTTGAAGTCTGTTTTGTCTGATATTAGTATAGCTACCCTTGCTCTTTTCTGTTTACTATTCACGTGGAGTAACTTTTTCCAACCTTTTACTTTCAGCCGCCTTGTATCCTTGGGTCTGAGGTGAGTTTCTTGTAAGCAGCATATGGATGGCTCATGTTTTTTTATCCATTCTGTCAACCTGTATCTTTTGATTAGGGAATTTAATCCATTCACATTCAATGATATTACTGAAAATGCACTATTTATCTCCTCCATTTTATTCTTTGGTTTTCATATGTCATCTTATTTTTGTCTCTCTTTTTACTCTTTTGGTTATCCTTTCTGCTTTTCTTTCTTCTATACTCTCCTCCAAGCCCCTCTCTCCTGTCTTTTTCTTTCAGGTTCTAAGGCTTCCTTTAATATTTCCTGCAAAGGTGGATTCTTTTTTGCAAACTCCCTTAGTTTATGTTTGTTTGTGAATACTTTATATTCACCTTCATATTTGAAGGACAGTTTTGCTGGATAAAGGATTCTCGGCTTGCAGTTTTTCTCTTTCAGTTTCCTAATTGTATCATACCACTGTCTTCTCACCTCCATGGTTTCTGAAGAGAAATCTGCACTAAGTCTTACTGGACGTCCTTTGTACGTGATCGTTTGCTTCTCTTTTGCTGTTCTGAGAATTTTCTCTTTATATTTTACATTTGACATTCTGAATAATATGTGTCTTGGCGTAGGTCTATTTGGATTTATTCTCTTTTGGGTATGGTGTGCTTCTTGGACATGTAAATTCATTTCTTTCGTGAGAGTTGGGAAATTTTCAGCTATTTCCTCAAATATTCTTTCTGCCGCTTTTCCTTTCTCTTCCCCTTCTGGAACTCCCATGACATGTATGTTGTTGCGTTTTGTGTTGACATTCAACTCTCTGAGCCCCTGCTCAATTTTTTCCATTCTTTTCTCTCTCTGTTCTTTTCTCTCTTCAATTTTAGCTGCTCTGTCTTCAGTATCACTTATTCTTTCTTCTATCATTTCGATTCTGCTGTTGTATGCCTCAAATATATTTTTTACTTCACCTATTGTGTCTTTCATTCCCATGAACTCCGTTACTTTTCTGTTCAGGATTTCAAATTCTTCTTTGCGTTCGCTCAATGACTTCTTGATATCATTTATCTCTTTAACTATATTCTCTTTCATCTCATTAATTTGATTTTGGAAATTTGTGCTCATCTCACTGATTAGTTCTCTCAAATTCTGCATCTCTTCTGGGACTTTGCTCTATTCCTTTTCTTGGGCCATGTCTTCTATTTTCTTAGTATGGCTCGTAATTTTTTGCTGGTGCTTAGGCATCTGGTTAGTTTGTATTTTAGTTAGATGCTCTTTCTCTTTCTCTTTTATGGGGTTTTAGTGGCAGGAGGCTGTGAGTTACCACAGCTCTTTGATTTTTGCCTCAACCTTGATTGTTAGGATTGTTCTGCTGGTTGCTCAAAACCGGGCACCGGACACAGTAATTGGTTGTAGAGTCGTTTCCTAGGGCCTTGGGCAGGGAGGCTATAGAGGCCAGGAAAAGCCTCTCTTACTTATTAATTTTATTATGTGCACTTCCTTGGTCTGCCAGGAGATGGCACTTGTTGGCAGCTCTCAATTCAATCCCTGATCTGAGCGTATTTGTTGTGACACAGACCAGATCAATGTGATAGAGCTTCCTGTCTGGGGGCTAAGAGCCCTGTGATTCAGACTTTCTGAGACATTTCTCCAGACTTCTCTCATAGCGCCCCCCTTTTCCCAGCTAGGAAATATTTCCACTCCCGTCTGAATCCTCAACAATCAGTCCCTGTTTCAGAGGAGGAGATTGGGAGGTTTATATATCTTAACCCCTTAGAGGCTCCAAGGCAAACAATGGCCCAGCCCCACCTGTTCTGGAAAGGCTCTCAGGACAGGGCAGACCAAACCTGGGAGTAAAAGTAGGGTCAGCCCCAGGCTCCCTCTCCCCTCTCCCGTGGAGTCCTCAACAATTAGTCCAGGCTAGAAGAGAGGGCGGTTGCGAGGGTCAGGTTTCTCCAGTCCTTCCTAGGGTCCCAGGGCAAACCGCCGTGTGGAAGGGTCCATGGGGCTCGCAGCCCAAATTTACAGGTCAGAACCTGAGTCAGCCTAAGGCTGTGTCCCTCTCTCTCCCCTTTCTGGGAGTGGTAGATCCCTGGAGCCCCCTTTGTCTGTGGTTGCAGGCCCAGAGGCCCGAGAATTCTGAAGAGTGTGGGGGAGGGTCCCGGGAGCAGCATAAGCTGCTGCTTCCAACTCACCGTTCCATTGTCGCGATTTCCCTCTTCTGTCCCTCTCTCCTCTGGGAGGTGTGCAGCCTTCACCTGCTGTCCTAAACCCTAGAAGATCTTTTTCGGGGCTGTTTCAGCCTGTCCTCTAGCTATTTTTCTGGAGAAGAGATTCTCGTTCTTACTAGTCCACCAACCTTAACTCTTAGTTACAGTTTCCTATAAGTTTCTACTTTAAAAACAAATAGGCACTTTTGATTATTAACTAAGCAACTAAAACAATTTTATTAGTAACAATGTTGCTAAGTTTTCCTGCTTTTCCAGCAGTTGAACTAATTCTACTTTTATACAGCAAATTCAATTGCAAGATAGTATTGACATTTAAAGGCTCAATTTTAGGTTACCTTTCACCATTGTCCAATTTGTAATAGGCAAACCCCGAATCTGATTTACAAGTTCCTAGGCATGAGTACAGATTAGAACAGAAGAGAATTTTACATGCTTAGCTTAGCTTAGTTTAGGGAAAAACCTGCCTTTAGAATCACCCACATGCAAAACTCCCTGTGTCCATCCACGGCAGAAACCTTGTGTAGGAACCTTCAACTTTGTTCCTCCAGGAAAACCCCTGGGCAGCTGCTAAGTGCAGAGCCAAGGGGGCCAGAGAAGCCCTGCCCCAATGAGACATGAATTGGAGCTGCTCTGGGGGCTACATCCCATTAATTACCTCCCACAAGGGGTATAGCCTTGAGAGCCTTTTTCACTAGAAGGACTGGAGTGTTTCAAGAGAATCGGCAGCGAGCTAGGAATACCCAAGAACCATTTTAGTCATGGGCCAGAGGCAGGGGAAGTTAAGTAAATGGCCTAGATCTCTATTCCCAATTCACCCCCCTTATTAGGCACAACCAAAGTTAGGAGAAGTCCAGAGTGCAGGTTAGGACTGAGTAATTGGTTCCCATGTTAATTAAGAAATTAGGGAAAGCGGATGTGGCTCAAGCAATTGGGCTCCATCTAACATATGGGAAATGGTGAAGGTAAAAGCAGGTCCATGCAGGGAGCTGGCGGCCAGTGCAGAGAGCTGATGCAACAAGATGATGCAACAAAAAAAGAGACACAGAGGAAAAAGATAATGAGAGACACAGCAAACCAGAGACATGGGGTGGCTCAAGCAATTGAGTGCCTCTCTCCCACATCGGAAGTTCCCGGGATCAGTTCCCTGTGCCTCCTAAAGAGAAGACACAGAAGAATGTGCAGCGAATGGACACAGAGAACAAACAGTGAGTGCAAGCAGCAAAGGGATGGGGGGTAGGGAATAAATAAATCTAAAAGCAAACAAAAAAATTATCTTAAAAAAAAAAAAGAAATTAGCAATCTTACATGCCGTGTCAGGGGTCACCTGAGGCTTCCTGGTTAATGGTTCATATGTGGCTTCAGGCCCCTTCTGTCCTCAGTCCCCAGTGGTCCATGTGGTGAGGCAGCTTAAGGCCAAGTTCCTACTGATGAAGAGAGGTAACCAGTGCCTTTAACAGTGGTAGTTAAAGGGTGAGATTTTCCCTGATGCTGCACCTGTCCCTCCTTACCTTCTCCATCTTGGAGGCATGGTCTCAATTGTTGAAAATTAAGAAGGCTTTTTCTAAAGGGAGTTAATGGAAGTTTGGGGGCCCAGGGAAAGTTTCTGCAGCTTTCTATGGATATCCAAGACAGACTGGAGTTCCTAGGAAGATCTATCCTTCTCTAGAGTAAATATCTACCAAGAGGGTATTTTTATTTCCTCTACTAGCTTTCTTTGCAATAAGGCTAGGTTTTTAGGTTCTGCTTCTGAGTAATTTCCCTGAGCTTTTAATTGACAGGTTTGGTAGTTCATTTCATCATCCCCTTTAAGAAGACATGGCCACATGGTCTCTGGCTCTCAGATCTCTCTACCATCTCTTTCTCTCTTACACAGGTTTAACTGGAATTCAGAGTCCCATACAGAGCCCACTCTCGGCTATGCTGCAGCCATGTGGTGTGGCAGGAAAAGAGTAGCTTCTTTCTTTTAAACTATCAGTAGGCAGGTTGTCCCAATTAGAAGCCACCCATTATTCTATGGGAGGATAAATACATTCATCAGTCTGGGTGGTATCCCAACATTAGACCTGGTTGAATAGATTGCTCACCGAGCTAGTGTCCTGGAGATTGGGAGACCTGCTTGCTATCTCCATGTTCCAGGGATCAAGAGCTTTATGTCTCCAGGCATCCCCAGAGCCTTAGATGTCTTGGAGATGTCTGGATCTGGTTCCCAGACCTTGGCTTCCAAACCAGGCTTTCCCACTAAAAGAGACTGGCTAGGGACTTTCTTTTGGCCTACACTTGCAGAGGTCTTGGGAGATAGCCATGAGTGAGCTCATCTCATGGCCACTCCCAGGGACTGAGTTCCAAAGTTAAACCCCACATGAAAAAGCAATTAAGAAGCAGAGACTGATCTACAACCTATAAGCAAACAACCTCAGGGGCCCCAGAGATAATGGATTAAGAGGAACTTCAGGACCTCCTGGGGGCTGAGTAGAACAAACTTCCCAGCAAGGCCCAGGGTGAGAATCTCAGGGCCTTGCTAATAAAGCAAAAGATGACACAGACAGGCTTTAATTAAAAACTCAGGGAAGCGGATGTGGCTCAAGCATTTGGGCACCCACCTACCACAGGGAGGTCCCAGGTTCGGTTCCCGGTGCCTCCTAAAGAAGATGAGCAAGACAGTGAGATGATGCAATGAGATGACTCAATGAGATGATACAATGAATAGACAGAGAGCACACAAGGAACAGACACAGAGAGCAGACAGCAAGTGCAAACAAGAGGGGAGAAATAAATAAATAAAATAAATCTTAAAAAAAAAAAAAAAACTCACCCGTCGCTGGCAAGAATCAGGGAGTGCCACTTGCTTCTATGTCTCCTGGCTGGCTCAACAAATAATGTTAGTGGATGGCTCTAGTTTCTGGGCTTCTAGGTTCTTGGCTTATGTCACATCAAAAAATTTAAGGACATGCAATAGGGTAGGTGTGATAGGCTACTGTGTCAACTCAGCCAGGTAATTGTGCCCAGTTTTGGATCAAACAAACACTGGGCTAATTGTAATACAAGGACATTTATGGGCTTCAGTCATCAGTGAGTTTACTGCATAGATGGCTGATTACATCTATGATCAACTTGGGAGATTGCTGTCAGCAATTAGTGATGTTTTATCTAATCAGTTGAATGCCTTAAAAGGGGAAGTGATTTCAGCATTCAGAGTGAATTTCCCAGCTCGTCTTTGGGCAGCCAACGTCTCCCGGAAACTCATCAGGGATTTTCGTTGGACTTTCATCGGAGCCCCTGGTTTGCAGCCTGCCTGTGGAACCTGGACTTGTGCATCCCCACGGTCATGTGAAAGAATATTATAAAATCTCATACTATTGACATATATCTCCTGTTGATTCTGTTTCCCAAAAGAACCCTGACTAATACAGTAAGCAAGGGAGAAGGGTTTATTAAGAAACAAGAAAACAAGAAAAGTACACATTCTGAGGCATGGACCATGGGCAAACTGCAGGGTGAGTTGAGTACACAGGGCCCCAAGTCAGGCCTTTTAAAATCTTTTCTCCTCCCCCTCATAATGTTGGGGGCAGGGCCTCAGCTGTTTGCTGTTCTGATTGGTTACCCTACTTGTTAGTTCCCAGGGGGCCAATGGTGAGGCCCCTTGAGGGTATTTGGGGCTTTCCCTTGACCCCAGTCAGGATCTCATTCCAATCTCATTCCATATGGGATATTGTGGAGGGGTCTCACAGGATCTTTCTAGCTTTATTCTTGGTGGTAGTCTTTCCCTCAGGGGGTCTCCAGGTGGGGTTCCTTGGCCTTGTGTTTCATGGCCATGTTTTTCTGCCAGGTCTTAGATTCATCTTCCATTTTTCTAAACGAACCTGCCTCAATTTCATTTATAGAATGTCAAAAATTTGAAAAGGTGTTTTCTCCACACATATAAATGTTCTGTTTGAGATTTTAATTTTTACCTATGTAGTTATTTAATCTAGCTTTAATTAATTTTAGTGTATGGGTCTAATTTTTTTCTCAACCCTATCTAGTCATTCCAATAGAATTTTATTAATAATCCTTTCACCCCACATATACCATATTTAGCCATACAGTTCACATTGTGTTTCCTATTGGTAATTCTTTACTTCAAGTCTAGGTTATAATTTGGGGTCTATTTTATTTAAATTTTTATGAACTACTTCTAGAAAACCTTGGAAATTATACTTATTGGACAGACTTCATCGTTCTTTCCCTTACCAACCCCTTAAAGTTTATAAAAAAGACTTATAATTTAAAAACAATATGAAAAAAAAAAATTTTTTTAAGCAATACACAAATGTAACATTGTATTTTCATATTTTATAAGAAAGTCCAAAAACAACACATAATCTCCATTAGCATTGGGTATATAATGTCTTAGGTATGGTTAATTTTATTAAAACAAGATCTTTAACATAAGATAGAATATTTACTATTTTGTAACAAGATAAGGGGTAACTATAAAAAATCATTCAAGCCATAAAAAAGTTCTCTTGTTATCTCATGGTAAATTATTCTAAAGAGCTGCTGACCATTAAGACAAGTTGCATGTTTTTATTTCAAAAAAGACGTGTTCTAAATTTGCTGATGAGTTCTGTGATGACAACTAGCTTGCAGATATATATAAAAAAAAAAAAAAAAAAAAAAAACTAAATCTGCTTCATAAGGGTTAAGGTGACAATTTAATAATGAGTGTGGGGACCCAGAGCCCCCCCCCCAAAGTCCTCAGCATGTAGCTGCCTGTGTGACCTAGAAATAAGTTAAAAGTTAACAACCCTCCCCATAGGGGGAAGAATGCTTAGATGGCATCATTATCATATATAATCTTCCCAGAGCAGTAAAAGTCCTACAAGCGTAGTGAAAGCATCACCAGACCCATGTGTGCCATCACGGGACCCTAGCAGGAACCCTATGGAGTGTCCTTGTTTTGAAACTCCTTATATCACCCCTGGTTTCCCTATCTCTTTGCAGAGCACTATCGTCATTCTCTGAACCACCGCCATCAGAGATTCTCTTCTTCTGTAAGTCTCAATAAAGCTTATGCCTGATTAAATACCAGGTGTGTTCTTTGGTCTAGTGGCCTCACCAACTCGTGCCCTTCAGGAGTTGGGTTGTAACAATTGGAGAGCCAAAGCCAAGAGACCTAAGGACCACCAGTAGTAGTGGGCATGAGCTCAGGGAAAGGAGAATCCGTGGGGTAAATCCTGGGTTGGCCTATAATATCCTGTGGGGAGGGATGACTGTCCTCCAGGATGATGGAGACCGCTGAGAGAATATGGGGCTGTTCCAAAAACTCCAGCAGGTATGCTAGCTGTGCTACAGCAGATAGCAAAGCAGCTGCACTTAAATAAGAAAAAGGTAGACTTCCAGATGGTGGCAGCTATAGCCTGGTCCCTGTTAGGAGATTGCAGGTAGCTACCAAGGCAGAACAAGTGGCAAAGGCCTCTGTGTGCCACCCAGAAGGAAAGTTAAAGTTAAGGGATATGTGCCTAGCATAGACAGAGATGAAAGATTCCTTAACTGATTACCTGCACGGAGTTGATAATTGGTTATATTGCAAAACTGTGTAAACTGGAAGAGTTTAATGGGATGTTATTTTAACAATGTTTTAAGTTTTATTCACATTTTATTTTTTTTTCCTTTTGAATATTTTATTGTCCAAGTTATAATTCACAAATTGAGTAACAGCTTCATTTATTTTTTTTTTTTATTATGGGTAAAAATCAAAATTCTCACAATACATACAAACATTTGCAAAATGATATATAAATATATATGCATATATGTGTATTTGCTTACTAAAATGTTATTTTGATCATAATTTTTAATCAAGATGTTGAAAAAACTTTCAGTTTTGAGTCAATAGCTTACTCTTGAACTTCGTGTCTAACTGTATTCCTGAAGAGTAATCCAGAATATATGTGTTAAATGTCTGTCTAAATTGCTAAATTAGTGCTTAACTGCATTTATACTGCTCAAGTATTCCTAACTGGCTGCTGGTTATTAAGAAAAGTGTTTCCAAGAATGAGCTTGCATATTACAGGCAACACTGATTCCAGAGGAGATCTTAAAAGCAGTAAAAATCAGAGATGTGAAATGATGGAGAGCTTGAATACAGCCAAACCAAAGGAGTGGGAATTATGAGTCAAATTAGTGAGTTTTATGTTTCTGTTGCTGTGTCTTAACTCTTTTCATGTTTATGTTAGTTCAGTGTATATTTTTACACCTCTGGATGGTAATCTTAAATGAACAAATGAAAATTCTTAAAAGAGCTCTATTCAAGTTGCTAAAAATTAAATTGGGTGTTTATATAGGTAAATGAGTACTATTGAAGCCCAAATTGGAGAAGCTAAACAGGATAAAAAGTCACATAAAATCTGAATAAAGAAACTAGTTAAAGGAAATAAACTAAAAAGTTTATCCTGAATTCTCCCAAAATCTTTCTATAGCCTATCATGCCCTGAGTGTCTTCTCCTAAACTTGACTGAATTCCAGTGACTCATTAAAATGAGTTGAGAAAACTAAGGGGCTGAGCTGGGTGTGGAAAGATAGGGGAGATGTAAGTTTAGCCTAGAATTCTGTCTACTAGGCTTGGAAAATAAATTAATAGGAACAGAGGGGATATTACAGAATAAACCTTGTTTTGTAGTCTGTCCTATAATTCCCCAATTAAATTTTAACAGCTTTCGAGATGACAGTAATAATCCAATGGCCATCATAAACTATTATCTTCGCAAAGCAGTAAACATCTTTCCTACAAACATAGTGAAAATATCAACAGACCCCTGTGTGCAGTCATGGGACCCTAGCAAGAACTCTGTTCTCTTACCCTATGGAAAGTCCTTGTTCTGAAACCCCTTATATCACCCCTTATTTTCCTGTCTCTTTGAGAAGCACTATCTTCATTCTCTGAATCACCATCATCAGAGATTCTCTCCTGTCTGTAAGTCCCAATAAAGCTCATGCCTGACTAAATGCCAGATGTGTTCTTTGGTCTTGTGGTCTCACCAGTGCATGCTCTTTAGGAACTGGGTTGTAACAAGGAGCGATAAAATAACTACTTTCCAAAAGAAACTCATTACATTAAGATAATGCTTTTGAAGCAGATGGATGAAAATACTGCTGTTAAAATATAGAAGTGAAGCATCTACAAAAATTCTCCGAACACTTTAAAAGTCTAAAACAGAATTTTTTTATCTGTTTGAAAATCTTCCAAACAAAAAGTTTTGGTAATTTTGAACCTGTTTGCATAGATACATATATAATTAGATAGACAGACAGGCAGTACCTTGCAATTAATTATCAAGAACATCTAACTGACATCAGAGGAAATAGAGATCTACCAGACAAATTTCAAAAATTGCGTGATTGGTAAAGGGAATTGAAAAATAGTACTATGCTTTATTAATACAGAGCATTCAAAGATGCACTTCCTCCATTGTGTTGTAGTATCTTTGGGAGGAATCTTCAGCTACAGATGCCTGACATGAAAACCTTATTTCAAATTAAACTGAATTTAGAACCAGAAATTCAAATTGCTATATCAAAATATGTTAAACCAAGATTGACAAAAAATAAATAAACCATATTTAAACCATTGCTTTGAAAAGAAAGTGTTACATTAGTATATATTAGTATACAGCACAAAGAGTTTGAACCATTACAAAATTCTTATTTTTCAATTTTTTTATTTCATCTTCAGCTCATCCTTTAATTTTTTCTATTTTGAGAGTATTTTATAATGTATAGATTGTCATAAATGTTCTTCAGAGCAAGTGTGAAGAAGCCACCATAACAGCTACCAAAACTGGTTTTTGCCATATTGATTCAGCTTATAGCTATGAAAATGAGAAGACTGGACAGATCCTTCATCAAACAACTGCAGAAGACACTGGAAAGAGAGAAGCTATGTTTTACATTTCAAAGGTACTGTGTATTCACATGGTTGGCAGAATGGATTGGGATGGTGTGCTCGTGTGTGTGTGTTCGTGACTTTGCTGTTAACAGAATACCGCTTTGCTAAATTACCTTTTTTTTTTTTTTTTAGTCAAATCCTAATGTTTATTTAATTCATAACCTACACACCATGTGAGGTTGAACTTTAAAAATTAAAAGAATAATATTTGGAAATTGATCAGGGAGTTTTGGACATAGTTTTAGGTAGAGAAATGTAAAGAGAAAACCCAGAGTGTTTGACCATGAAAATGTGGAATATTTTAAAATGCTATTCATATTCTGATCAATCTAATTTTTGTATCTGTGAATCATACAATAGACCATATTGCTCTATTTTTGGTGCAATGTGTGTATCTGATACTAAAAACTGTAGCTTGGAGCAAAAAGTAACTGTCAATAAATGTTTTCCATCATATTGTGTTTATTGTTCTATCTTGAGTTGTGCTGAAGAAAGGGATGCTTGGATTCATAACAAATTTGCAAAGAACCATTATCACCATAACCTGGCCTTGAAGGACACAAGAAAGGATGGAGTGAATCAGAGGTTGAAATATTGGTAAATGTAAAGATATGGGATCCATTGCTAATGTCACAAAAGGAAATATTTCCAATATCCATATCAAGAAAGATCCCCACTTTGTGTAAAAGGGTACTTAACCAGAGGGCAGTCAGAATTATGGTGCAAGCATGCAAAGAACTTCCTTCTCTTAAACCCAGTGTCCAGAATCCAAGTTCCATAGAGAGTACGATCTCTTTTTGTTGGTGAACCGTTTCTTTGCAAAGCCCCAGAACCCATTCTTTATTTGTTCCCACTTCCACTTCCCAGTAATGCTAGCCATGAGTGAACCGAGAGGATCCCAAGACACAAGCTGAGTAGCTGAATCTCTCAGCAGATACATTCAGCTTCTGTTTGGTAGTCCCACATTGGATACTCCTCAGGTCATCAGAAATGATGAGGAATTCATTGGCTGTGTCAACATCAAAGGTCATATCTTGGAACTTCAGCATCCATAGGTTCATCTGTAGAATAGTTCTCAGGTGAGGCTCCAATTCTCTGGTCTTGGAAACCAGCTCCCCCAGTTTCAACTTGGGCTTGACGTCACTCTTCTCCACTAGGGTTTCCTCTAGCCTCCAGCAGCTTCCACCAACAGCTCAGGTCTCCTGCACATATAATCTTACATGAGCCCACAGTAATGGACATTCCAGCATCAAGCTCAATGTTGTGTGTATTCTATACATCACACACTGATTAGGCTTGTCTCTTTTTATTCAGAACTGTTCCTCACAGGCTGGGACTTCCATCCCTTCAGTCAGTTCTGTTTTCTTACCACCATCTAAAATTTTTCTTACACATAGCCTTTGTTAGTAGCACACTCCATCTAACCCTTAGAGAACCACCTACCCTAACCCTCCAAACAAAGGAAGAAAGAATTTTAACATGGGCCAAAGGCAAATAGTTGATCCATGATGTGGTGGTTTGAAACTGTATACATCCTAGGAAAGCATATTCTTGAAAGTTAATCCATTCCTGTGGGTGTGGACCCATTTTAAGTAGGATTTTTGATGAGGCTACTTCAGTGAAGGTGTGACCCACCTATTCAAGATAGGTCTTATTCCTCTTACTGGAGTCCTTTATAAACTCCATGAATACAGAAAGAGCAAGAAAGCCACAGAAGAAAGAAGTTGAAAGCAATGAAACCCATAAGAGAAGGGACAGGTCAGCAGATGCCGCCATATGCCTTGCCATGCGGCAGAGGACCCAAGGATTATCAGCAGCCAATCTTTAGGAAGAAAGCATCATCCTGATGATGCCTTGATTTGGACATTTTTCTCAGCTTCAAAACTGTAACCTAATAAATTCTCATTGTTAAAAGCCAACCCATTTTATGGTCTGTTTTCAGCAGCCTAGGAAACTAAAACATGGCGTTAAAGCTCTTGCTTGCATAGGGAGTGCTTTTGGGGTATCTCTGTCAGCAATTTTCTTTTTAGAATGCTTACTTAGAATTACTCTTTGATTATTCTTCTTGGCTAAAACTGTACCTGGTCACCAAAGACATCTCTGAGGCATTCCTTTGTCTGTAATAAAGTATACTGGCAACAGAAGTCCAAACAGAAATCAGAGTAGGGCCAAGGAGGAAAGAGTGGGACAGGCTCCTTAAGCCTATCCCAAGTCTAGGAAAAATGAACTCACATGGGGTTCAGTCCAGTTCATCAAGTTAGGAAAATTAGTAAGAATTAGGGACAAAAATTCCATAGTCATGTGCCATCCATTGTCCATAATGTTTTCTCTGCATGAATTTCTCTCTTAGATACTCTGTACTGATAACTCCAACAAAAGTAGGCAAAAGAGGCTGCAGTCACAGTTGTGGAGATACTAATTCTAATAATCAACATGATTAACAGCATTCTTACCCCATAGTAACCCCAACTATCACACAACTCCAGTAAGATCCCCATTAAAATTGATTAACACAGATAGGCTACACCAGCTTAATATATGATAGAATCTCAATGGCTTTTTCACCTAACAAATCACCAGCCAGCTTACCCTCACTCATGCATCCATCTCCACCTAATACCATGTTTGATTGTGCAACCCAATTCTCCATCCTGTTGTCAGGTCTTGATCCTGTCATCCCTTAAAAAAATAAATCAATACTACTTTACCTTTTTCAACCACTTCAGCTTTGATGTAACTTTCATCACCCAGAATTGATCTAGTCAGACTTGGACACATCACTGAGGAAACTTCCGATGGACTTTATTGATCTCTATTTTATCCATTGACCAAATTAAATAGCATGCATGGAGGAGTTACAACATATTAAAACAAAGCCTTGGGAGTGAGAATTTCATTTTCTACATCTTTGGAGAACGGTTACTCCATGCCACAAAAGCATAGATCACTGTGGAAGTCTTAGACACAGCCAAGGTATTGTACCCGTAGTTGGGGAGCTAACAACCCCAATAGTAGTTGGGGAGCTAACTACCCCAATTACAATAATAAAGCCGTGTACCAGGCTCTGTTCTGAGGAGCAAGTTCATTAGTCCCTAAACAACACAATAAAGAATCTGGTGTAGGAAGATGGTAGCAGGGTTCAAACAAAAGGCCATCAGTCCCCTGTCTGAGATTGCTTCCCCTCCACTGACACCTGTGGGTCCCAGTCACATTATCTGTAAACATGATTATACCTTCCTGAACATAACTTATTGTACTAGGGGGTGGAAATCTGACCCACCTAGATGAATTAGCGCATTTCTCCCAATAATTTGAAATCGAATTGGTAGGTTCTAAGCTGTTTCTGCTGGTCTTTTGAATTGAACATGTACACATAAACATAAAGGCTGTGAGATGGGGATCTTATACTGTATGGATAAAAAAGCAGAGGAATCTGGTCAATAGAGAGAGATAATAATAATAAAGCTGATGGGTAAAGAAAAGCAGAAATGAGAGCATGGAATCTGAGAGGGGAAAGAAGAGAATTGACATACTTGCTGTACTGGGGAAAGTCCAAGCTCAGCCTATAACCTTTTGCTGAGACCCACAAATAAACCCTGTGCTAGGACCTATGTTATCTGGCTCCTAGAAGAGAAGAAAAACGTGAACTGACTCCCTTCTCAAGAATACCTTGAGATAAAACTCATCTCCTAGCACTAATGACCTGCTGGCTTTTTCCCACAAGCACATACAAACGTTCACTCAATCTTGAGGTAGGATAGAATAGAGACCTAAGGAGGAGAGGCAGAAAACCTAATAAATTTCTGCACAAACACTACCGAGTAGAAAAAAAAACTGGAACAGCATCCTGCTGGACTCATGTAAGTAGGTTATCAGTAGGCATCTGGTGCCTGCTGAAGTGATGGGAAAACAGTTTGTAGCTTTCACCCATCAGCTGCCGAAACGACATTGGCAAAGTGTGCCTGCTGACTGCATAAACAAGTCAGAGGAATGCAGCTTGCAAATCCCACCCAACAGAAAGTAGCAGAAGAACTGGATAGTCCCACACTACCCACCCATTTTCCTAAACCCATCCTGGGAGCAATAACCAGGAGCCAATCACCACTGGACAGCAACCCCTAACCCCCTAAGAAAATCAAATCACCCAATAGAGCTCCCCTGCTTTGTCTCAAATATACCAATCAGCACAGACCCTGGAGTCCTGTACCCCCCCCCCCCCATAAAACAGAGGACCCCAGGGCAGAACTTCACATTTTCTCCCTTAAAAATGCCCACCTTACACTCTAAAGATGTATTTCTATTCTCTCGCTTTGCTCCCCAATAAATTCTCTGCTCGCCTAATTAATTTTTGGCTCGTCCTTGAATTCTTTCTCACGACAAAGCCAAGAACCTAAACTCTGATAAGAGTCTGGCTTATCGGAGCTACCTTTTTTGGTACTCAGGCTTGCCCGTGCTAGCATTGCTGTTACACTAAGGCTCAGGGATTGAGGCTCAGAGCCCCAGGGCACCGACGCCCAAGGATGAAGCTGGCCTGGCTCTCTTTCTTCGCTGATGAGGAAATGTTGCTCCCTCTGAGGCCTGGTTCGTGCTTTGAAGGCCCCTCCACCAGGACCGTGGGTGCTGCCCTTCAGACCCTTACAAAGCCCCCACTGCTGCACGTATCACTGGCACTGATGTTTTGCTAGTGCACACTTCCCCAAGCCCTGACGGGATTTGTTGCAGTCAGGACCGTTTTAGTAGAACAAAGACTGTGGGCCTGACCAATACACAGGCCGTGCTTTCACCATGCCGTGTTCAGGCCACTGGCAACCCTCGCCTAGCACGTAAAACAAGCCCCCGGTGGGGATAAAGCATTTTCATTTTTAAAGCATGAAATCAGGTCTGCCCCTAATCAGCTTTGTGTTACCCATGAGGCCATTAAAGGGTAAAAGGACCAACTAGCTGACCGCGTTTGTCAGCTAAATGCACAGATTGACATGCCCTCTGCCCCAGAACAAGTAGATGTGCCAGTGTTTACTTCCTGGACCCACAAGATCTAAAAGGACAGATCTGTCCAGGGACAGATTCTGCAGCCAACAGGCCAGGACATCCTGAGCTGCTAGATTATTGGGCCTCTCATCTCGTCCATTGACACTTTCTGTGGATTTGGCCTGGCCATTCTCTGCACTCCACTACCTCAGGCCTTGCTGACCAGGCCCTGAAAGGCCACATTTGTTTGATGTTCAGCTATTTACTGGACACCTTGCATCTGATAACGGCCTAGTTATGCATCAGTGGGCCCATCAAGGGACATGTGATGGCTTCTCCATGCTTCATATCACCCCCAAGCCACAGGGACAGGCTTAAGCATCTGCTAGGAGACAAGAGAAGCCTGGCCTGGATGACACATCTCAGGAGACCAGTCTGGGGTCTCAATGCAGCGATTCCCCAAAACGGCACTTGCCACGTGTGCCGCATGTTTGCTAACAACAACAAACCGGCACCTGGGAATACATGGCAGAGGGCAGCACATTCGTGATGATGCTGCTCCTAAAAGCTTTTCCCTCCCCATGAAGAAACATTCCCCATGCTCCATTGCAAACTGCTATGTGCACTTTAGGTTCGAGGAAAAGTTGATCTAGAATCACACCTGACACTGCTGACTGTAAGACAGCAGGACATGACTCAGCAACTGCAATTTCCACTCAGGACACCTACAGATGCTGTCCACACTCATGAGAAAAATGAACGCACATCATGGACAAATAAAGCTTTTGAAACTGCCAGCCTCAGGCAGTCCCTCTGAAGACAAAGACTGCAACGGGTTCAAGGGCAGAGGGGCCCCACAGTGGGGGCCAGGTGGGGGCCCTGCTTATCTGACTACCTGAGGGATAGAAATCCTATTGGGATGCCTTAACATCCTTAAATCTTCATATCCAGAGGGACCACGTGTACACCCCAAGATTGTACTTTTTGTCTGTGTGCCTTGACTCTTGGGAAACTGCCTCAGTCCTGGACAGCTTTCAGCTCAGCGTTATCTTACTGGCCAGAATTATGCTTACTTGAAATGATACCTCAGGCCAGATCAAAGAGGAAACTTCTTATCTGGCTTGGCAGCATTTGGGGCTCAGGCTATGTTGAAATCTCCAGGCAGGCCTGCCTGATTACCCTGCTTAGAGTGATTCTGAACATATTCCTGGTCCACCCTTGCTTCGGACAAATTACCAGGCTTCTGACCCAGCCCCTCGAAGTCTGTCCCTTTGGGGTCTTTAATGAGGTAACATATGTTTCTCACTTGGTCCTCAACAAATAAGGACTGCAGTTGATGAGTCTGGCTCCTAGTTAAAATGCTGTGTGTGATTTTTCAGGGCAGACCACAGGCAGGTAGAAAGGTGCCTCTGCTGAGATCTCCTTATCAGAGGCAGGAGGGGGGAGATCCTCCTCAAAAGTTACCTAAAGCTTTTGCTTTATTTTAAACAGTGCACAAAGGGCCATCGAGCAGAGCTGTGTACTCTGCCCCAGACGAGCAACTCACTGTCCAAAACAGGCAATGGGCAAACCAAGATTTTTAGTCAGTTTCCTTCTCTGTTTCTTAGGGTCCCAGAAAAAGTCAGAGGTGGACCTGGTATGAGACAGTCCAAGCGCAGCCTGAGGCCTTTCCGTGTGAGCCACACAGAAACCCTGTGCCCAGAGCTGTATGACCTGGCTCTAAGACGGGACGATAAATGTGGGCTGAGACCCTTCTCAAGAGTGCCTTCAGAAGATGCATCCTCTGGCAGATAGTGGCCTGATGGCCTTTTGCCCCCAGCATATGTCAAAATTCACAGAAGACACTCTGGCTAAATTATATACCTTTTATGACACACCACTCGCCCATGCTGGCATCTCTCTTTGGGGTGGGGAGAGAGTGACATGCCTACACTAAGGCTCAAGGACAAGAGAATGCTATGCTACACCATCTCCCTACATCAGCCAGGATTGGGACCCACAGGCCCTGGGGGACCGACACCCAAAAGTGAAGCTGATTTGGCTCTGTCTCTTCTCTATGTGAGGAAATGCCATTCCATCGGAGACTGAGTCACACTTTTGTTGGAGTCTGGACACCTGCAAACTATGGAGTGGGTGGGACCCCTAGGACTGCTGCTCCTGGTGGCAGACATGGTCAAACTCTTTGCTTCTCTCCAAGTGGTGAGATTCCTTCCCCAGGGAAGGTAATAGGTGTATTTCTTTCTGACAATTTAGGGCCATGAGCAGAGTTACCAACAAAGCACAGCAGGGCATGGGAGAGGCTAAGGGATTGTCAATTCGGGCGTCCCAGGGTGGTGCTGGCTCCGTGTGACTTGAGGTGCTGGCCTTCCTCTGACCACGTGGGGACTAGTGGAAAGTAAATACTGCCACAGTGTCTCAAGGATCAAAAAAAGACTCTCAAGAGAGACTGGTCCCCCTTGCTGGGAGTCCCACCCTCTCCAAGAAGTTCTGGGGCCCCCTGCAGGGAACTCCGCCATTTGCTGGCTATTAGCGGGACTTCAGTGTCTGCAGGGCACCTTTCAGAGGTGCTAATGGAAGCCATGGATCATTCTTGGAGAAAGCTAGTGGATTGTGCATACAACCTTTGTCTAAGATGGAATATTGGTCATTTTCTTTAGCTCGCTACTCCCCAGCAGACCTTGCCAGGTGTGTCAGATTAAAGGCTGTAACAGTTTGGCATTATTTATGAATTCCAAAAATAGATATTGCATTATGCTTGTGAACTGGTCTGTTCCTCTGGGCATAATTAAATTATGATTAGGACTTTGATTGGGCTACATCAGTAGGGTGTTGAGTCCCTGCCCATTGTTGGGTGGGGACTCACATAAAAAGACATGACAAAGTGGCTCAACTGGTTGGGCGTCCGTCTCCTATATGGAGGGACCTGGGTTCGATCCCCGGGACCTCCCAGTAAAAAAAAAAAGACATGACAAAGGACAGAGTTGGAGTTTTAATGCTGAGGCCTGGGGAAGTAAGCACATAGAGGAGCTTGGTCGTGAGGAAGGAGAGAAGGCTCCGGGGAAAAGAGATGAGCCGTTCGCCTGATAGTCTACAGCTGGCCTTGTGGAGAGAAGCAAACCTGAGCCGGGAGAGAAGCAAGCCCCAGGAAGAGAGGAACCCAGGAAGCCAGAACTCTTGGCAGATGTCAGCAGCCATCTTGCTCCAACATGTGACAACAGACTTTGGTGAGGGAAGTAACTTATGCTTTATGGCCTGGTAACTGTAAACCTCTACCCCAAATAAATACCCTTTTGTAAATGCCAACAGATTTCTAGCATTTTGCATCAGCACCCCTTTGGCTGACTAATACAAAGACCAAGAGTGGGGGTTCCAGGAAGGCTAGGGGAGCAGTTCCCTAGCCTCTGCTTTAGGTCCGCCAACCATGAGTCCATAGACAATTCAGGGTGGCCTACGAGCTAAGTAACTGTGAGCAGGTCCCTGGAACTGGAAGACACCCTGCAGGACAGAAAGTTATTGAAACCTCAGGAAAAAACAGAGTGTAGAGCCCTTTAGGATGGCTTTGCCCAGCAGCATTAAAGAGGCCTTAAAGACTTGGGTAAATTAAAAAATGGGCCAAAGACTTGAATAGACATTTCTCCGAAGAAGAAATACAAATGGCAAAAAAACACATGAAGAAATGCTCAACATCACTCATGATTAGGGAAATGCAAATCAAAACTACAATGAGATATCATTTCACACCTATCAGAATGGCCACTATTAAAAAGACAGAGAACTACAAGTGTTGGAGAGGATGTGGAGAGATAGGAACACTTCTTCACTGTTGGTGGGAATGCAGAATGGTACAACCACCACGGAGGACTGTTTGGCAGTTCCTAAAGAAGTTGAATATAGACTTGCCACGTGACCCTGCAATACCACTACTGTGTATATACCCAGAAGAACTGAGAGCAGTGACACGAACAGACATCTGCACACCGATGTTCATAGCCACATTATTCACCATTGCCAAAAGTTGGAAACAACCCAGGTGTCCATCAACAGATGAATGGATAAACAAACTGTGGTCTATTCACACGATGGACTATTATGCAGCTGTAAGAAGAAATGAAGTCATAAAGCATATGACAACATGGATGAACCTGGAGGACATTATGTTGAGTGAAGCAAGCCAGACACAAAAGGACAAATACTGTATGAATGCGTTACTATGAACCAAATATATTGTGTAATATATTGTTTGGTTCACATACAAAAAAAAAACAAAAAAAAACAAACAAAAAACAAAACAACAAAAAAATTTACAGGTATCCATTACATTTAATTGAGAAATGTATATATTTATTCATCTGTGTTTACTTTTTAGTTTTTAATTTCTTATGTTTTCAATTATTAAATGTACAAAATAAAGTTAAAAAAAAAAAAAAAAGACTTGGGTAGTTGCTGTCAACAATAAAGGGGGCGATCTGGTAAAGGTTGGTAAGAGGATATCACCCACGGGAGGACAGAGTACACAGCCCCCTTCAGAGCCTTGAGCACAGCCCACGGTCACCGCCAAACATTGAAGGCAGGGATGGCAGGGGCCATCCCGCTCCCACTTTGTTCTGTGGCAGAGGGAATAACGCTCCTCCTCGCCTGCATGTGGTAATAAGTATCTCTTTCTGACTGACAGTTTGGCCCAGGAAGCAGGATGCAGTAAGTTCGACACTTGCCTTGGTGAGAGATGATTTCCCAGTTTCTATTTCAGCCCCTCCCCCTCCACCACCATGAGGATGTGCTGCTTTTGTTGCTCTTTGTGTTTGTCAGAAAACACCAGCATCTTATAGCAGTTATCCTTTCTAGTGCAAGATGATTTCAGTTGCCTTTTGTTACATGCAACAAAAAGAACTTTGACTAAGACATTTCATTAATTTTAGGAAGACTAAGTCTTTTACCATCCCTTCGTTTTCAGACCCTGGAGAAATGTAAGGATGCAGGATTGATCGAGTGCATCAACCAGTTCAACTTTAATTGCAGACAACTAGAGATGATCCTGGACAAGACAGGGCTCAAGTACAAGTCCATCTGCAACCAGGTGAGACCCTCCACCCACAGAGACCACCTCTTCTTCCTTTTTTTTTTTTTTTAAGATTTTATTTATTTATTCATTTATCCCCCCCTTGCTGCTTGTGCTCGCTGGGTCAGCTAACCACACCGTGCTGGCGGGCTTGCCTTCACCAGGAGGCCCCGGGAACTGAACCCGGGGCCTCCCATGTGGTAAACGGGAGCCCCACTGATCGAGCCACAGCCACTTCCCAACCTCTTCTTCCTGATTCTTTCTTCCTTTACCTTTTCTGGAAGACCTCAATTGCTCTTGCTCCTCAATACTTGCCAATGACTCTTCTCTTTGTGGGTTGGATACTTTTCTGAAAGCCAGAGTCTTTCTATAGATACAATATACAGATCTAAACATAGAACACATAAAGTGAACTCAAAGTCTAGACTGTTTCAAAAGGGTCCCAGGCTCATATCTGGAAAACAAGAGGCATTGTGGGGAAGAATGGCAGTTGTAGAGAAGCAGGAGTTAAATTGATTCAATCAAATATATATTGAGTTAATTGTGTGCTTAGCACACTGAGAATAAAGAGCAATATAATTCAAGGTGCCAGGCACATTGACAAAAATTCAAAATACAAGAAAAATTAAACACAGTGCCTTCTCCCAATCTAGTGATGGATAAAAATGTTCACACCTACATTAATCAGGCTATAGTCACAAAAACAGAAACCACTCTAGGTATTTCCAACAAAAGGAATTTAATACAGAGATTGATTATACTAATGTTGGAAGAAGCACAAGAACAAAAAAAAAAAAGTTATGATGTTAATCCACAGTTCAGTAACTGCAAGAAGCAGCCAGCTACCATTCCTGGGGCTAGAAGAACAAAAGAAGCACCAGGAACACAGAGAAGGTTCTATGTAGTCCGTTCTGGAACCACAAGAAAGAGAATCCACACCTAGTGCAAGAACCACAGAAGAAGTTTCCCCAGCAATATCAGAATAACAGAGGAGAGGCCACTTGGTCTAATGCTGGGACTTTGGAGGAAGGACCTTTCAGCTAAGCTGGGATTCCCCCAAAAGGATGCAGTCACTTACAGAGATGCTGACAGAGGAGGGCAAGTTTCTCCTTTCCTTCTGCCTCTAATATCTTGCAGAGCTGCCTATTGGCAGAAGCTAATGAGAAAACTGTTGGCAAGAGAGCCTAGAAAATGCAATTTGCAGACTCCCAGTCTCAGCATCAAAGAGCAGCATAGCCAAGGCTAGGTGTTAGGAATAGGGATAAAAGGTAATAGGAAAGTAAGCCAAAAAAAAAAAAAAAAGTCTATTCCATCCCCTGGGTTGATGGCAAACACCAGGTCATTGATTAATATTTCTCTATGGTGCCTGATATTGTATCCAGCCTTCTCCAAATGAGACGTCTCCTGGAACCAGCAGGTACTGTCTCTGCAGTGATGTAATGTACCCATATGTTTGTATTTATCAAATGTTTTTCATATAAGATCCTCTATGTGTGCCTTAGAAAAACGGATTTAAGTTTTTTCTTGAGACCTGGTTTGAATCTTTAACATAGATAGCTATGTTTTGGCTTCCTCAGGTAGAGTGAGGAACTTCAACCAGAGCAAGCTACTACTGGCATTCTGCAAGTCAAGAGATATTATTCTGGGATCACATAGCACCTTGGCTCCCAAAGGTTCAGTCAGTGGTAATGAAAGAAATAGAGAGAAAGCAAGTAAAACACCCCATTGAAAATGAAGCAGAATCATGCTTCTCCATCCCTGAACCCTCAAATATCTGATATAGCAGGAAGGAAAGACAGTAACCAGCACTAAAATGCACTAAAAATATAAACTTCTCCTTTCAATTTGTCATTGAATTTTATAATAACAGTAGAATGAATACACTTTCATTTCAAGATATTAGGACTCCAAGAGACTGCCAAAAGATAACTCTCCTCTTCCCCAGGAGGAGAAGAGAGAAAATATGGAAGACAAAATACCACCTTTTTACATACTGATAAAGACCAGGATGTAATAGACATTGTCTAGGTTTGTTAGAAAAGTGGGCTTGCTAATCCTGAAGACTTACCCACACAGACACAGGGCTTATAGACTGAGGAGTTCTCCCACGACAGGCCTGAAAAAGCAGAAGAAAAACTCACACTGTGCAGGCAAGACAGCTCCAAACAGAAGAAAGCCAGAGCCAAACTGACCATGCCTTGCCATTGTTCACAAATTTATCCTGTGTTCCTCCATATACCTAGAGGCCAAATGAATAAAGGAGCCCAAGAGAGTCCCAGATTTATACTAATTAGATTTCCTTTACCTTAAAAAAGAGACATTGAAAGTGAGAAGTAAGTGTTCCCCACTAACAGAAAAACTTAGAAAATATTAAATTAAAAGTCATGGACAAGGAAGCGGATATGGCTCAAGCAGTTGGGTGCCCACCTATCACATGGGAGGTCCCAGGTTCGGTTCCCAATGTTTCCTAAAGAAGACGAGCAAGACAGCAAGCTGATGCAATGGGCTGGTGCAGCGAGCTGACACAACAAGATGACACAACGAGATGATGCGACAAGATGATGAAACGAGATGACACCACGAGGAAACACAATGTGAGACACAACAACCAGGAGTGGAGGTAGCTCAAGCCATTGGACACCTCCCCCCCACATGGGAGGTCCTGAGTTCGGTTCCTGGTGCCTCTAAAAAGAAGACAAGCACACAACGAACAGACACAAAGAGCAGGCAGCAGGTGCAAACAATGAGGTGTGGGGGAGAAATAAATAAAAATAAATAAATATTTGGGAAAAAAAAGTCATGTACACTTAAAATGTCTGCCCCTTATCCCCACCCCTTCTCAGGTTGAACCAGAATTCCCCAATTACTTGATGACCCAGTCCTTGACAACATTGCCAAAGAACATAATCCAACCCCAGCCCAGTGTCCTATGCTACCAGCTACAGCTAGAGGTCATAGTTTTGGCCAAGAATTTCAGTAAGAGCAAATCAAAGGGCACTTCCAGGTACAGAAACTTCTGGGACTCTGGAGATTAATTAACCTCTTTCTCCTTGTCAATAAATTTACTGAATATATGTTGCTGGAAGGAACAAAGAAACTTTATTCTGTATCTTCAGCTTTAGCTATAACTGAGGCTCCCCAGTACATCATGTTTCTCATCTTAAGTCTTTTGTTCAGATTTCTCTTTGCATCCAGATTTTTCCCTTTCTCTCTCCTCTACGTAGAAAATATTTGCTCAACCTAATTTGCTCAACGTATTTATTCAGCTTCTGCCTCTATTCTTTTTGTTTCTTTGGTCCCTAAACTTGTACATTCTATCTCATCTTCTTAAAATTCTAGGTTTTACTTACTGCCCATCTCTTGTTATCCCTGTCACTTTAGAATGATCTACATTTTCCTCATCTTCCATTCACTTCTTTCTGTCTGCCCATCTATACTTGAAGTGCTCTGAGGATATTAGCAATCTCCAAGTCAAGTGAACACTTAGTTGTTTTCTTATAGACTTCACTATTAGGCCCTAAGAGTCTGATGGCTTCTGCATCCCTGTGCCTAAAACAGTGGGTGGCATAAAGCAGGCATTACTAAATATTATTCATTGTTACTCTTGCTGCATTTGAAACTCTCTCCTCCTTTGGCTTCCACTACAATATCTCTTCTGGTACTTCACTTACCTATCTTGCTGCTTTCACTAGAGCTTATTAGTCAGCTTTGTGGAAAGTCACTCATGACTGACTCCCCAGGAGTAGGGCACAAAAAAGATATTTATCATCTGAAGGTCCCCCTCAGCTTTAGGTTGGAATGGGGCAAAATAGTAGACTTTACAATCTGTACATAATTTTAGTGTCTCTGCAAATTGCTCTTAGCAAATTTCATCAACTGATGACTTTCTTCTACTCCCTTGGGATTTTATGTTCTTCACCATATCCATTGATGTCATAGTTTAAGTTCTTGTGTAACCCTAGAGTCCTGCAATCCTTTAGTTCTAGGATGACTATTTCTGGCTGGATCAAGCTCCAGGTTTGCTGCCAGGTTCTGGGGCTGCTGTGGAAATCTACAAGTCGGCCCTGGAAATGAGTCAAGTGGTCTAACCTAGGTTTAAGCCAAGTGAAGTCATTATACATCACTGTGAGCACCTGTGTCAGCGGTAGCACCGGTCTCTACCAAAACCTTCTGAATTCAAAGCTCAAGCCACACCATTTGGGACTCTTCTATAGTCGATTCACTCCCTCTCCAAAAGCCTACAGATGACCTATCACCTTCCACAAATAACCTACCTGACTGAAGCTTGTCAAGAGATAGTTTGCAAAAAAAACACATAATGTTAAGTGAAAGAAACCAGACACAAAGTACTACATATGATTCCATTTATATAAAATGTAAATATAAATCAATTTATAAAGATGGAATTAGATTTGTGGTTATGTAGGGCTGGAGAAGGATGTAGGGATTGAGAGGTGACTGCTAAGGGCTTGGAGTTTTTCTTTTTGAGTAATGAAATTGTTCTAAATTTTTTTGTGGTGATTAATGCACAATACTGTGAGTATACCAAAAGCCATTGATTGTACACTTTGGATAGATTGTATGGTATGTGAATATACATCTCAATAAAACTTCTTAAAATAGAGAGAGAGAGAGTTTGATTTTCAGGTACCCAACCATCTTCTGATTTAGTACTAGACCAGTGGTTTTCCAAATGTGGTCCACGGACCCCTGGGAGTCCTCAAGACACTTTCAGGATGTCTACGAGGTCAAAATGATGTTCCTAATAATACTAAGAAGTTATTTGCCTTTTTCACTGTGTTGACATTTGCACTGATATATAAAAGCAATGGTGGGTAAAACTGATGGTCTCTTACCATGAATTGAGGTGGATCAACAAACTCTACCAGTTGCATTGTATTCTTCACTGACATATAACCACACCAAAAAATAAAGTGCCAGTCTCACTCAAGAATGTCCTTGATAAAGGAGTAAAAAATTATTAATTTTATTATATTTTAACCCTTGAGTGCATGTTTTTTTAATATTATGTCTGATAAAATGGGAAGTATGCATAAAGCATTTCTGCTCCATACTGATGTATGAAGATGGCCTGAAGTAAACACTCTGTTGTTTGAGTTGCTAGCTAAGTTAGCTGCTGTTTTTTCATGGAACACCATTTTTAACTGGAAGAACAACTGACAGACTATGGTTATTCAGACTTGGATATTTGGCAGAAATATTCTCAAAAGTGAACAAAGTTAACCTGTCACTTCTAACAAAAAAAAAAAAAAAAAAAAAAAAAAACCTGACAGTATTTGTTACAAATGATAATGTTTGAGCTTGTATACTTGTATACTTTTCTGTTGAAATAGGTAGCGATATTGATAAATGTGACCTTTTTAATATTCTGTATTGACTGTGCCAATATCTGGAAAATATCCACAACTCAGTGAATAAATCATGGTGTATTAATCAGGGTTCTCCAGAGAAACAGAGCCAACAGAATGTGTGTGTGTGTGTGTGTGTGTATATATATATATATACACAGAGAGAGAGAGAGAGAGAGAGAGAGAGACTATATAATGAGATTTATTATAGGAATTGGCACACAGGACCATGGGGATTGGCAAGTCTAAATTCCATAGGGCAGGCTGCAAGCTGGAAACACCAATAAAGTTAAATTCCCCAGGAGAAGCTGGCTGACTAAAGTAGAGGCAGAAATTATTCTTTCCAACTCCTGAAATCCTCAGTTCTCGTTTTTAAAACCTCTGATTGGATGAAGGGATTCCCCACATTGCTGACAGCATTCTCCTTTGTTGATTGTTGATGCAATCATCTATAGATGTGATCAACTGATCATAGATGCAAACCCATTTACAAAATACTTTCACAGAAACAATAAGAACAGTGCTTGCTTGACCAAACACCTGGACACCATAGCCTAGTCAAGTTGACAGATGAACTTAGGTATCACACATGGTATGACAGACCGATAGCTTTTTTTTAAGGACATATGGGGGATTGAACCCAGGAGCTTGTACATGCGAAGCAGGCACTCAACCACTGAGCTACACCCACTCCCCAGACCAGTGGCTTTTAATGTAAAAGAAAATGAAAAGTTTATTGACATATTTCCAATTCCCCATTGCAATTAACCCTAAAGAAACTACCACTTGTCCAGTCTTTATGTAACATGAAGGAAGAAAATCCACAATTATCTGAAAAGTCTATAAAATATTCCTCCCCACTCCACCTACATTGTTCATGAGGGTATTTTCTTCAAACAGTATAGCCAAGACAACATACCACAACAGACTGAATGCAGAGGCAGATATGAGAATCCATCTGTTTTCTGTTAAGCCAGACATTAAGGAGATTTGCAAATATACAAAAAAGCACCACCCATTCTTCCCAATACTTTTTGTTTTGGAAAAATATAGCGGCTGACTAGAGATTAGGCCTGACTATTATGAGTTGTACTATTCCTTAGGGTGTTATTTTCCCAACTGCTTTGTAAATGTTTCCAACTCCTAAGTCAGGGGTTCTTAACCTTTTTTGTTCCATGGACCCCTTTGCCAATCAGGTGAAAACCATGGACCCCTTACTAAGTCCACACTATACTGTGTATTATTTAATAAATACATTACACATGAATGTTGTTTTTTTTATTTTATTTCAATTCAAGCTCACAGACCCCTTGTTTAGAACCCCTGTCCTAAGTGAACCCAACTTCTTTGTTCCTTCTAGCAACAAATATTCCCCTGAAAATTCTCCAAAGAAGGCTTCCTAAGTTCTTCTTTGATCTGTGATAGTATATGGCCCCACGTTCTCTTCCATCTCCTTTAGCCTTAAAATATCCTCCTAGGACTTCAAACTCTTTTTTCATTTATCCACTGGGGTATAAGGGTAATTGCTGATTTCTCCAGAGATCTGCTAACAATCTGAAATGAGAAGAGGTGATCCCAGCAGACCATGTCCTATCTCTGGCATATTTTCTGCTTATGAATTATTTTCCTAATCTGATTCAACATGAAATTCATTGGGCATCATGTGGGGCTGGGTGATGAGGTATACTATTAGGGGATACTCCCAGAAGTTGCAACTTAATCCAATTTAATCTAACAAGTTCAGAGATTCTTTCAAAAAATAAAAACCACAATCTCTGGCCAACTGTATTCTCCCTTCATTCATGTCCACTATTCTTGTTTTACTGTTATTTTGCAAGAATTAATTGAACACAGTTCATGTTGTTGACCAGAATTTGCCCACAGAATCTTCTTCATTTAACAAGGGCTGTGCACAGTCCTTATAAGAAAATGAACCTGTTTCATGCTCTACAGCTCTCTCAGACTTTTCCACTGCCCCCAGGGTCCCTTGCTCTTCTGCCAAAGAAATTACCATCCCCGCATCTCCATCTGGGCTTTAAAATACCTCTCCCATTTTTAATCAAGGCTTTAAATAATAAAACATATGTTGGCATGAGGCCATGAGAATTTCCAGCAATGGTCCTCCAGTGATTTCCCAGATAAATCCGTGTTATTCATCTCTGGAAATGAGTTTTGCAGATACAATGAGCTCTTCCCAAATCTCTTTAAGATTTAAAGGCTGATTTTGTCATCCAAGTACTCTTTGACACTGCCAAGAATTTTAAGTTTACCCCTAGTGTCACATGGAATTGAGTATGGATGCTGACCAATTCTGGCACTGCCACCGGACCACATGAAAGCCCTCTCAGGAATCACACCATAAATCCCACCCACTCTTCCTCATTTACATAGTTTTAAAAGAAAAGTAATTCCAAGATAAATAGTGCCTGGCTAGCTGTTTCCCACAAAACCTCCCCTAATTTCATACAAAAGTACTGTAACACAGGTGGTCAAGCCTAGGAGGCTGACCAAATAACTTGATATTCCAGAGAAACCACACGGGAACCCAATGGGAGTAGACATGCCTTTATTACTTACAAACCCAATGGTGGCAGGTCGGAGGGGGAGCTTCGCGCCACCTCTCAGGGGATAGAGGCTTATAAAGGTATTACAGCCGTGGAGAGAAGGGACAGTTCCCGGAACAGCTACAGAAATGCTACAGGAATATGCTTATGCGTGTGATTCTCAAAACATTTTCACCATGCTCTTATTTTCAAGGACTGAGCTGCTGGCCATTCAACCCATCCACACTCCAGGGCCTCAAGTTTATGGAAAGGGCATTTTGCCTTTATTTAACCCACACTCTACCCCAATGCTCTTTCTACCGTATAATCTGCCCGTTAGATCTTCTGCAATATTTGAGCAGTCCATAGCATCATAAAAAACAGCGATATTTGAGCAGCCCATAGCAACAGTATAAAAAAAACGGCAGATAATAGGAGTAATATATACAGAACATTGAACCTTAATGCTTGACAGTGAAATTACACAATTCAGGGAGTTTTATAACAATGTTTTGAGTGATTTTGTTTCCCATGGGCCTAAGATTTCCAACCAGTGAGGCTGCATAGGCCAACACCATGGCCAAATGACCTTATTTTCCCCAGTTTGTATGGTTTGGGGCATAGGCAATAACAAATTATTATTACTCCCCTTTTGGGCTATAGGCTGGCCCTTTAACTTGTAATCTCAATGCTTGCATCAGTCCTGTTGCTAGCATTTCAACTGGAGCAGGGGCTGCAGCCCACGATGCTGAATTTAAATGGATTAAGGCTGGATACAGCCTCTTAGTTCACTGTTGTAAAGGTCCATTATGGTCTTTTATTTGTTCCTTTAAAAGGCCATTCATCCTTTCCATAAAAAGTTCAAACAATATACTGGTCCATAGCCCAGTACTGCAGGAGGTGATTGGTAAATGGAGTTCCTTGGTCACTGTCGATTTGGGCTGGCACCCCATAAAGGGCACTTAACATTTTCTAGGCAGCAAATAGTAGCCAGCTGGTTACAAAAGTCCCGTGGCAGTTTCTGTGGCAGTGAAAGCATACTTTGCCCCTTCCAAGAGCAGGAGGAAACCAATGTAATCCACTTGTCATCATGTTACTGGAGTTTGTGCTCAGCCAATATGTTCCATCCTATGAGGTTAAGTGACAGGAAGCTGGAACTGTTGGGCTAGGCACGCCAGGGTCTAGTAGCCACGATGTCTGCTTTTCTGTGGACCCACTCGGCTGCTTCTTAGGTCTCAGTGGTACAGCTCCTGATCCTCACAAAGTCATCTGCCTCAACATCCCTAAGAGGGGTGTTAGAGGAGTGGGCAGGGGCATGATAGACAGTTACCTGTCACAGCTGGCAGGCATCCCAGATGAATGGAGGCCGGTTTGAATTGCCTGAGGAGATATTAAAGAAAGTGGTTAGCAAGATCTAAAACAAAGTGATAGTGACATACCTGGGTACTAATTTTTTGCAATAAGGTAGCAATATTTGGGACTGCTGCATACAGCAGTGGTGTTACTCTAATTTACGATAATCTAATGTTAGGCGCCACCCCTGGCAGTCCCGATGATCACTTTCTCTATGAAGCCATAGAGCTGCTTCTTTAGCAGAGGTGGGGCAAATCAGACAATAGGAGCCAAAGCATCTGCTGCTTGATTCTCAGGCTGAGAGGTTGTTTCTGTGACATATAACATCTTCAAAATAATTAAAACCATGATTAACAGCATGATATTTTTATCTAATATTATGCAGAAAACATTGTTAAATCTCTAGGAATTTTATACAATTTTTAAGTATTTATATGAACATTGTACCCATACAATTTTGATTAACAGAAGGATAGAAAATTCCTTTTAATTTTTATAAACTTTTAAATATTTTTTATTCAACTTATAACATATTAAATAAACTTAACTATTTTTAGGACTTCACTTTTTTCAAGGTGTTTCTTTTGCAACAGTTTGAAATATAAAGATACTTTTAGATTTGACTTTGAGAAAGCAAAGTACTAAAAGTTGACAGGTTTGAACATTATGTTCTTTTAAAGTGAGAAGACTCCTTTTTTAAAACACCAAGGACATACTAAGGTTGAAGTACAAGAAGCTATTAGGTTGGTGCAAAAGTAATTGCAGTTTTGCATTGTTGAAATTTGCCGTTTGATATTGGAATACATTCTTAAATAAATGTGGTTATGTTATACATCATTTTAATGTGCATTTCTCACTTCATATTTTTTGCTAATGACTTATTATTTGTTGTTTATTTTATATTTATTTTGGACTATGGAAATGATGTTAGACAAAAAGCAAATTCGAGTGATTTTCTTATTTGAGTTCAAAATGAGTCATAAAGCAGCAGAGACAATTGCAACACCAACAACGCATTTGGCCGGGAACTGCTAAGGAATGTACAGTGCAGCGGTGGTTCAAGAAGTTTTGCAAAGGAAACGAGAGCCTTGAAGATGAGAAGCATAGTGACTGGCCGATGGAAGTTGACAACAACCGAGAGCAATCATTGAAGCTGATCCTCTTAGAACTACACGAGAAGTTGCCAAAGACCTCAACGTTGACCATTCTACAGTCATTCAGCATTTGTAGCAATTGGAAAGGTGAAAAAGCTCCATAAGTGGGTGCCTCATGAGCTGATCGAAAATAAAAAAAGTCGTTTTGAAGTGTCGTCTTCTCTTATTCTATGCAACAACGAACCATTTCTCAATCACATTGTGACATGTGATGAAAAGTGGGTTTTATACGACAACTGGCGATGGCCAGCTCAGTGGCTGGATAGAGATGAAGCTCCAAAGCACTTCCCAAAGCCAAACTTACACCTAAAGAAGTCATGGTCACTGTTTGGTGGTCTGCTGCCAGTCTGATCCACTACAGCTTTCTGAATCCCAGCAAAACCATTACATCTGAGAAGTATGCTCAGCAAATCCATGACATGTACCGAAAATTTCAATGTCTGCAGCCGGCATTGGTCAACAGAAAGGGCCCAATTCTCCACAATAACACCCGACTGCACATCGCACAACCAATGCTTCAAAAGTTGAACGAATTGGGCTACAAAGTTTTGCCTCATTCGCCATATTCACCTGACCTCTCGCCAACCGACAACCATTTCTTCAAGCATCTCGACAAATTTTGCTTCCACAACCAGCAGTATGCAGGAAATGCTTTCCAAGAGTTCGTCAAATCCCGAAGCATGGATTTTTACACTACAGGAATAAACCAACTTATTTATCAAAAACGTGTTGATTGTAATGGTTCCTATTTTGATTAACAAAGATGTGTTTGAGCCTAGTTATAATGATTTGAAATTCACGGTCTGAAACCACAATTCCTTTTGCACCAACCTCATATTTTGATAAAACAGATTTTCTTCTTTGTATACTGATTATTCAGGAGAAAAACTTCTTTATAAACTTTTACCAAAACAGACTAATGATTTAAGAAACTTTGTTATATTAACAGAGAAAGAAGAAAAATTTAGTTTTCCATCATTATACTATTTGATACTAAAGCTTTTACAACTTTATAGATAAACTCACCAAATCTTATTCAGTTTTTACCACAAAAATTCCTTTTCTGTGTACCTTCTGCACTTTCTGTATCCATTTAGCTTTTGTCCCACATTCTACTCTTTCTTTATAACCAGTCATTTTATCTTAGGATAAAATTAACTTTATTTTCCTTAATAAAAAGAAAACAATACATTCTGTATACCAACCATACTTAAATTACCAAAATGATTTTGGAAACTGGCTCCAAGCAAACCTCTCACAACATACAATTACCATTAACACTAAACAAACCTGTCAAAATAATGATTCAATTTGGTTATATGCAAACACAATGTTTCTTTATTTCAAATACCTTGTAGCATGCAACACTAGAAAGAGTTTTTTGGAGGCAAGCTGGCAGGGGAGGGTGGCTGCTATCAGGACTAAGCCATGATTTAATCACAGACTTACAAAGCAGCTGGCATGTTTCTATTTTACTTTCACAGTGTTATCCAGTTTAAAAGTTACTAAACTTTTAACTGCACCAATTTTATCAATGTGGCTACTCAGGCCCAATTAGAATTAACATGGAAACAAACCAGAGAACATTAATGTTGCTAAGCTTTTCTACTTCTCCAGCAGCTAAACTAATTCTATCAGCTCCCACTAGCCTACAGTCATGCCATGCAGAGGGGAGGGGGTTTGCGGAGTTGATGCCAGAATGTTGTCCTTATCTTAGTTAACTCCTTAAAAGAATATTTTCTGGGGGCAGATGTGGCTCAGATGGTTGGGCGTCCGTCTCCCATATGGAGGGACCTGGGTTGGATCCAGGAGATCCAGGAGGAGTTCCATGCCACCCTCTAGGGGGTAAAGGCTTATAAAGGTATTACAGCAGTGGAGAAAAGGGACAATGCCGGGAACAGCTACAGAAATGTTACAGGAGTATGCTTGTGCATGCAATTCTCAAAACACCACGCTCTTATTTTCAAGGACTAGGCTGCTATCCAGTTCAACCCAACCACACTCCAGCATCTCGAGTTCACAGAAAGGGCATTTTGCCTTTATTTACCCCACAAGTACTAAAGAAGGCATGGGGACAAAATACAAACACTAAACTAAAACTGCAGATTCACAACATTAAAAAAGAAACTTCATTCCAATACCACACCAAAAGCTAACAGTTGGATATCACCAAGATGGTGGAGTAAGAGGCTCCAGGGTTCCTTCCTCCCACAGAAGTTTTAAACAAGAAAAACAGGCAGAATCACCTGTTTGGAGTTTGTTGAGCTTCTTGGACCCATGGGTCAATAAACTCCAAACAGGATTTAAAAAAATAAAATCAAACCTAGATACATCACAGTGAAATTGCTGAAAAAGAAAGATAAAATAATATCCTAAAAGCAGCCAAGAAAAATACAAACAATATATATATAGGTAACAGTGATAAGAATTTCTATTTGCCTCTCTTCAAAAGTATGCAAACCAGAAGACGATGGAACATCTACAAAGTGTTGAAAGGAAAAACTATCAATCTAAAATTCTAAATCCAGCAAAAATCTTCTTTAAAATGAGGCAAAATGAAGGCACTTTTAGATAAACAACAGCTGAAAAAATTCATCACCAGCTGGCCTGCATTACGAGAAATGTCAAAGGAATTTCTTCAGGTTAAAAAGAAATGCTGGGTGGAAACACAGATTCATAGTAAAGAATGAAAAGCACTGGAAACTCTAACTTGATAGATATACAAGATATTTTTCTCATTTATTAAATTCTTTACAACTGTCTATTTAAGGGGGAAATAATTACAATATATTGTGTATAACATATGGAGAAGGAAAATACATTAAAATAATAGCACAAAAGATAGGAAAGTAAATGAGAAATACACTATTGTAAGTATATATATACTTACATATATAAGTGTATATATATACTTACAGAATATATATATATGGCATAACTTTAATTCAAAGCAGAATATAATGAATTAGGGATGCACACTTCATCCCTAGAGCAACCACTTAAATATCTGTGAGGTCAATCTGGACTATCATAAGATAAATCCAACCTCCTAAGTAGGTTTGAAAAAAAGTCTTCATAATCTAGCCTCCATCTTCTTTCCTATTTCATCAATAACCATTCACTTCCCCCTGTTAATACTCCCTAATCTTCACCCACAATGAATCATTTTTCCTTGAGCAAACGATGCCTTTTCATACCTCCTGAGTTTGTTTATGCTGTCTTCTTTCCTGGAATGTTCTTCCCTACTTTTCAAGCCTTTAAATTTCCACATTTCCTTGGATTTTCCATTCAAATAAAATGAGAAAATGCCCAATGATGACAATTATCTATTGAGATGGGGGTCTCCCAGTCTCAGAAACACAATCTAATCATTTGACACAAGCAGGACCCTTAAAGAAAGCAAAGTTATACCTTTCCTTTGTGGAGCCCATTTCTGCAGGCCCTAGTGCTGAGAAGAACTTGCATACAATTCACATTACCTGGACAAAAGCAGGAATCCTTAAAAAGAAGAGATGCTTCCCAGGCTCCAATCTTAGACGTAAAAGCAAACAGACAGAAGATGCACAGCACATTCAATTACCATCTGAAAGGGGAAGTGGGAAATAGTGATCAAGAATGTGACTATAATTTCAATTTCCCAATGTTTATTGACTTTTTATATCCTTTATTTCTTTCATCACAGTTATTAACAGGGAAAGATCCTAAAATTAAATAGGCAGTGCAAAGGTCGCCATCTCCTGTCTGATCTGCAAATGAGCCTGAGCATTAAGTGTTGCCCAAGTGCCACCTGGTGGCACATTTAACTGAGCCAGCACCCTCTCCAGTGTTCCTAAACACTCTAGCACCACCCCCATCCATTTTGGTAGGAAGTGTTATCTCCAGTCCCATTGATGAAGAAAGTGCTGCAGCTCTGCTCTGTTTCTCCCCCATTGCAGAAACCCACAGCTTTAGAAAGATAACCACCCCTCCTCCCTTTCTCCCATGGAATCCACAATTAGGGAGATAAGCACCCTCCTCCCCCTTTTGTCTGGAATCCACAAAGTTAAGGCCTCTACTCCTCTCCTCCCTGAGGCCCTCTGCTTTAGGAAGGTAAGTTAAACTCCCACCTTTGCTTCTGTAACCACCCCCTGCCCGCTTGCTTCAGGAATTTGCCGGCTTGCCCAGCAACCCACTAGATGATAAACAAAAACCTATATAACCCACGAAAGCCAATGCCCAGGGCTCAGATTTTGGGAGACTGGATTCTCCTCTGGGCCCACATGTAATAAAAACTTTGTTCCTCCGTCTCTGTGAGTGCACGCTTGGGTTTCTCATAGTCTAAGTTTTTTTTCTGCTGCAACACCATCAGACCCATAAACCCATTCTAAGTTAAAGATCCCTGGGGCTTACTCTAACCTGGGAATCAGTGCTGGTCAAACAGCTTCACAGAGCAGACGTTAAAAAGTTCCATTGCCCTGCTGCAACTGCCAGCACTCCAGGTGGTCCAGGAGCCTCCACATTTTACACCCCTGACTAACCAAATAACTCAACTCATACTTGAAGGAGAAGCAGGTGGTGCTACAGAGTCACTGGGAGCACCAAAGACAGTAAAAAAAAGGTAGCATCACAAAACTGAAGGAAAGCTGGAGGACCAGTTGTAGAAACAGGCAGAAAATAAAACCACTCTGGGGGTCCAAGACGTAGGACAGAGAATGACCATTTTTAGCAGGAAATCAGGCCAGGATGCCACTGCCCCACTGGACCCTCCATTGCCACAAGCACACTCCAACTCTTTCCCACTCACTTATATTTAAAGCCCCAATCAAATGGTTCGCTTGACCAAGCCTTGTCATGTCAGGTTGGTTCATTGGCTACCAAGGGTAGGGGCAAAAGGATCTGACCTATTTGGCTTCAATACTTCCTAAGACTACCCCGAATGAAGAAAGAAGGGATGAGTAGTAGCCAAATAAAAGAGAAAGAGTTAGAAAGCAAGCTCATGGAAATCCATCCACTTGGAGACCGCTAATGTTCTTTTGTGGAAATAAAGGAGAAAGAAAGAGTAATATATTGGAGAGCTGTTACTAGGTGGGATCAGTGGCAGCAATTATATATCCCAGAAAAGGGAGAAACAGAGGTCTCCAATCATGGAATCACATCCATTCCTGTTTAGTTTCTTTGGTCACTCATGACTCCCTACCATTAATAACCTAGATCCCAATTCTCCAGAGATATTGAAAATTAGGAGAGCTGTGCATCTCCTCCTTTAGACATATCTGTGGTGGGCCTCTCACTTCATGAAATGTACATGCATGTGTCTATGTATATATATATATATATATGCTATATATGCAGTGTGTATATATCTACACCTGCATTTTATAGGTATATGTATATGTACATGCACAGGTGTGTGTGTCTTATGTCAGATTCCAGAGCAGAACTGAGGTAGAGATTGAGGTGCATATGATTTATTGAGGGAGTACTCATCAGGAAAAAAAATGTAAAGGAGTGAGAGAAAGAGGACAGTGAAGAGGAAGGAACCATGCAAGGCTGTGGTCTCAGGTAACATCTGGCTTTGGCCTAATTCACAGGATTAGGAGAGAGGGGTGGTCCCTGGAGCACAATCACCCTGCAGTTGTTGTCCTCCTGCCTTTAGACGAGGGGGCCAGGCTTTGTGCAGCAGTTCCAATCATCAACTGCATCACCCCCAGCCCCCTTCTCCAGTTTAGGTCACAGGTAAAGGAGTCAGCCAAGCACTCACAGCGGCTGGGAAATGGGAGCATCAGCTTGAAAAAAGGATCTGGCCAGGGCACCAACAGTGCCTGCTACAGTGCAAGCATGCATGTGTGTGTGTGTCATGGTTCCCAGAGCAAATGCTGAAATTTATACTGTGCCAATGAAATATATCAAGAAATGAGTCTGATATATCATGCATCTACTTGCATGAGGAACTAGAAAGCAAGAGGAAAAGAACAATGTGAAGTTAACAGTCAATCCCCCCCGTCATATATTTTAAAAGGCAGTTTTAAAATGCTTTTTACATTTTACTTATAAAAAACAAATTTATATATATATATATGCTTTTTACAAAGGTCTAGTTGAGGGCTGAAATAATGTGGAATGAATGTAGATGAAAAGATAGGCAAAATGTTGGAGATGGGTAATGGCTAGGTACACTGGGGTTCATTATATTATTCTCTCTACTTTTGTATCAGAATTTTTTTACAATAAAAAAGTGTTTGTTTGTTTGTTTGTTTGTTTGTTTGTTTGTTTGTTTTAATAAAATGTAAACTGTTTAAAACAAAGAGTCACTTTACTAAAACCCTCACTAGTTGGGAAACAAAGTGCACCTCTGGCTATACATTCGAATCAATCGGGAGATTTTAAGTTACCAGTTGCTGGGCCACACTCCAAGCATTTAAATCAGAATTTCTGGAAGTGCTTTAACCTCTCCTCTCACTCCACCCTAAGCCCCTGTTCTAAACTTTGCAGCAGAAGAGGGTCCATCTTCTGGGAGAGCTCGTGCATACACTTATTAGGGAGCATTGCTAGGGACAGAGGAGACCATTAGCTCCAGCCAACCTCACTCTCTTCAGATAGAAAGCAAAGTCCTGGAGAAAGAGTAATAGACATGGTAAAGTACATATGCCTAGGAATCCTGGAGGACCGTGATGACACAGATAACTCAAAGGTTGGGGCCACGTAAGGATCCTGGAGGGAGATGATGAGTAGAGATCCCCAACCCTCATCTGAGTCCAGAGGGCAAGGCCTGGAGGATCCCCAAAGACTGACAAACAAGTCACAGTATTATGGAGGTGCTCATGGATCTCTTGGACCTCCAGGAGGATGTCCTGAAAATTGACAGGAGGTAATCTACCCTTTGAAGAGGGCAAGAGAAACAATAATGTGAATTAAATTTAAGAAAGAAAAATGTCCCAAGTGTGTGGAAAATAAAGAAAATGAAATATACACACACGTTCAATAGAGTGCTACATGCTGATCATTGCAGTGCTTTACGTGCACCATGACATTTAATCTAATTCTAGATGCTGACAAAAGTATTTAGATTTAAGAGATTAAGTAATGTGCATAAAGTCACATAACTAATAACGGATAAGGAGGAATAAATGTGGGAAAAGTAAAGAAGTCCATGGTGGTGGAACAGGGGAGGGGTGAGAAACTGACTGATAATTTCATTCAGGTGGTAGGAACACATCCAATCTCTGGACCCTTCCATTTTCTTGGGTCCTTTATAGACAATCTGCTTATTAAACCTCTACTTGGTCAAACCATGACACCCCTCCCCAATTCCACCCTCACTATTATGAATGTCACAGGAAGAACTGGGCTTTCTCCTTTATCATATCATTAACAAATGTCTTTTAGTTTTAATGATATCTGTGGCAAATTCCTCTTGGGCAGGAATCAGGCAGAATACACACACACCAGGAGTCCTAGAGCCAGGATAAGCTCCACAAAATTCATGTATGCCCAGGTGTACTTGGAAGGCTGGAGTAGAAGGCAGACATGATCTACCAGGAGTAGATGTGCATGAGGAATTGAGGAACAAGATGATAATGATAATAATAGTTAGTTCTAATCAGACTTATCATGGGCCAGACAGTTCTCAACAACCTTGTAAGGTATTATTATTATACCCATTTAACAGATACGAAAACTGAGGCACTGGAAGGTTAAGCAAGCTGCCCAGGATCACAGAGCTAGAAAGTGACAGGGCTAAATTCAAACCCAGAACCCACACTCCTAACTCTGTTGGAGAGCATGCAATACAATGGAAACGGGAAATAACACAGAAGCTAACCCTCCCAACCCAAGCTCCTTAAGCCACTGGGAAATAAAAAGCATTGTTTAGCCTTGCCCCTCCCCAAGTCTTGGCCAGATGGGGAAGGAACTGGGAGGTTCAAGAAGAAGATCGATGGGGGGAAATACACGGGCCAGTGACGGGAGCCTGCAGGGAGCACCATGGGGCAGATGCCCAGATGTTCTTCCAGCTTAACTACCTTTGGTAGGAACCACAGTCCTGGAAGCAGGTTGACTGAAATAACTAGGGAGTCAAATAAGAGTTATATCCCTGGAGATTCTGTATGAAACTGAGGGCAAAGAATGAGGTCAGAATACAGAGAAGAGAAGGAAAGGAACAGTGTCCACAAATCCTTGGAGACTGGGAGTCTTTTGGCCATAATGGAAATGGGGTGCACCAGGTAAATTAAATCCACACTATACTAAACAAGCCTTGGTGTGAAGAGCCCATCTTTTCCCTTTAGTAAGAGACCGAGACACACGCAATGAGACTGAACAGGCTGAACAATGAATGTTGTAGGGGGAAAAAATGTTCTGTATTTCAGCTCCAATTTGGGATTTCCAAAGGCATAATGTGACTCACCAGGAGACTTTATTTTTTTAAAAATATTAAACATTAAAATTAGGATTTTTAATTTTTTAAAAAACCTCTCTTTTGAACTGTGACAGCTTCCCAGTTTCATCCAGTTTTCTCTCAGTGTGTGACAGGAAGGATCTTGCTTTAAAACCACCAAGGGAGAGGGGGATATACATAGAACAAGACTGGCTGTGGACTGATAATTGTGGAAGCTGAGTAACAGGTTTTAGAGTTTCATTATATAATTGTTTTTACCTCTTGTATATGTTTAAATAATTCCATAAAAATACAGTGTTTTTTTTTAAACATGAAGGTAACTAATTCATGAGTTATCGAATATCTTTCCTTAGAGAGCCAGAGGCCATACGGTATGTTTTGTAAAAATTCCATCACACTTGTGCTCAAAATATTTTTTAGGCATAGTATGGGTTCTCCAATGGACAGAGAAAACTTTATTGGGGAATCAAAAATTCAGAGAACTAAATGAACTTACATAAACACTCTTTATTCGTTTCAGAAAGCCATCCACACACTCACGCGATAACAGTGTTGGGCACTGTGGCACACGCCAATCCCCACTCTTATGACTCTTCCTTTTTGGACTTCCTTCCCATCACTTAAGACACAGGGAATTCTTTCCATTTCTCAGAGAAAAAGGCTTCCGCTTGGGGTAGGACCCGCTCAAATCAAACTCTGTTCCTCCCATTACTAGCTAAAGTCGTCTCTGTCGCTGTGAACACAGAGCCCTTTGCAGAGGCAGAACAGAAAAGACAGTTTTCAGGACAGTCAACATCAATCTGTGAGGGCTCAGAAGGAAATGAGGAAGACAGAAGCCATCCTCAGCACAGTATTTGGAAAGGATAGTCTTTGTGATTTGCAGTTCTGAAAAACAAAGAAAAAAAATCAAAAGTAGAAACAAAGAATGATTCTCCTTTTAAAGAAAAGCATTTTAAATGCTATAGTTACATATTTTTAAACTCCCTAAGTCTGTGAAATTAGTCTTTGGCTTTATTCAGTAGCCCATCATCAAACAGGAAAGAATTATGAAGATTTGGTAATCTAAATACATTTAGTGATCTAAAATGTATATGACTAATACCTACTCAGGAACCAATCATCCAGTCCATATATTGCTCTCTCTATTTTTAAAAGGAAGTGAAAAGCACCATATTTACATTGGGAAGCTGGCCATTCGGAAGTTCCTGTCTAGGTTGAGGATGTCATCCATTTCTTGTTCTGTTAACTCAAAACCAAACACCTGAAACCAAAGGAAAATGTTCATAGGAAATGCAGTTCAACCAACATTTATTTATTTGAGCATCTGTTATGTGCAAAAGCACTGCACTCTATCTGTAGGGGACACCAAGATGTTAAAAAAACACTTCATTAGACACCTGAAACTTCCCCTACACCTAGGTTCCCAAAATGCACCCTGCAAATGAAGGGTCCCTACAAATAATGGGTCCAGCATTACTAAATGGGTGCTCTGGGCTAGACAAGAGGTATCTGGCTCAGCCAAGCAGCCCCGCCACCTGAGGCCAGTATTCTATAAGGACAAAGCATTCTTGCTTTGCTTTGCTCAACACTTCTTCTTTTCCTCTATTTGATCCTGTTTGCCCAGTGCCTAAGCTGGTAAGAGCCTGTCTCAGCTTTTGTACTCCTCTTGATATGACTCGTGCTTCATGCTGGCCCTCCTAAGCCATTTCTGGTCTCTGACTCAGCCCATCAGATCACATGTGCTTTGGGCCACTTGGGGTCACACATCTGTCTGATCCTGACCAGGTGGCCCAGGGACAGCCTCTCCCCTCAGTCTGCAGCAAGACTACAGCAAAGGCACAAGGCATTCTGGCCATCACCCAAGGCCCCCAAGGCACATCTACTGCCACAAGGCCAGGGAGCTGAACTGGCATAACATGGGGCAGTCCCTAGATTATACAATCCAGTCTGAACACAATCCACCAAATGTCTGAGCTTCCTTATGCAATCATGAACCTCTGTGGATAGTCAGGATGTAAGATTCCTCACATTGGAGGGACTTATGTCTTCCCAAGAGGTATAGCTAGGAATACTGGCAGTATGGCAAGAGGCTCCATGTGGGACAGGAGCCAGTCAACCACCATATGACAGATTCTACCAGCTGGCTTAAGATTTGGGCATAATTCCAAGGGGTCCCTCAGAAGCCATCTGCAAGAACTGAGGTTCCAGCTTAGCCAAACTCACACTTTTCAGGCTTACGAGTGGACTGGTCACCTTTAGGTGGTCTAGACCACTTAAAGACCAAGATACCTCAGGAAAGATGAGAAGTGTAAAGTATATACAGGTGGGAGGTGGGCAGGGGGTCATAGCCCCCACTGACCAGTGTCCAGTAGGAATAGTATTAGGAGCACTATGAGGTACTCTGCCCCCTTTCCCAGGCTCCTTATCTTGGGAATCCTGCCTCTACTATTGGGAAATGCTACATTTGCCCCACCCCAACCAACCTGATTATCCACAATGAGCCTGAAGATATTGGCACTGCCAAAGATAGGCCAATCAATCAATACTTAGTGAGCACTTGTTTTGTACCAGCCCTAGGGATACAGCAGTGCCCTCATGGAGCTTGTGGGAAGCTCCAAGACCCACCCAATAGCTGACTTCTGGGTATCAGAGAACTATGTCTACTGAAGACCCAGTTGCCTAGTTAACCCCAAGCTCATACAAGTCTATACTGACATGATTAATGAGTGTGGGCTACTTGAGATGCCTATCACCCATGAAATATTTCTCATGATGACTTCAATGACAATGTTAATGATGACAATTAGCTAATACTATCAGGTGCCTCTATATACCAGGCACTAGACTAATCACTTTACATGCATTATTATAGTTAATCCTCATGACAATCCAATGGAATAAGTAGTCTGATTCACCCTCCTGATGAAAAAAACTAGGGTTCACAGAAACTAGGGTTTACAGCTTGTTAAGTGGCAAGCTGGGCTTGCTGAATTCCATGTCCATCTTCTTAACTACTGTGCTACACATTGTCTCCTCAGGGTAAAAACAAATTTCATACACATATACAGTTCTTTGGCTAAGGTAAAAAAATATTGCCCTCAAAGGACCACTGCCTCTCAGTGTTTTATACAAATTCTACCAAATTAAGATACCTATCCAGTCAGGCTTCATCCCTACCTCTCAAAAGTAACTAGAAAAGAGTCGGGATCAAAAACTTTTTTCAATACAACACTCAAGGCAGCCACTCCCAAATGACCAGTTAACATGCCTCTCTGTGTGGCAGAGACCAGCCAGCTGCCCACTGAGCATCTATCCTCTTCCTCCTGAGCAAACAACTAGACCACATCACAGCCTCCCTTGTAGTATAGTGTGACCACATGACTAACTCTGCCAGGCCAATGGGAGTGGAAGTGATAAGCACCACTTCCAAGCCTGATCCAGAAAAGTCTCCCACATGAGAGCTCTGTTATCTTTCGCCATCCACGGGCTAAATGGAGAAGACTCCAAGGCCCTGGAGGAGAGCAGAGCCATAGATGGAAGGAACCTGGATACTTAAATCACTGAGTGACAGCTGACCACCAAAGCCTAGAGTGAACTATTATAAACAGAAAAGTAAACCTCTACTGTGTGAAGTCAGAGATCCTGGGGTTGTTAGGACATTTAGCCCACCCTACCTAATAAATGATCTCAAACCCTTCCAAATAAAAGAAGGAAAACACCTTCCTGGATATTCTCTTGAATATGCTTCGCTGTGACAGATTTGGGAATCACTATCACATTTCTCTGGATCTGGAATCGGATTAAAATCTGCAGGGGAAAAAAAAATCTAATATCACACAAAGGGAAATCACATGGAGTCAAAACTAAGCTATTTTCCTAACAGTTTGAGTTATATTGTACAGCAAAAGTCCAAAAACCAGGGACAGCAGGAGCTGTCTTAGGAGCTTTCCTAAGGAAGTTTTTTAGAAATCAAACCGGCATTTTTCTGAACAGTTCCTATCAGTGTGTTTGTAATGACTGCCATTAGCCAAAAGAGAAAGTCAAAGGACCTGACTATGACTTAATGAGAATCCATTAACATGTCTCCAATCCCCCAAACAAATCTGACATTAGAACATGGAAGGTCTTAATCAACTGCTTCTCTGTTCCCTTCTATACTTGCTAGCAATTCAGTGGGTGGAGGCAGAGGGAGACTGCCTAGGAACTCTACAGGTAGAAAATCATTCTCTGAAACTAAATGGGTAAAAAGGCAAGAGTGAGTGGTTTGAGTTAGTGATAATATGGCTATAACTAATTTGCTGATAATCCCTTTTTAATTAATCATCAACTCATGCATCAAGAATGTGCTAATGCCTTCCTCCACGGAGTTCAATGACTCCAAGAGGGTGTGGAGAAGTTTACTTGCAGCTAAGGAAACAGCCCTCTAGCCACATACCTGAGCTGAAGACTTATCATACTTCTGGGAAATCTTCTTAATCGTAGGATCATCCATCAGGTCAACCCCTTGACTAGAGAGAGAGCCCAGAGTAGTAAGTGAGAAGGTCAAAAGAATCTTTTTCCAAAATGGAAAAAAAAAATTTATTTTTTCTGATCATGACACATGCTCATCACGGGAAATTCAACCAATACAGAGAAGCTTATCATCCCAAATCCCACCATCTGTAAATATTTGGTGAATCCAACGGCACACAATCACTTTTTGCATATATTTTGTGCTTTTCCTCAAGAACCAGGTGACAACATTTAAGCATCTAAAGCAATTAGAGGGGCTTTGGCATGCCCCTCTATTGGAATGAAGCCTAACAATACATGCTGACAATTAAGGGCTCTATGATTTCATCATCTGCTATTTTAGGATCTGCCATAGTGCCTATAGCATCACTAATAAAGGTTTATTGAGGATGATGATAACCTGAGAAAAGTTCACTAAATACTATGAAAGAGTTAATATTGTGAACATGTGGAATCTTTACTGCAAGAGTTTCTGAAGACCATGACAGAGTCACCATCTCTCAACATCTGTCCAGGCAAAGAGAATAAGTTCCAATAACTCAGAAGAGCCTTTTTTTTTTTCAACCAAAATTTATGAAGCAGTTAATATGTGTCAAAGCTATAGAAGGAACCAAATAGAGCCCATTTTTCTTGGTGGTAGGCCCAGGGTTTCAGTTGGCTTCCTTTCCTCTACTAGTTTCTATCACTCTATCCTCTATGTTCTTCTATCCCAAGAAGTAGTCATGGAATATGACCCAGTCTTCTAGGAACTCCCTAGCTGCTACCAAGTTCAAACACACATGTCCCTTTTCATGTGGAAAATACAAAAGTAATAAAAATTCAAATATTTTCAGCCTTTCTTGGGCCCCTAATATGTCCAAGGCACTGAGCTAGGGGCAGGCACTATATCTTATCCATTTTTAAAAAAGATGAAGATGGTAGACTAGTAAGACACGGGAATTTCTTCTCCAGAAAAATAGCTAGAGGACAGGCTGAAACAGCCCCTAAAAAGATCTTCTAGGGTTTAGGACAGCAGGTGAAAGCTGCATACCACCCAGAGGAGAGAGGGACAAGAGGGAAATCTCAACCATAGAACCGTGAGTTGGAACCAGCAGCGACTGCTGCTGCCGGCACCCTCCCCCACACTCTTTAGAATTCTCAGGACTCTGGGCCTGTGACAACAAAGGGGGCTCCAGGGATCTACCACTCCAGGAAAGGGAAGAGAGAGGGCCACAGCCTAAGGCTGACTCAGGTCCTGACCCGCAAATTTAGGCTGCAGAGCCCCACGGACCCTTCCACACAGGGGTTTGCCCTGAGAGCTTAGGAAGGACTGGAGAAATCCGACCCTCCCAATCTCCCTATCTTCTAGCCTGGACTAATTGTTGAGGACTCCACAGGAGAGGGGAGAGAGAGCCTGGGGCTGACCCTGCTTTTGACTCACAGGTTTGGTCTGCCCTGTCCAAAGAGCCCTTCCAGGCCAGGTGGGGCTGCGCCATTGTTTGCCTTGGAGCCTGCAAGGGGCTAAAGATATACAAAACTCCCAATCTCCTTACTAACAGGGACTGATTGTTGAAGACTCAGAGGGGAGTGGAAATATTTCCTAGCTGGGAAAAGGGAAGGGGCTGTCAGAGAAGATTGGAGAACTGTCTCAGAAAGTTTGAATTACAAGGTTCTTAGCCCCCAGACAGGAAGCTCTATCACATTGATCTGGTCTGTGTCACAACAAATACACTCCAACCAGGCATTGAATTGAAAGCTTCCAATGAGCACCATCTCATGGCAGACCAAGGAAGTGCACATAAGAAAATTAAAAATAAATAGGCGAGGCTTTTCCTGGCCTCTATATCCGCCCTGCCCAAGGCCCTGGAAACAACTCTACCAATTACTGGGTCCAGTGACCAGTTTTGAGCAAACAGCAGGATAATCCTAACAATCAAGGTTGGGCCAAAAATCAAAGAACTGTGCTAACTCACAGCCTCCTGCCACTAAATCCCTAAAAAGAGAAAGAGATTGAGCATCTAAGTAAACTACATCCTAACCAGATGCCTAAACACCAGCAAAAAATTACGAGCCATACTAAGAAAATAGAAGACATGGTCCAATAAAAGGAATACATCAAAGTCCCAGAAGAGATGCAGAACTTGAGAGAACTAATCAGCGAGATGAGCACAAATTTCCAAAATCAAATTAATGAGATGAAAGACAATACAGTTAAAGAGATAAATTACATCGAGAAGATATTGAGCTAACGCAAAGAAGAATTTGAAATCCTGAACAGAGAAGTAACAGAGTTCATGGGAATGAAAGACACAATAGGTGAAGTCAAAAACACATTTGAGGAATACAACAGCAGACTTGAAATGACAGAAGAAAGAATAAGTGATACTGAAGACAGAGCAGCTAAACGTGAAGAGGAAAAAGGATGGAAAAAATTAAGCAGGGGCTTAGAGAGTTGAATGACAAAACAAAACACAATAACATATGTGTCATGGGAGTTCCAGAAGGGGAAGAGGAGGGAAAAGGGGCAGAAAGAGTATTTGAGGAAATAATAGTTGAAAATTTCCCAACTCTCACGAAAGAAATGAACTTACATGTCCAAGAGGCACACCATACCCCAATAAGAATAAATCCAAATAGACCTACACCAAGACACATATTATTCAGAATGTCAAATGTAAAAGATAAAGAGAAAATTCTCAGAGCAGAAAGAGAGAAGCAAACGATCACGTACAAAGGACGTCCAGTAAGACTTAGTGCAGATTTCTCTTCAGAAACCATGGAGGCGAGAAGACAGTGGTATGATACAATTAGGAAACTGAAAGAGAAAAACTGCAAGCCGAGAATCCTTTATCCAGTAAAACTGTCCTTCAAATATGAAGGTGAGTATAAAGTATTCACAAACAAACAGAAACTAAGAGAGTTTGCAAAAAAGAATCCATCTTTGTAGGAAATATTAAAGGAAGCCTTAGAACCTGAAAGAAAAAGACAGGAGAGAGAGGCTTGGAGGAGAGTATAGAAGAAAGAAAAGCAGAAAGGATAACCAAAAGAGTAAAAAGAGGGATAAAAACAAGAGGACATATGAAAACCAAAGAATAAATGGAGGAAGTAAATAGTGCATTTACAGTAATATCATTGAATGTGAATGGATTAAACTCCCCAATCAAAAGATACAGGCTGATAGATTGGATAAAAAAAACTTGAGCCATCCATATGCTGCTTACAAGAAACTCACCTTAGACCCAAGGATATAAACCGGCTGAAAGTGAAAGGTTGGAAAAAGATACTCCACGCGAATAGTAACCAGAAAAGAGCAGAAGTAGTTATACTAACTTCAGCAAAAACAGACTTTAAATGCAAAAAAGTTATAAGAGAAACAGAAGGCCATTATATATTAATAAAAGGGACAATCCACCAGGAAGATATAACAGTCATAGCCCAAAATATATGAGACAAACTCTGGCAAAACTGAAGAGAGAAATAAGACATTTCTACAATAATCGTTGGAGATTTCAACACCCCACTCACATCATTAGATAGAACAACTAGACAGAAGATCAACAAGGAAACAGAGAACTTAAACAATATGATAAACAAGTTAGACCTAACAGACATATTCAGAACACTGCATCCAAACTCAACGGGTTATACATTCTTCTCAAGTGCCCATGGATCTTTCTCCAGGATAGACCACATGTTAGGTCACAATGAGGCTCTCAATAAATATAAAAAGATGGAAATTATACAAAGCACCTTCTCAGATCATAATGGAATAAAACTAGAAGTCAATGATAGACAGGAAAAAAGTAAATTTGCAAATGTGTAGAGACTGAACAACACCCTCCTAAATAATCGGTAGGTCAAAGAAGAAATTGCAAGTAAAATCAGTAAATATATTGAGACAAATGAAAATGAGAACACAACATATCAAAACTCATGGGATACAACGAAGGCAGTCTTCAAAGGGAAATTTATAGCCCTAAATGCCTATATTAAAAAACAAGAAAGAGCTAAACTCAAAGATTTAACTGAACAACTACAGAAACTAGAGAAAGAACAGCAAAGCAATCCCAAAGCAAAAAGAAGGAAAGAAATAATAAAGATTAGAGCAGAAATAAATGAAAACGAGAACAGAAAAGCAATAGAGAAAATCAACAAAACCAAAAGCTGGTTCTTTGAGAAGATCAATAAAATTGACAAACCCCTCGCTAGACTAACAAAGAAAAAAAGAGAGAAGATGGAAATAAATACAATCAGAAATGAAAGGGGGTTAGTCACAAATGACCTCACAGAAATAAAAAAAAAAATCATAAGAGGATTTTATGAGAAAGTATATGCCAACAAACTAGACAACCTAGATGAAATGGACAAATTTTGAGAAACGCACAACCAACCTACACTGACACAACAAGAAATACAAGAACTTAACAAACCAACCACAATTAAGGAAATTGAATCCGTCATCAAAAATCTCCCAGCAAAGAAAAGTCCAGGACCAGATGGCTTCACAGGAGAATTCCACCAAGCATTTCTAAAAGAATTAACACCAATCCTGTTTAAACTCTTGGAAAAAATTGAAGAGGAGGGAAAATTACCCAACACATTTTATGAAGCCAACATCACCCTAATACCAAAGCCAGAGAAAGATTCCACAAGAAAAGAAAATTACAGACCAGTCTCTCTCATGAACATAGATGCAAAAATTCTCAACAAAATATTTGCAAATCGAATCCAACAGCATATCAAAAGACTTATACATCACGACCAAGTGGGATTTATTCCTGGTATGCAAGGCTGGTTCAACATAAGACAATCAATCAATGTAACAGATAATATACCACATTAACAAATTGAAGGAAAAAAAACACATGATCATCTAAATAGATGCAGAAAAGGCACTCGACAAAATCCAGCATCCTTTTTTGATAAAAACACTTCAAAAGATAGGAATAAAAGGAAAATTCCTCAATATGATAAAAGGCATATATGAAAAACCCACAGCCAACATCATACTCAATGGGGAAAGGTTGAAAGCTTTCCCCCTAAGATCAGGAACAAGACAAGGATGCCCACTGTCACCATTGTTATTCAACATTGTACTAAAAGTTCTAGCAAGGACAATTAGACAAGACAAAAAAATTAAAGGCAAAAGAGGAAAAGAGGAAGTAAAACTCGCACGGTTTGCAGATGACATGATCCTGTACTAAGAAAATCCTGAAGTATCCACAATAAAGCTACTTGAATAAATGAGTTCAGCAAAGTGGCAGGATACAAGATCAACACGCAAAAATCAGTAATGTTTTTGTACACTAGTTCTGAATAATCTGAAGAGGAAATCAGGGGGAAAATTCCATTTTCAATAGCAACAAAAAGACTCAAATACCTAGGAGTTAATTTAACAAAAGGAGTACAGGACCTATATGCAGAAAACTATAAAACAATGCTAAAAGAAATTTTAAAAGACCTAAACAAATAGAAAGACATTCTGTGTTCATGGATTGGAAGAATAAATACCGTGAATATGTCAATCTTGCCCAAACTGATTTATAGATTCAATGCAATACCAATCAAAATCCCAACAGCTTACCTTACAGAATTAGAGAAGGCAATTATCAAATTCATCTGGAAGGGTAAGTGCACCCGAATAGCCAAAAGCATTCTAAAAAAGAAGAGCAACATGGGAGGAATTTCACTGCCTGACCTTGAAACATATTACAAAGCTACAGTGGTCAAAACAGCATGGTACTGGCATAAAGATAGACACATCGATCAGTGGAATAGAATTGAGAACCCAGAAATATACCCTCATCTATACAGTCAACTGGTTTTTGACAAACCTACCAAGCCCACGCTGATGGGAAAAAAGTCTCTTCAACAAATGGTGTTGGGAGAACTGGTTTATCTATAACCAAAAGAATGAAAGAGGACTACTATCTCACCCCCTATACAAGAATCAACTCAAAATGGATCAAAGATCTAAATATAAAAGCCAGGACATAAAACTACTAGAAGAAAATGTAGGGAAACATCTTCAAGACCTTTTAGTAGGTGGTGGTTTCTTGGACCTCACACCCAAAACACGTGCAACAAAAGAAAAAGTAGATAAATGGGACCTCCTCAAAATTAAACACTTTTGCACCTCACAGGACTTTGTCAGAAGGGTGAAAAGGCAGCCAACTCAATGGGAAAAAATATTTGGAAATCACATATCTGATAAGGGTTTAACATCCAGGATACATAAAGAGATGTTACAACTCAACAAGAAAAAGACAAATGACCCAATTAAAAAATAGGCCAAAGACTTGAATAGACATTTCTCTGAAGAAGAAATACAAATGGCAAAAAAAAACACATGAAGAAAAGCTCAACATCACTCATGATTAGGGAAATGCAAATCAAAACTACAATG
>JAKSZT010054552.1:10691113-10708062 GCA_026826555.1 Tolypeutes matacus
AAAGTTGGAAACAACCCAGGTGTCCATCAACAGATGAATGGATAAACAAACTGTGGTCTATTCACACGATGGAATATCATGCAGCTGTAAGAAGAAATGAAGTCATAAAGCATATGGCAACATGGATGAACCTGGAGGACATTATGTTGAATGAAGCAAGCCAGACACAAAAGGACAAATACTGTATGAATGCATTACTATGAACCAAATATATTGTGTAATATATTGTTTGATTTAAAAAAAAAAAAAAATTTACATGTATCCATTACATTTAATTGAGAAATGTATATATTTATTCATCTGTGTTTACTTTTTAGTTTTTAATTGTTTATGTTTTCACTTATTAAATGTACAAAATAAAGTAAAAAAAAATAAAAAATAAATAAAATAAACCATAGAACAATACAACACAAACAGGGAGCCCTAATATAAACCATGGACTATTATTAATAGTACAATTATAATAATACTCTTTCATCAATTGTAACAAATGTACCACACTATTGCAAAATGTTAATAATGGGGGAGCAGTTTATGGGAACTCTGTAAACTCTGTATTTTCTGCATGATTTTTCTGTATACCTCCAACTTCTCTAATTTTTTAAAAAAAGGAGCACAGAAGGGGCTGCTTCTAGGGTACTGGTCATGTTCTTAGCTCTTGATGTGGTTGCTGGTCACAGAGCAATGTCAGTTTAAGAGAATTCATCCAGTCCTGCTCTTACATGTACACTTTTCTGTGTATATATGTTTAAAAGTTTAAGCAAAAGAAAGTTCTGCAAAAACGTTGTTATAAACTCAGACAGTAGGTCTAGAAAATGCACTAGGCCTTTCCTCACAAGTCATTTTCTCTGCATTAAAAAAAAGTACACAACCTGTCCAGGCAGAGTCTCCTGGTCTGACAGTCAGTCAATTATCCATCCTTTTGGTGGCACCAATCTGCATGGGCTGGAGAAAAGGGGAGAGGGAAAGTCCCTGACAGACACTCTCACAGGAAGCTCTGTCATTAATGAGGGGCCTGCCAGGACCCACCACCATTTCTGAACAGACACGGTGATTCACTCCACAACTGCAAGTGGCAAAACCAAACTACAACTCAAACCCTACCTTCCAATATCACCCCCAAAACCAGACAAGCCTAAAAAAAAAAAAACAAAAAAAAAGTCACTTGCCTATTTACACTGTCACTTGCCTAACTGCTACCATAAGTTACAACTTTTTTTTTTTTTTTTTTTAACCAGGAGGTACCGGGGATCGAACCCCGGTCTCTCCATATGGTAGACGGACGCCGAACCTCTTGAGCCACATCCGTTTGCCAATAAGTTACAACTTTTGACAGCCACTGAATAAAAATGCTTATGTCATGCTTCCTCCACTCTCCCATTTCCAGTAGAGCCGTAGGGAGTTAACAGCTAAAGGGCCAACCGCATCTATTAAAGCCTTTCACGCTGTTTCCAAGCTCACCTGGTTAGTTATTGGCTTGTATTGCAAGTCAGGCTTATTCAAAAGTCTCTCGAGCTGCTCGCAGTTGAAGTTTGACACTCCGATGGCTTTCACCAGTCCAGTAATCACCAGGTGCTCCATACCCTCAAAGGGAGCAAAGAATTATTTTTGTTGCGTACGCTCTGCCCACTCCTCTGATAATCCCTATTCCTTACCTCCTTTGCACAGTCTTCTAAAACTGGCTCTACAAAATTTTTTTTTATATTTTATTTGATAGTTCAAGAGTATTTCTGCACTCAAGCTCTACTTCCAGTTACATAACTTATTAACTGGGAGACCTTAAGCAAGTTAGATGACGCCATGAAGCCCTGATTCCTTCATCTGCAAAATGAGGGCACCACTGTCTACAACACGGGGCTGCTTTAAGAATTATGTGAAATAATGCACATAAAGCATTTAGCAAAGGGCTGCAATTTAGTGAACACTCGACACATTTTAGCTATTATTATTCCTATTACTCTATCTATTGCTATCGTACTTGGCAAATAGGTACATGGCTAATTTTATTTGCCCACCTTTCTTTCCACCTAAATCATAATCTTCTTAAGCACAGAGATCTATCTTCATTCTCCTATCCTGCCCTCACCATTTAAAATATTTTAAGGAACCTGAGGACAGAGCAACCCAAAGCTTTGTGCCCTTCCCTGACCAGCAAGCCAGACTGCCCCTCAGCTTCAGAGAGTTTGGCCTTTGTGTCAATATAGGTAGTTGGCAATAAGTCCTTGGTGGCCATGGGGCCCATGACAAATAAGTCAATGTGCACTAGTTATTGCCTCAGTTCTGTAACAATCAGCCAGAACTACACATATGCTATCCATAATAACCTAGAGTTTAAGGCCAATCTTTCAGGAACAGCAATACAGTAAGACAGAAAGGACCGGAACATCTGGGCACTAGTCTTGCTATTTCAGACACCTCAGCTAACCTGTTTCAACTGATTTTTAAAAATCAGGTAATCCCTCCCTGCCTGATGCTTCCCTCTGTCTTCTTACTCACCCTAGATAGCCCTAGCCTTTCCCACAGCTTTCCCTATCCATTCCATACTAATGGCTCCAGAAACGCATCTCCTGAATTCAACCTAGGTTGGAAACTCGGCAAGTTCAAATTAGAGCTCGCTTTCTTCCCAGGCCTCCAACCTGCCCCTCCTCTACTCCCCATGTTGGTTAGCAAGATTACATGCACTGAGTTCCCCACATCAGAAGCCTGAGTCATCGGTGGATCTTCCTGGTCCTCATTCCACACCCATTTATCAATTATTACTATGATTCTCTCAAATCCATCACCACCTCCTCTTGATTCCCATGGGCACTACCTTATTTCAAGCCTCATCCTGTTTCCTCTGGACTCTGGCAGCAGGCTTATAACTTGGTGACCCAACCGCCACGCTTCTCTGATCTCTTGAACCCAAATTTTGCCAAGCTGCCAAGGTTATCATTCTAACATGCTTAACAAAGAACTAAAAGAATTGCTAATAGTGGTCACTAATGGGGCAATGGAAAAATTTATTATTTTTAGTTCCTTTCTTATGATTTTCTGGATTTTCCTTTTCTGTAATGATGGTGTGATATGTTTTCATCAAAAAATAAACAGTTGAGAAAAGGAAAAAGAGGTCTGGATTGTTTATCCTGAAAACAAATGTTTCAGAGAGATGACCCAAACTAAACTAAAGGTAACAAGAGTCTCTGAGTTCTTCAACCAAGTGTTCATTCCTAATTCATACTGTAAACCTGGTGTGTTTGAACAGAAGAAGCTCAAGCTCTTCTAATATCCTATTCAGACATTCATCAGCTAGGATGCAAGAAGCTGCCAGATGGGTGACTGAGCTTACCTCCCATGTGTCCAGGTAGTCCGTGTCACTGGGTATAACCATGCCATTGTGATCCAAAGGCAAATCTTTTTCCCCAGGCTGTGAGACCAGAAGAAATGGAGCTTACTGAGGAGCTTATGATCCATCCCCATTGAGGAGACTGAGTAGAGTGAGAATCAAGATGTATGGAAAGAATTCTGGACTATGTATCAAAATATCCAAGTCCAAACCACAGCCCTATCACTAAGCAACCCCATCTCAATCCCACATCTTCACTTCTCAAGGCCTTGGTCTTCACCTTTATAAGATCAGATGGTGGTTGGACTAAATTGTCTGCTGAGTCCCTCCCAGCAGGGAAGCTAAAGTTGAAATTCACTGCCCAGCTCTCACAAGACAGGAAATGCAAGGAAACCTTTGAATCCTTGCCAACTGCCAGGAAATAGTCATTCTAAGTAAAGAACAGAAGAGAAAGGGGCTTCCTTCATGTCTTAAGAACTCAAGCAACCTTCTCCCAACTCCATTGTTGAGATCTTCTCTTCTTTTCTTAGAATTCCCATCATGATGGAGGTGCATGGCAGGCCTCGAGCAGAGAGATGGCTTAGAACGGTATAAGTCTGAAGTCATCCCTCAAAGCAACTGCAGGTACTGATTTGCAATCAACTCTCTGTAGCATGTTACAGGGCAAATGGCGTCAGACATATTTGTTTAATGACACCTAGTCATTCTCCGAAGCAATAGTGGGGAACGTGTCTGTAATTCCAGCCTGGCTCACATGATAGAGGAATTCTGGATGATGAACTGAAGCAACTAACAGTCTCGCTTCAAAACCACCTCCCACGTTGATTCTTCTCTCTGCCCCACAGGAATGCTATCCTGCCCTCACCCTTAGGCCCTGATCTTGTAGTCATCAGAAACAACCACTGCATCCAGTCCCCACCAGCCAGAAGACACACTGACTGCTACTACTCCAAGAGCAAGGCCCAAGGAGTCAAAATTTCTCAATATTTCTGCATGAAGTTTGAATTCCCCTTCTAAGTATTTATGCTTTATTTAGGTAACACCCAATTACTCACAGATTTCCACTCTGTAATCTGTTGTGTTATCTAGTTCTTTTCCTACTTTACCATCCAACTACAGGGCTCTTTTAGAAAGTGAGGGTCAGGCAGTGAGTAACAAATAGCTGACATATGCTTCTGGGTCCCAATAATCTTACTTATATTTCCTGTGCCTCAGTTTCATCTTCTATACAATGGGGATATTAATAGTACCTACTTTATATAATCATTGTGAGGATTCACTGAGTTAATATATGCAACACACCTAGAACTGTACCGGGTAAATGTTAAATGCTACTTAATTAGCTATTATTATTTATTTAGCATTCTCTGAATGCACTCGATTTCAAAGATACAGAAATCATTTCTTAATCATTCACTCTTGTTTTGCTTTCTGTGCATCCTCTATTATCTATTAATATGACTGATATAGAGTTGCCTGTATTCTTTGTTGAAATTAAATTCAATGCCTTAAAGTAAAGCTACACTGGGAATGAAGTGGTTTTTGTTATTGTTGTTGTTGTTATTTTAACCTAAAAAGATAACAAACAGTGTGGCCCACACCATGAGATCTTCAAAGAGAGGAAACATAGAGGAGGCTCCCAAACAGCTGATCCCCCATTTCTAGGAAGAGCATCCCTTCAATGACTTCTGTATTTCACAGGCCACTGCAGGACTGAGTTCTTGGCCAGGCAGGCTGTCATTCCATTCTGGACAAATATGGAGGGACATCCTGATTGGGACCAACATGTACTAAGGCAGGGTACCCACCACCAACCAAGTAGGGAAAAAAACACAGTTGAGGAATGTTTTAAAGGGAGACGGGGTGTGAGCTGCAATTAAGTGAAGAAGATAAAACCAGTGGAAAAATAATCTATCACCATAGCCAACTGGACCCAAGCTGCAGGTGACAACCAAATACTTCCCGCATTGCAAAGCAATAGTCACTCCCCAAATCGGACAGAACCTGGCAAGTAGAGACAAGGCCAGAGGATTCACTGGGAACTTGGCAAAGGTACAAGCAGAGGCTCTGAGCAGCAGTATTTCCTCTGTCTAATGCCTGCTTTTACCTAAAAGATCTATGGGAAAAAAATGACTGCCCTCTTGGCTTGGAGAAAAAATGACTGGCTTAGAAGAAAGAACCATAGAATGTTAGAACGGAGGTGTGGGGGGGAGGAGGGGGCAGGGATGGAGTCCTCAAAGGTCCTCCAATCCAAGCTTCTCCTCACTTGAAGCTCAGAGATGAGTAGGCTTGCCCACCCCAAGCAGCCAGAGTGTGGCTGATGTAGCTGGAACCCACATGCCCTGCCTGCTGGCTCACGCTCTTCCCACCACACTATGGGGTATGACCAAGGAAGGAAAAGGACTGACACTGGGTCTCACCACCTACTGCACTGCACCTTGAAACCCATGGGCCAGTGGATGAGGTAGAGGTCCAAGTAATTCAACTTTAAGGCCTTTAGACTCTTGGTACATGCTGTCTTCACCAAGGACTTCTTGTGGCAGGTACACCAGAGCTACAAAGGGGAGGAAGAAAGCACAGTCACACATAGCCATAAATCTAATATTAACACAATCTGCCCTTGATCCCAGAAACTTGATATCTGGAAGACAATAGAAAAAAAAAAAAATCCCAGACCAGATGGAAACAAATTCAATATGACAAGTTCTCAGGGGAGGACAGCAACATTCACCCTCAGAAAAATTCCAGGAGTCCCCACTCGAGAATATGGAGGATGAAAAAAACATCCTAGAGAAGATGACAATACAATCCGACAGGTTCTGAGGGAAGAAAGTGACATCACCCTCAGAAAAGTGCCAGGACTCCCTCAGGGAGAGATTTCCAAAACTGGTCTCCTTCAGCCATTTTCCTCCTAAAGGGAAGTTCAGGATACCATAAAGTATTTGATGGGAGGACTGACTGGGACTAAAAGTTGCCTGCAGGCAGAAAAATTATGAGAATAAATCAGAAGAATTTCTATATTGTGTTTCCCACTTAAATAGACCCCATGTTAAAGTTTCTCTGTTACTAAGGCATCATAATCACAAAGGTTAAATTAAGAAAGTACATTAATATACATTACTTTATATTTATTTATTTAGATATTTCCCTCACCACCCTCTTTTTTAAAAAGTAGAAAAATATGTAATTTGCTTTTCCCCTCATTATTTCCCCCATTATACTATTATTAACTGTGAAATAAGCTAATCTGATGGTTTCATCACAAGCAAAAAAAAACAAAAATTAATAAATTTAATGAAAGTAAAACAAGGGAGATTAAAAGATATGAAAACAAACTATAAACAGCATATATTAATTTTTAAAAACAAAAAGTTGAAGTAAATACATCATATTGTTAGCAGCAGTTGTCTCTTAAGGGATGAGTACCTAAGGAATTGATTTATCTTAATAGATTTCTACAACCTTACCAAATTTCAAAATAAAGAACATATTTCCACTTCTGGCTATGAGCCACTTACGAGCAACTTGTCACCAAATTAAGAGGCTAACTAGAAATCCTCAGGTACCCATCTTCCTACCTTGAGAATTATTCAAGAGAAATTTTTGTTCTAGGCCTGTTTCCCCCACCAAATATACACCTAGACTTCTACTTATGACACCCCTCTGCTTTAATTTTAGATAGTTATGCTGAATTACAAAAATGAATTACCTTAAAGTAAAACAGAGAAGCAAATCTTCTATGGAAACACATTGAATCTTGGAATTATGGAATCTAAGGTCAGGAAAACTACTCTAGAGATGATGAACTCCAAAGCCTCATTTTACAAATGACTGACTAGTCCAATGACTAACCCAAAGTCTCACAGCCCACGAGTGACAGCTAGAACTTGAACCCATGACTCCTGACCGAATGGATTTAACATTCTGCTTCAAATTCCAAAGCAAATCAATTCTTTGACTCTCTATTATGTTAGTCCATCCCCCGTATTTTCTACAGAGCTTGCCTCCTCACTAGCCTTCACATCCACTCCCTCTTCTCTCCACTCTCCCACTGTCCTAGTTCAGGCCTTCATCTCCCACCTGCCCTGTTACTAATGCCTAACTGGTCTCCTGCCTCTAGTCTTCTCACTCTCAAATACAAGCTAGGCTTCTTTTAGCTGCTACAATATCCTACATACAACACAAGCCATATCGATATGTAGATTATAGATATATAGATATCTCCCTTGCTCAAAAACCTTCAATGGTTCTCATTTGGAAAAAGTATAAAGCTCCTTCAAATGACAGACCAAAACTTTCATGAGCTGGCCCCTGTCTACTTCTCCAGCCTTGTTTCTCACTACTTTCTCCTGCCTAACACTTTTGACTCCAGGAACAACGAGCTTCTGCCAGTTCCCTGTACCCACCATAATGTTTCATGCCTGTGCCTTGGCTCAGGTTGTTCCTTCGGCAACACCTTTACCCGGCACAACTCCCAGAGTTTCTTATCCAGCAGATCCAGGGTAGAACTGGGAATCTGTATTTTAACAAGCGTGCAAGGTGATTATGAGTTTGGGAAGCACCATGTAGAATGAATTCATGAGGGGTGGGACTTTGTCCTACTCGTTACTGAAGCCCAAGTGGCCAGCATTCCATAAATGTTGTTTTATGAATGAATTATTAATTGGGGGAATCTCCGTGTACTCTCATATTCTCATAAATAAAATGAAGAAAATAAACCTACACACACTATAACTCAGTATGGTCAATAAGCTGTAAAGGTCCATAGTACTGGTTCAAGTACACAACAAAGTCATCAATCAGCCCCTGGAAAGTTCTTCACACACTATTTCAGCTATCTAGGGACCCAAGCCCTGAGTGACCTAGAGCCTATTCTCCTGGCAGCTGAGAAGTCTTACCTTACTGACAACAAACAGGTCCTCTCGTTTCACCACGCCCTCTTTGATCTTACAATGAATCCCTGCTCCAACCTCACCCTCGTTGTGGTAAAAGTAGGCACAGTCGATGTGCCGATATCCAGCATCTATTGCCACTTTCACTGCCTCTGTCACTTCTCCTGGAGCAGCCTGCAAAAATGAACAAATCCCACAATCAGGGGAAAATCAACCCAAATTTCCTCCTTTCGCTCTAGATATAGAGTCAAATCATATCAAAAAGATTAAGTCACTGAGCTGGAATAGTCCTAAAATTAGAGAATGTCAGTGTCAGAGAGGAATTTATAGATAACCTAAATTCCAACTCATTTGCTTTTGGGGGAGGAGGTGAGAGGGGACTTTCTATAGGTATTTTTTGTGCCTGCAAAGGTGCTGTGCTCCCTGAATGTGCAAACAAAGGGATAAATAAAGGCAGAATGAATAACTCAGACACAGAGGGGTTAATACCCATCCTCTATGCTCAAAGACCATATAGTCTGGTTGTAAGGTAAAACAAGATATAAACTCACACAATCATCATCTACCACACTAAAGGGAACATGCCAAAAAAACAAATGCATGGTATAGATTCTAGAAGCAATATGGCATTCCGGAAAAGAGAAAGGTCACTGTAAACTGGGCTGCTCAAGTAAGAGATGGGACTAGAACTAAGGGAAGGCTCACAATATCATAAACAAAAACTTTTTAAAGGATTTGCAGTTCACCTAGCACTTTCTCACTTGAACTTCACCTGTGAGATATATCAGTATAATTATCTTCATTTAACAAGCAACAGATTCAGAATGGCTGAAAATTAATGAGCCAAGTATTTTTTTTTTTTTTTTGAGGCAGTATCATTGAGCTACACCCACTCCCCCAAGTATATATCTTAAGTTAGAAAAAGAACAACCCAAGAAAGCAGAAGGAAAAAGAAAATAAAAATAAGAATAGATACCAATGAAGTAGGAAACAAAGATATAACAGAAATGATCAACAAAGCCAGAAGTTAGATGTTAGAATAAGCTTAGTAAAACAGTCAAAATTTTGCCAAGATGGGTGAAGAGAAGAATAGACCAATGAATAATTATTACGACTTGGCCTCAGTATGAAATACCCTTGTGAAATACCACAGCTAAAACCTCCATTTTCAGAAAATCTGATTTCCTAAAAATTCGACCTTTTTCAGTATGATGCATTGCAAAAGAGTTTTTTTGTTTTACAAAATATTTATCTGTGTTATTTGGGTGCGGGTTATTTGTGTGTGTGCAGGACTCAGATTAAACGAGTCTCCTCAGCGCCTTCATTTTGCAACAACGAAACTGCAGCCGGGGTGGCTGGACAGCCTGTCCCAGACCCCACGTTCCTTTTCTGGCCCGGATCCTACAACTGCCAAAGGGAACACAAGTGACAGCCGTATACTGTCGGAACAAAACTAGAACCCGACACTTTCGGAAGCCCAGCGAGGATGTCACCGTGGCCCAGGGAGAAGGTAACAAGCGACCAGCTGAGCCCGGGCGACGCTCCGGCGAATTCGGCCGAGGGGAAACGAAAAGGGAGCCCCAAAATGCTGGGGGACGCTCCCAGCAGACGAACTTACAAAGCCACGCCGAAACCATCGGCTGCTCCTTTAAGAAGTGGGCCCGCCAGAAAGAGGAAAAGGCGCTGCACGACGCCAACCGCGAAGCCGCTTTACCTTCCAGGTACCCAGTCCCACGGCCGGTATCGTCATGTCTCGCAGACTCAGGTGATGTGGGCTCTGTGAGCGACTCCGCAGCCATACCGCGCGCCGGGCTGACCGGCAGAAGGTCCTGATTGGCCGGCGGACTGTCCCTGATTGGCCGGCGGACGGTCCTGATTGGCCGGGAAAGCCGCGCCCCCGCCCCGTCCCGCCCACACTCCCGAAGACCAGAGTCCAGGAGCAGGGATGTGAGCGTGCGCAGGCGCAGTGTGAGCGACCGCGGCGTCGGGACTGCTGGGCGTCGTAGAGGTGTTACCGGGTGTTAACCATGGGAAGCCATGTTACCATTCTTGAGTGCTTTGACTTGTGCTTGGTGATATGTCTGGTAATAAGACCAGAGACGCTGACCTCTGCGAATGACCTGATAAAGGTGATTTACAGAGTTCTAAGATTAGAATATGGTGATGGCTGCACAACTCTGTAATCTAAAAACTATTAAATCTTGTACTTTAGATGAACTTTATGGTATGTAAATCTCAATAAAACTGTTTTTTAAAAGATGGTTTACAAAGATTAAACAATGGAGCTATAAGCAATTAAGTTTGGGGGGCGGGGAGGGAGCAGATTTTCTCTAACAGTCTCTAACTGTCACAAGCAAGAGTGATAACCAACCTGAAATACGGGAGGAATTTCCTCTTGACTCAATAAAGGAGAGGGTAGCGACGGTTCCAGAGTAACCCATCTCTATGCATTCTTTGCATAGTAAACTGGGCAAGTTACTGAGCTTCTCAATGTCTCAGCCTCCCGATTTATTCCATAGGGTTAATAATAAGCACTTTATAGGATTGTCATGAGGATTAAGTTGGATATCATTAACATAAATACTGGGAAGCTTTAGCAAACTACTGCAGCCACTCAGGCCTGGCTCCTTACCTGAAATACCCTCACAAATGGCAAAAGTATGTAAGTATCATATGGAAATATTGTCTGAGTGCCATAATACAGCTTAGCCACAAAGCCCATTTTCCCCATGAGAAATCGAGAACACATGCAAGACCAATTGCCACCTGTGACAGGGCCTGCTCTAAAGGAGCTTCAGAATACAAGGAACAGTGTGAAAAGTACCCCCAGTCTCCATAGTGCTAGGGGAACCCAGAGCAAGGAAAGGGGCATTCCTTATGGGGGTCAGGAAGAAAAAGGAGGGATCAGGATCACACAACCTCATTTGTTGGAACCTCATGCCACGATAGAGTGAACCAGATGTGTATGTGAAAAACAGATCAATCCCTAAAGCACATGATGAGTGAAAAAAGCAAGTTGCAGCATAATCCATAAAATATATCTTTTTTAAAAAATATCATATAGTTTTGGTTTTCTGGATACATACAGATATTATCTAAAAGCAGAGAAATCATCCTGGGAATACACCCACCAAATTAATTAAATGATCACTTATGAGAAAGAGCAGAGGGGATGAAGTTGTGGGAGAGGGAGCCAAGATGCTTTAGCTTTATTTGTAATGTCATATTTTTTTTAAAAGGAAACTATAATCATGCATTCCTTGTTTAACAACAAAGTAATTTTTATATTTGTTTAAATTTTTCTTTTTAGGAGCTACTCCATAAACTGTAAGCAAACAGTATGACTCGTTTATATGGAATTTGTCTAATAATCATGAGTTCCCTATAGGTCACTTGGACATTGGTCACTTGTAGGAAATTTAAACTCTAAGTATGACAGCTACATTGAAAAATAATTGTACTGAAATTAACTTGTCTATCTTCATTTGGTTTTACTTTTTAAATGTTTGTTAAAAAGAGACTGTTTTGGGGGGGATGGGGCAGAGGGCGTGGGCAATTTCTTTTGTAAGTGTAAAATAAATGAACATGCATTGTATACAAAAAAAAAAAACAAATTAGGCAGTACCTATCAAAATTTGGAGATGCCCGTGTTCTTTCACCCAATCATTTCACCCCTCAGTATCTACATAAATATTTACATATGTGCACAAAAATGTCTAAAGATGTTCACTCTACATATATTTATCTATGGAATTAAGTGCAACAATTTTAAAGAATACTATCTAGCTATTTGTACAGACTTGGAAAAATCTCTAAGATATTGTCAAATGAAAAAAGCAATAAGCAAAATAATATGTACCGTATAATTTATGTTGTAAAAATTATTTGTATCCGTGATATAGAGGTATGCAAATGCATAGAAAAAGGCCTAGAAGGATGCAAAGCTGTCTGACAATGGTTAGCTACAAGAAGGGGACTCTACCTGTTCTATAGTGTTTGAACGGTTTACAATGAGAATATATTCTTGCAGGGTTCATTTTTTATAATCAATAAAAATAAAGTAATAAAGATTACCTACCCGTACTTTATTTTGGAGGTCTGCCATTTACTAAGTATGAAATCTTTAATAAGCAATTTAACATCTGAAGGCCTCAATCTCTTTATCTGCAAAAGGGGAATAAAAACGCCTACTTTGCTTTCCCTTATTATTGGAGACCCTCTTGGACCCTTTTCTCTCACCGCCCACATCCGTTCGTCCTCCAGGACGGTTCTATTGACTGTGGATGCCTTTCCATTCCCACTGCCATCCATTTCTAATCCATATCACCAGCCCCCCAGCAGATTAGTTTAACTAAAACACCATTAGGTGTTCCTTTCCTTTGCCAACCCCTTCAGCAGTTCCTCACTGTCTATCAAATTGTCTAAACTTCTCAGCCTAGTTCAAAAGACCCACCACCACTTGCTCCCCTATACAAAGGCAAGCCAGGTTTGTGGATGACCTTCGAACCTGGAGCTTTGCCCTTCTCAACCCTGCCCTTGTATGTGCTGTTCTCCCATTGCCCCCAGTAGAAGTGATTTCAATTTCTTTGAATTCTCATAGCACAAACCCTCAGTATTTTGTTTTAATTACCCTCCCAATTAAACTGCAAACTCCTTTTGAGAGCAAGAACTTTATTTATTTATGTGGTAGCACACTGTCTTATGGAGAATGGGTGGTAAATAAATATTTGTTGAACAAATGAATACCGTTACAAAACACTTGAGTTTAATGGAATTAATGAGTTCTAAAAATATAGAGTAACAAACAGGACTGATTGCCAGTACACACCAGTACAGTCACACCAATTCTAAAATATTGAAAGACTGCCCCTGGAAAGACTTCCCTACCACTGCCCTTTGCCACCCAAATGCCTCCCACTGCCACTGCTGGCCTAGTCTCTCCTCACCTGGGAGGACCTGGACTTCCCACAGTCTCCTAACGAAAGGGTTAACGGCTTGCACAGCAGGGAGTCTCCAGGTCTTGCTCCAACCATGGGCTGGGGTCTACTGGTGGGTATATCCATTCTGACTCACCATATCAGTATTGAATATTTTTATAATCCCCTGTGATTATAAATAAGGTTTAATTATACAGTTTGAAATAAATGCTTCTCCTCATTGTAGAATCTCTTAGAAGAGTGAGCAGATACAGGAATAGAAAAGGAAAATGATAGCTTGTCAGTCTCTGAAGGTGTAGGGTACATCCATTAGGATTCACTCTTCATATAAACCAAAAGATATGCCGTTTCCCCCCTAGAAAGAAAGAAAGGCATCAGCATTAGCAGAAATGAAGCATTTATAGTCAAATGACACATCAATTCATGATAGGACAAGCATCAGCAAATGTCTGAGTTGTTGGGTTAAGTATTCATCTGTCCATCACCTCAGAGGGAAATAAATGGGATGAGCTGAAAAAATAACCACTAAGCTGCTATTTGTTAACATTTAAATCAGAGTTGACAAACTACTGGCCCAAAATCTGCCTGCTTCCTGTTTTTGTAAATAAAGTTTTATTGGAACACAGCGACACTCATTCATTTACATATTGTCTGTGGCTGCTTTGGTGCTACAAAGACAGAACTGAATAGTTCCAGCACAGACTTCATGGCCCACAAAGCCTAAAATGTGTACTCTCTGGCCTTTGACAGGGTAAGATTGCTAGTCCCTGATTTAAATCATGAGGGGAAGACTGACAACTACAAAGCAACAAAGACTGAGCCCCTAAGGTAGATGCTTGGGAGAAAAGGGAGAGAAAGATGAAAATTAGAAGGTTGGAGGAAGATTCAAATTCCACCTAATTCATTATTTTGCAAATTGTCGGGCCTACCTCTGCAACTGAAAATCATCTCTAATTTTACCTTTGGTGTACAATCACCCCTAATCCAGAAACTTAGCTGGTGAAACTTACAAAGTCTCTCTGCTTTAACTTCATCCAGCTTTTTTCTCTCCAACTTCCCGCCTGTAGCTACTGATTTTTTAAAAAATAGTTAAGTACTTACTAAGTACAAGCCATTGTACCTGACAAAGAAAGATAGAAAGAGTGATCCTTGCCTCCAAAGAGCTCATGGTCTAGTGTGAAAGAAAGTTTTGTAAGCAAACAATTACAATACAGTGTGATCCTTGCTTAAAAAAATAGAAGATACTGTGAAAACATAAGGGAAGTCCCTACAAGTCTTCTGGGGTGTCAAGACTTTACAGAGTAAGAAAAAGCCATGAGCAGAGGTATTGAAGCATGAGAGGGAGTTTGCCAGGATACTAAGATAGAAGAGGGCAACATTGGCCAGGAACTGAATGTACAAAGTCACAGAGGGATGACAGAGGATGTGATGTTGGGAAATCTTCAAATCTTAATCCACATTCCTGTGGGTGTGAATCCATTTGGAAACAGGACCTCTGAAGATGCTATTATTAGTTAAGGTGCGGGAGGCCTTTAATCCAATATAGCTGAAGCTCTAATAAGCAAATTGGACACGGAAGCAGAAACCAGAAATCAACAGAAATCAGAGGAGCAGACACAAGGAAAAAGATCACCACTTGACAGAGGGTTACAGAATGCTACAGACTCTGGGAGAAAGCAAGCCCTGCCAAGTACTCTGATGTTGGACTTGTCACCTCCCAGTGAGACAGTAAATCCCTGTTGTTGAAGCCATCCAGTGTGCAGTATGTGTCATAGCAGCCCTGGCAAACTAAGACGGGGAGCTACCTGTGCTTTAGTATTGCTGGAGTCTAAACTGTGAGAAAAGCATGGTGGAGTGAGATGGGTGTTGAAGGACGAGGTTGAACAGTTAGTCCCTGGAGAGTCATCAGCACAGAAGTAATAGTTGAACCCGTGAGCATTTCATACAGCTCCAGGAACCCCGTAAGCTCAGCAAGTTTCCACCATCCAAACACTCCCCTTACCAGCGGTAGTTATGATTCCCATAGGTACACCGGATATCTTCCCAGGACACCTGGAAGTACATAAACAGATGTGTTCAAGCAGCCAGCCAACATTTATTAAGCATCCAGAGAATACAGAGTGCCACAATTTGCCTTCCCTCACTCCTCCAGACAAATATACCCCGAATGACTCCCAAGAACCTGAAGCATCTAGGGATACGATACTATGCACACAAAGTCCCTCTTATTACCCTTCTCCCTCTGTTTATACTTGGTCATGCTTAGCCCACAGTTAACTTACATATTTCTAACTCCTTTACCTTTCCAGAAATTTCCCACAGAGCATGAAGTTGCAGGGCACTGAGCCTGGAGTACCAAAAGCTTAGCTACTAAGGTAAATGGACTCTACCAGAACTAAGGTAAATGGACTCTACCAGATGGGGGCTGCACATAGTAAAGGGCATTAAGCCCCATAAAAAGCCCCACACACAGAGAACAGGACCACAGTATACCTGGACCTTGAGGAACCATCCAGACCTGGGTTCAGAATTTATTAGGAGTGGCTAACCCTGGGCAAAAGGCCACTTTGGATGGAGTTCCTCACCCAAGAGACGCAGGAGTCATTGAAACAGAACCATTTGTCATCCACAGGATTCCGGATATAGGCACAGTAATGACCAAAGTCAGCCATTCCCAGATGGGCAATCACAGCAAAGAGTTCATAGTGCCCTCCAGGCTGGAAGGAGACAAGACACAAGATGACTCCCCTATCACCCCTCCTTTTCTAACCCGAGTCTAAAATAAGGACACATTTATTATTATTACACATTTATTGAGTGCCTACTCTATGCCAGACACTGATGCTTCAATGGGACTAGAAAACAGTCCTTGACCTCAAGAATCTCACAGCTAATTAAAGGGCAAATACATTGACAAAAGAGAAACTCAATACAATTTAGGATCTCACATCTTTATTGAGCAATTCATGAATCAGGCAGCAACCCATTCAGAAAGTAGAAGGCAGCTCCATCAAGGGGATGGAAAGGGGAAGCTCCTAAAGGGTGAATGTGGACGCAAGTGAGGAAATGTTCTGATTGGCTGACATCAAGTTTCTAGTTTACTTAGGGGGGTTCTTACAAAGTGGAGCACAGATATACATTGATTAGCATGGTACCCGTGTCCATTCTGACAAGGTTTCTCCACTGGAGAAACTAGTTTTATCACCAGATATTGCTTATCAGCAACCCTTTAGCACATGTTCCATTTTCTATTGTTTTGTCCTCTGGAAGTACCCTTATCAGAAAGAGGTCTTCTCCAGGCAATATCCAATGCAGACAGGCATTTTATTTTACTTAACCAGATGCTATGTTTTATACCAGATGTATTTATTTATTTATTTTTTTTTTTAAGATTTATTTAACTTTATCCATTTTAGACCCCTCCTTCCCCATTTGTTGTTTTGTGTCCATTCACTGGGCAATTCTCTGTGTCTGTTTCCTGCCATCTCTTCTCATCCACCTCCTCCAGTATTCACCAGGATTTGATCCTGGAGACCTGTGATGTGGGAGAGAGGTGTTTTGCCACCTGCGCCACCTTGGTTCCTGGCTTTCAGAGCTTTCGGAGCATCTCCTCTTGTCTCTCCCCTGCATCTCTCTCCTGTTATGTCATCATCTTGCTGCATGGCTCCCGGGGCCTGGTGGCTCACCGGCACACAGAGCCTGGCAGCCCATGTGCCTTCTATATATATTTTTTTATTTTACCGGGAGATCCTGAGGATCGAACCCAGGTCCCTCCATATGGCAGACGGATGCCCA
>JAKSZT010054552.1:10708162-10741387 GCA_026826555.1 Tolypeutes matacus
TTTTTTTTTTTTTTTTTTTTTACCAGGAGGTCCCGGGGATTGAACCCAGGTCCCTCCATATGGCAGACGGACACCCAACCGTTTGAGCCACATCTGCCCCCAATACCAGATGTATTTACAAGGTAATTTGGGAAGACTCAATTTCAACCCAGCCCCCCCAAAAAAGAAAAAAATCTGTAGAAGGAGCTACCACCTGAGGAAGAGCTGAGTTGCTAAGGAAGGCTCCCCAGAGAAGCCATGCTTGAATTGATCTTGAAGGAGCAACAAGCTTGGAGACAAGTTATGGGAAGAGGGTATTCTTGGACCCAGAATTTGGACCCAGAAGCAAAGACCAGGCAGCAAAACAGAGCAGAACATGTGAAGGACATGGAAGGCAGAGAAGGTAGTGGAAAGTCACAAGAGATGGGGCTACAAAGGCCAAGTTAGGAATGAAAACATTATCCCAAGAGTCCTGGTTAGCCATCGGAAGATTTTAAGCAGAGGAGTACCATCAGTTTGGTGTTTTAGGAACACAGGGAAATAATGTGGTTTGAGAAGTGGGTAGGGAGTTGAGGTGAGAGAGAAGCCCTAAGGAGCTAAGTTAGGTGACTGCAATGGTGCCAGTCATTATAATGGCAGTAATAATTAGTAACATAGTTATTAGCTGGCCTTTTGCATTTACTATGCATTTGACGGAATCCTTTACAGGCATTGTTTCATTGAATTCTCACAATAACCCTGTGAGGTAATCCTGTTTTACCAAGGCAGAATCTGAGCTCAGGGAGGTAAGGTAATTTGCCCAAGGTCAAATAAGTAGAATAAACGAGATTTAAACCTGGGTCCTTCTGGCTTCAGAGCCCAAGCTTCTTGATGGTGTGGGGACTCATACTTTGGTATATGGTTGAAATTTATCCATAACAAAGTTGTTTTTTTTTTTTAACCGGGAGGTCCCAGGGATCAAACCCAGGTCCCTCCATATGGGAAACAGACGCCCGTTTGAGCCACATCTGTCCCAACAAAGTTATTTTTAAGTGGAAATTTTTTAAAAAGAAATCATCAGGCCGACTGTGCAAGTAGAAGTAAGGGAAACTAGAAAAGGAGAAAATGAATATCCTATGAGATATATAAGCCCCAAATAGGTTTTAAAAAAAAACATGTGTTACTGCAACAGTTGTTAGGATATATTATCAGGTCCCAGTTTTCAAAATACTATGGTTCTGGAGCATGTACACACAAACAGACCACCTGAACAGAGCAGCGAGATAAAAAAAACAGACCCATATACATACAGGAAAAGAGAATTGGCTAAATATAACATTTCAAACCTATGGAGAAAAAATCTTATGTCATTTTGTTTTTCTCAGAATCTCCCAATAAGTTGCTAACTCAGGATGATTGAAATCAACTTTAGTCTGATTAAATTTGGCCCAAAGAACTGGCTACTTTCTTATTATCCCCAAAGTAGACAGGGACTATTTTAATAAGAAAGTTTGGTTCATGCTATACTTGGGCCCTAAAATGTTCTGTTTACCTAGACATGTATTTGTAAATACTACACGTTATTTCAGAAAGAAGGTACTGTGAGGCATAGGAGTACAAACCAGATATTTTAAAATAACAAAGTCTTTTGAATTTTTAAAGAAAGCAACTACAGCCCACAAATGGCAGTGGTAGTATGATGATAACCTATCACTGTTATTCAAGAACACACACAGGTTTCCACCATGAAAGTACTGTTTAAAAAGTGTTTCTTGTTTCTTGCTTTTATAAAGATCACACCAAGGGAGCTGATGTGGCTAAAGTGGTTGGGCGCCTGCCTCCTACATGGGAGGTCCCAGGTTCATTTCCCAGTGCCTCCTATTAAAAAAAAAAAAAAAAAAAAAAAACTACAAAATAAATGAGGGCGCCAACTCAGGGGAACCAACTCCGGGGAGCCAATGTTGCTCAGAGGTTGAGCACCGGCTTCCCACATATGAGGTCCCTGGTTCAATCCCCTACCCCAGTACCTAAAAACAAACAAACAAACAAAAAATCACATCAAGCAGCTGTTTTCCCCTTTGTTTATCCCAAGCATGGCCAGCAGGTGGCAGTATTTCTAAGGTGAGGGAATGACAGACAACCAAAGATGCAGCTCTGATGAGCTCCCAGCATATGGGGATAGGAGGCAAAATTGAAAGGACAAAGTGTCTGACGATATGGAGGCTGGTTAGGAGGATCTCACCTGCTCCTCAGCATCGGAGTGGTCTTGCTCAACCAGAAGGAACCGATTGAAATCCAAGCTCTGGGGGAAATGCAGTGAGTGGCAGATCTTTTCTGTCTGCGAGTTCCTGATAGAGAACCGCATGAGGTGGATTGTCAAGGTCTGGGGCAAATGGGTCACCTGCAAGACCTGAAAAATCAACATCTCTGTGAGATGAAGTCCTCAGGCGTTTGGAATGGGCAGATTCAGAGAAACCAGGGTCAGCGGTATGTTCTTCCCAAAAAGAGGGGAGTGGGCTGATATAATAGAGAAAGGGGTTCCAATTCTGTGGGGTCCTCTGAGAATAATACAATGCTTGACTATTATACCACTGCACAGCTCCCACAGAAGCTACGAGCAGCCCAGAGTTTTCACAGGGGCCCGAACCCTGGGGATCTGGGAAGTCTGCTCCAGGGAGGTTAGTCTATCCCTGAAGGGAAAAAAAAAAAAACCTGCCCATTGTTCTCGGACCTTGTCCTCTTGTCCTTACAAGGCACAGTATTCTGTCAGTCTCAGTTTTACTGAAGAGATGTGATCTGAGGAGCCACATCCACAGCTGTAGAGTCAGAAGCCTCAAGATCCCAGGTTGACCCAGATCCTGTCCCCTAATCCTTGGAGCTCTGGGAAGGCTCTACAGAACCCCCACATCAGACTCCAAGGATCAGGAATTCCACTGGGGTAACTCACGCTGAGAAAGCATATAGTGTCAGGAAGTGGGTCCCCAGAGCAGGCGCAAGTACCTGTTTCCTACTGGTCTTCTTCCCACAGTTCTCACAGAAGCATTTGCTTTTGCCTGATAACTCCCTGGGCTGGAAGAAACAGCACAAGGCATCCTCCTGTCCCAGGAGGAAAGGAGAAGCAGGGTTGGTATTTCCCATCCAGAGTACAAACCCCCACCCTTGTGGATGAAGATTAGGCTTTTCTTCTGTTTCTTTCCACACACCCCTTAATGTCTGCTCTAGTGTGGTGCATTTGGCCTGTTCTCAAAAAGTGCCTTCAGGCTGGAGGTTTTAAAATGAAAAAATAATAATAGAAGGGGGCACTTGTCATGGGGCAGTTTTTTTTTTAAAACGAAATCAAAGAACGTGATCAGGGAAGCAGATGTGGCTCAAGCGATTGGGCTCCCGTCTAACACATAGGAGGTCCAGGGTTTGATTCTCGGGGCCTCCTCATAAAAGGCAAGGTGGCCCATGCAGCAAGCTGGTCCGAGGAGAGAGCTGGTGCAGCAAGATGACGCAACAAAAAGAGACACAGAAGAGAGACAATAAGAGACACAGCAGACCAGGGAGCTGAGGTGGCTCAAGGGATTGAGCACCTCTCTCCATTCCAGAAGGTCCCAGGATTGGTTTCCGGTGCTGCCTAAAGAGAAGACAAACAGATACAGAAGAACACACAGAGAGCAGACAGCGCAAAACAATGAGGTGGCGGGGGTGGGGGGGAATAAATAAATAAATCTTTAAAAAAAAAAAAAAAAAACACTGTGATCAGAGCCAAGCAAGTGAAATAGGGGGTAATTTTTTTTAAAAGCCAGAGTGGTCAAAAGAAATAAGGGGGTACTGGTCACATTGGGTTGTTGGGGAATAGCAAATTCACCACAAGAAAATCCTCACCAGTGTTTTCAGGGGCTTTAGGTCTATATCAAAAAGAGAAAGGGGGAGGGTCAGCATGCTACTGTTTCTGCTGCTTTCCATGGTGCAGTCAAGGCAAATCAAGGACTCCTTCATCCGAATGGTATACAGGGCCTGCATCCTTTCCACCTGCAAGAGGGAGGAGGGGCAGGTAAAACAGGTACCACAGCCATAAACAGGTCAGGCCAATTTCCACAAGAGGCTCAGAAATGACAACCACTAATGATCCTTGTCCTACTCAGAAAAGCGCAAAATAAAAACGATAATAATGTTATGGAACCGTGATAAGCATTTTACGTGGATTACCTCTTTTAGTTGAATTCAATGTTAGTTGAATAAGTGAAAGGAGAAGCATCTTAAACTTCTGAGTTCTCTGGTTCTAGGGTCTTACCAAGTCCATATCAGTGATTTGGTCTTTAATCAGGTTCCAGATGGTGAGATAGAGTTGAACAGCATCATGCTGGACAAACACTGACCAAAGAGAAAGGTTACAACCCAATTAGTTAGGCCACCAGGCAGACCCCTCAGGCTCTTACGCCCTGGCAACCTAGATGCACATAAACACTCATAACTTTTCCTTAAGGCTTCCATCCCCTGGAAAAGCTAAGCTGTTTCCACAACATGTTGGGTGTTCGGGAAATGAAAAATAAGCTTGGTTTTGGCCTTTGAGAACTCCTCTTGGAAACCTGAACTCCAGTCCCACCTGTCTTTTAACTGAAGGACACAAGCTCCCTATCCTCTCACTTACCACCCACCACTACTGACCTCCACTGGGGACCCAGTGAGATGGGACCAAAACCTAATAGTGTATTATTTTCTCCTACATCTATGCCAAACCAATATTCTAATTGGAATGCAAAGGCCTCAATCTCTGCCCTTTATGTACTTTCTTTATTCCTGCCTCCCCTCCCCCCAAAAATTGAGCAGCTTCCCAATGCTAATATCTGACCCAGGTTTTCCCCAAAGGTGTCTAGGATATCAAGAAGGGGAAGGACCAGTGCCAGATGATGCTAGCTAAGAGGGGGCAGGGAATAAACAGTGAACTTATATAACAGATAAGTAAAGGCAAGACTGAAAGTGTAGTGTATGGGTATAAATGAATTTAAAATTGTGGTTCAGAAGAAACCTATAAGTCAAAGGAAATGAAAAAAAAACAGTGTTTTTGTTTTTTTTTAACAAAAAGGAAAGATATCTACCCAAAACAAAGTCATTAAAAGAAGAGGTAGCCGTTTTAAATGCAAGAAATATTCAGGTAAGCTGTCTCAACACAGCTTCCCTCATAATACTTATCACAATTTGTATGTATGTTACTGGGTTTTATTTTTGTTTTGTTTTTGTCTGCTTCCTCTCTAAACTGTAATCTCCACGGAGACAAAGACTCTGTCAGCCTTGTCCTCGTATCTACATCACCTGGCATATAAAAGGTGCAAGATTTTAAGAAATTAAAGAAGACCTAAATAAATGGAAGGACATTCTGTGTTCATGGATTGGAAAGCTAAATATTGTTAGGATGTCAATTCTATGCAAAGTGACTTACATATTAAACACAATCCCAATCAAAATTCCTACAACTTTCTTTGCAGAAATGGAAACACCAATCATCAAATTCATATGGAAGGGTAAGGGGCCTCAAATAGCCAAAACCATCTCGAAAATGAAGAACAAAGTTGGAGGACGCACACATCCCATTTTTAAAATGTATTTCAAAGCTACAATAATCAAAAGATGAGTACTGGCACAAAGACAGACATATAGACCAATGGAATAGAATTGAGAGCACAGAAATACACCCTCACATCTATGGCCAACTGATTTTTGACAAGGATACCAAGTCCACTCAATGGGAAAAGAACAGTCTCTGCAACAAATGGTGCTGCTCATATAGAAAACAAATACCAAAATGGCAGATATAAATCCTACCTTATCAGTAACAACATTATATGCAAAAAGACTAAATTTTCAAATCAAAAGGCAGACATTGGCAGAAAGGATGAAAAAAAAATGAGGTCATCATGCTGTCTACAAGAGATACACTTTTTTTTTTTTTTTTTTTAAAGATTTTTTATTTTATTTATTCATTTATCCCCCCCTTGCTGCTCGTGCTCGCTGGGTCAGCCAACCACACCGTGCGGGCGGGCCCGCCCGCCCTCACCAGGAGGCCCCAGGAACCGAACCCGGGGCCTCCCATATGGCAAACGGGAGCCCCACTGATTGAGCCACAGCCGCTTCCCTGTTTGTTTTTTCTTTAGGAGGCACTGGGAACCAAACCCAGGGCCTCCTATGTGGGAGGTGGGCACTCAACTGTTTGAGCCACATCCGCTCCCGCAAATTAAATTTTAAATTACTAATTTAAAAAAAAAAACAAAACATATTTATAGAATAGTTTACACATAAACGACAAAATTAAATAAACATTCTTCTCAAGTGCATGTATTAGTCAGGGTTCTCTAGATAAATAGAACTGACAGGATATAGATATATAGATATACAGATATAATAGATATATAATGTAAATATTGTGTGAGTTTTTTAATAGGAATTGGCTTATGCAATTGTGGGGATAGGCAAGTTCGAACTCCATAGAGCAGGCTGCAAACTGAGAACTCCAATGAATGCCCCAGGAGAAGCTGGTTGGCCAAAGTAGAGATGGAAATTCTCCCTTCTGACTGCTGAAATCAACACTTCTCCTTTTTTTTTTTTTTTTTTTTTTTAGGGCAGTTTTCAAAGGCACTGCCCCTTCCAATGGGAAATGAAGCCTGCTTGAAAAACCTGAAGTGAACTGTATCGCTTAATGGACCATAGAATTACATGCATTTTGCCGATTGTTCTGGCCCAGTGTAAAATAACAAGCCTGATCATTAGAGCCCTAGTGTAAAACCAGAGCATGAACACAGAGGCAGCAGATGTCATTAAAAAAAAAAAAAAAAAATACCTGATTAAGCCTGGAGTAACTTGAGATACATAAGTTGAGATTCAGAAAGACAGGGTATGGTAACGTGCAAAAAAGCAGCACACGGTGACTAACGAGGCTGAATTGCACTTTACTAAAATACAACTAAAAGAAATAAGCACAGCATTAAGGCACAAAAAGAGCAGCTTAAACTGACTTTGGGTTCCATGGGGAGGAAGTGTAGGGAGGATGGGCGGGGATAGGAAGCAACGAATTACCAAACACCCCTAGGGTATGCTTCAGGGGAAAAGAATTTAAGTACCACAAAGAAACCGTTCAGACTGTGTCCTCTCCCTCTTGCTCCCCCAAAAGGAAGAGAAGAAGGATCATCAATGGCAAAGGGCAGTTACGGTGAAGAAACACCAAGATCCTGCTTCATAGTCAGGAGAGAACTCTGTACCTCCTCCTCGTGGCTTCCAGGGCTCTACATGCTCAGAGAACCCTCTCTAGTAACGAACTTTAGAAATGATCCCTGAAAGTATAGCCTTATCACTTCTCTCATTGTTGACGCAAACTCTTCACTTGGTTATAGAGGTGTAATCAGCCATAGACGCAATCAACTTACTGATGACTTAAATGCACGAAATATCCTCACAGTACCTATCAGGCCAGTGCTTCCTTGACCAAACAACTGGACACCAAAACCTGGCCAAAGTTGACACATGAACTTAACCATCACAGTGCACATGGAACATTCTCCAGGACAGATCATATGCTAGGCCATAAAACCAGTTTCAATAAATTTAAAGAGAATGAAATCATGCAAAGTATGTTCTCCATCAATAGTGGAATGAAATTAGAAGTCAATAACCCAAGGAAATTTGGAGAATTCACAAATACATGGGGGGATAAAAACAACACATTCCTAAATAACCAAAGAATAAATTACAAGGGAATAAGAAAATATTTTGAGACAAATCAAAATAAAAATACAACATATCAAAACACATAGGGGAAGCGGCTGTGGCTCAATCAGTAGGGCTCCGGTTTACCATATGGGAGGCCCCGGGTTCGGTTCCCGGGGCCTCCTGGTGAAGGCAAGCCCGCCCACACAGCGTGGTTAGCTGACCCAGCGAGCACAAGCAGCAAGGGGGGGATGAATGAATAAATAAATAAAAAATCTTAAAAAAAAAAAAAAAAAAAAACATATAGGATGGGGGAGCAGATGTGGCTCAAGTAGTTGAGCACCTGCTTCCCACATGGGAGGTCTTGGGTTCGGTTCCCAGTGTCTCCTAAAAAAGAAAAAAACAAACAAGCAAAACAAATGAAAAAAACCAATTCAGGGGAGCCAATATGGCTCAGTGGTTGAGCACTGAGGTCCTGGGTTCAATCCCCAGCCCCTGGAACCTCAAAAAACAACAACAACAACAAACAAACAAAAAAAAAACATATAGGATACATCCAAACAGTGCTTAAAGGGAAATTTATAGATGTAAACACCTACTTTTAAAAAAAGAAAGGTCTCAAATCAATAACCTAAGAGTCCACCTTAAGAAATTAGAAAGGCTCCCATCTACCATATAGGAGGTCCAGGGTTCAATTCTGGGCGAGCTGGCCCCCCGCAGAGAGCTGGCCCACACAGAGAGCTGGCGCAGCAAGGTGACACAACAAAAAGAGACACAGAGGAGAGACAGTAAGAGACGCAGCAGACCAGGGAGCTGAGGTGGCGCAAGAGATTGAGCACCTCTTTCCCACTCCGGAAGGTCCCATGATCCGTCCCCAGTGCCGCCTAAAGAGAAGACAAGCAGACACAGAAGAACACACAGAGAGGAGACAGCGAGCGCAAAACAACAAAGCGGGGCGGGGGATAAATAAATAAAAGAAATCTTAAAAAAAAAAAAAGAAATTAGAAAAAAAGAAGAGCAAACTAAACTCAAAGCCAGCAGAAGGAAGGAAATGATAAAGACAGAGCAGTAAATGAGAGAATAGAAAGAAAATAAAGAAAATCAGCAAAACCAAAGAAGTTTGTTGAAGAAGATCAAAAGAATTGACAAACCTTTAGCTACACTAACTATCCACAAAAAAGGGAAAAAACTCAACTTACTAAAATTAAAAATGAAAAGGGGGCCATCAATATCAACCTCCTAGCTAAAAAGGATTATAAGGGAATATTATAAGCAACTGTATGCCAACAAATTAAATAACTTAGATGAAATGTACAAATTCTTAGATACAAACTCAATCAATATAATACACCATATTTATGAAGGATAAAAGCAGCAGATTCATCTCAATTAAAGCAGAAAAGGATTTGACAAAATCCAACAGCATTTCATAATAAAAACACTCAATAAATTAGGAATAGAGCAGGACTTTCTTAACTTGATAAAGGCCACCTTTGGGAAAAAACACTAAGAAAAACAGGCTAACATCATATTTATTTGTGAATGTTCTCCCCTAAGATCAGGAAACAGACAAGAATGTTCACTCTCACCACTTCTTTTTTTTTTTTTAAAGGAGGTCCTGGTTTCAATCCCCGCTACGTGGGAGGCAGGCACTCAACCACTGAGCTACATACATTCCCTCGCCATTTCTATTCAACATTGTAGAGGAGGTTCTAGTCAGGGCAATTAGGCAAGAAAAAGAAATAAAAGGTGTTCAGCTTGGAAAAGAAGAACAAAACTGTCTCGATTTGCAGATGTCATGCTCTTATTTGTAGAAAATCATGAGGAATCTACTAAAAAATTAGAACTAATAAATTTGTTCAGTAAGGTAGCAGGATACAAGGTTACTATACAAAACTCATTTGTATTTTTACACACTAGCAGTGAACTATCCAAAAATGTAATTAAGAAAACTATTCCATTTATAATGGCATAAAAAAAAATACTTAAGAGAACTTTTATCACTGATGTGGAGGCAGTGGCCACTAGAGGTTCTGAGGGGAGGGAGAGGGAAAAATAGGTGTAATATGCGGGCATCTTCAGGACATTGGAATTGTCCTGCATGATGTTGCAATGACGGATACAGGCCATTATATATTTTTTCATAACTTACAGAATTGTGTGGAACAGAGTGTAAACTATAATCCAGCTAGTGGCAATGCTTCAATGTGTGTTTATCAATTGTAACAAATATACCACATTAATGAGGGATGTTGTTGATCTGGGAAAGTGTGGGAGGCATAGAGCGTGGGGTATATGGAAGTCCCTATATTTTTTATGTAACATTTCTGTAACCTAAAGTATCCATTAAAAAATGTATTTTTAAAAAATTCTAAGAGAAAAAATGTGAAATTATGTTAAAAATATAGATAGGAATTTTTTCTTTTCATGGCATTGTTTTACATTTCTAATTAATGGAAATGTTAAAGCATCCCCTCAGTAGGTAAACTGTTAAAATGCATGGTCTATCCATATAATAGGAGAATATACAGCCATTACAATCATGTTTCTGAAAATTATTTCATAATCTGAGAAATTATTAGCTAACCTATATAAATTGAATAAAACAAAACAAAATATAAGCATAACACAATAAAAGTGACTTACTTGAATGTATGTGAGTATATAGGTAAAGAAAGAATAGAAGAAAATATGTCAGTATAATAACAGTAGTTATATGCAGATTGAGAAATTAGGTGATGTTTCATTTCCCCTTTTCTAAATTTTTTATTTTTCTGTAATATGGATATGTTGCATGTATAAGGAGGTAAAAAAAGAAAAAAACAAGCCTTGATTTTAAAAATAAAATGTTCCTAGAACAAAAAAAAATACTTAGAAATAAATTTAACAAAATAACTGCAAGACTTGTACACTGAAAACTACAAAATATAGTTGAAAGAAATGAAAGAAGACCTAAATAAATGGAAAGGCATCCCATGTTTATGGTTGGTAAGACTCAATATTATTAAGATGGTACTACTCCCCAAATTAATCTACAGATTCATTGCAATCCCTATCAAAATCTCAGCTGGAGTTTTTGCAGAAATTGACCAGCTGACCCTCAAATTTACATGGAAATGCAAGGGAACCAGAATAGGCAAAACAATTTTGAAAAAGAAGAACAAAGATACAGGACTTACAGTCCCTGGTTTCAAAACTTACTACAAAGCTACAGTAATCAAGACGTGGTACCAGCATAAGGACAGAAAGATCAACGGAATAAGACTGAAAATCCAGTAACAGCCACTTAACATTTCTGGTCAATTGATTTTCAGAAAGGATGACAAAATAATTCAGTGGGTAAAGAATAGCCTTTTCAACAAATGGTGCTGGAACAATTGGATGTCCACATGCAAAAGAATAAATTTAGACCCCTACCTCTTACCATACCCAAAAATGTACTCAAAATTGAACACAGACTTTTGGATGAATTGTACGCTTTGTTGATTTGTAGCAATAAAATTGATTTTTTTTTTTTAATTGAACATAGACCTAAATGTAAGAGCTAAACCTAGAAAACGTAGAAGAAAAAAGAAAAATGAGGAATGACAGCTAATGGATACAGGATTTCTTCTGGGGGTGAAGAAAATGTCCTAAAATTTGATTGTTGCAATGGATGCACAATTCTGTGAATTATACCTCTTAATCATACATTTTAAATTGGGTGAATTGTATGGTATGTGCATTATATCTCAATAAAGCTGTTTTCTTTCTTATGGATCTATTTATAAATTCCCTTTTGTAGAACATGCTTTCTCCTTTCTATTCCTTCCTTCTGTTTTCCTGGAATTCTTTACTGTGGCTGAATCAGCTTTGAGGACATTCTTATGCTTGCTTACTCTACTGAGAAGCAGAAAAGGGGTATGAGTACTGTGTGCATAAATAAGAACGATTCTGCGTCTGGTAAAAACATGTGGCTTTCCAGAGCTACACAAATGCCCTCCTCCAATCCAAGGGGTCCAGAGTCCACCTAACTTCCTGCCGGGTAAGTCCTCTCCTCCTCTCCCTCAAGCTCCCACCCCCTTATAAAGCGCTGGGCCCGGAGCAGGAGCTGGAGGCTAGTCTTACAAGGCACGTTGTATTTCCGGAGGCAATAGGCGAGCTCCGTGGGCCGCACTGCTTTCCACCGGCTGTCCTGCATCTTCTCCAGCAGCAAGAGCAGCTGGAAGGGGACACTTCTCTTCTGCTCTTCCACTCCCCTGGGCAATGTCATCCTGCCAAATAAGAACAGCCAGGAACCTCATACGCGTGGCTCGCAATGCTGTGCGCACACTGGAATCCCTTGGCGGAACTTTTTTTTTTTTTTTTTTTTAAAGATTTTATTTATTTATTCATTTATCCCCCCCTTGCTGCTTGTGCTCGCTGGGTCAGCCAACCACGCCGTGCGGGCGGGCTTGCCTTCACCAGGAGGCCCCGGGAACCGAACCCGGGGCCCCCCATATGGCAAACGGGAGCCCCACTGATCGAGCCACAGCCGCTTCCCTTGGCGGAACTTTTAAACATCCCCCTGCTGCGGCTGCTCCCCCAGGAGAACAAAATCAGAATTTCTGGAAGTAGGGCTCAGTTATCAGAAGAGTTCCCAGGATGATTCAAATGTGCAAGCCAAGGCTGAGAACCGCTGTGTTGGTCAACCAGCTACACAGAGTACCCTTCCAGACAGGGATTGGCACAGATGCTGCTTTGCCCCCTCCCCCACCCTACCCGTCAATTACACTACAATGAAGGGCAGATGCAGGGGTCTTGGGCCCACATGTAGGCCAAGCAGCAAAATGTCCAGCAGAAAGCACTCCACACTACAAAGCAAACACTGAATGAGGCCCTGAGAAAAAGGACCGAGCGAAGAATGCAAGGATCCATTTCATTACAGGCATCTCTCAATGGCCTTTGGCTGGAGGAAAAGGAGGAAGCACAGGGCAAAAAGGAATGAGTGATAAAATATACATGTGTGTGTGCATTTGGCTGAGGAAAATCAATAGAGAGAGGAGCGGATGTGGCTCAAGCAGTTAAGTACCTGCCTCCCACACAGGAGGTCCCAGGTTGGGTTCCTGGTGCCTCCTAAAGAAAAACAAGCAGAGACAACGAGCAAAAAAAAAAAGCCAACGAGCAGACAAGTGCAAACAACGAGCAAAAACAGCAAGCAAACAGACGGGAGAGCCAACTGTGGGGGGGAATAAATGCAAAAAAAAAAAAAAAATCAATAGAGAATTAAAAAGAAAAACAACACAGGGCTGTACAACATAAACAGTGAACCCTGTTGTAAATGAGGGACTATAGTTAATAATACTATTAAAAAACATGCTTTCATAGATTGTAACAAATGTACCACGCGAATGCAAGGTATTAATAAGAGGGTAGTATATGGGAGCTCTGTATTTTATGCATGATTTTTCTGTAAACCTACAACTGCTCTAATAAAAAAATTAAATAAAATAAATTTTTAAAAAGAACATATGTGTTCAAATGAAAGAAAAAAAATCAATAGCGAGCCTCACAGACCTGTCCACTGCCTTACTCCTTCTGGCCTAATCCCAACTCCCTTTTAACCAAATCACTGCCTGTCAATCCCAACTGCACTTTCAAATCACCTCAGGTACCTTTTAAAATCTACCCACACCTGGGCCGCACTTCGGACCAACTGAAACCAAAAAGCTGAGGGTACGGCCGGGCATCTATATATTTTTTTCAGCTTCTTAGCTGATTCTCATGTGTAGTCACAATTGTGCAGAGCAAAAGCTTTTCCCCTGACAACTTTTGAAAGAAGGCCTCTAAAAGTCCAAGTCACTGTGAATAATGAATATTTGAAAATGTAAAATAAGATACACATTAAATGAGCCTGGAAACCGGTCCTACCTCTTCAATATCTTGGTGAAGTCAACGTTCATTATGAACACCTGAATCAGGGAGTTAAGGCAGCAGGTCTGTCCAATATTGTGTAAACCAACTGGGCCTAGAAAAGAAAGAGAAAAAAGAAAAAGTACTGAGGGCAAGGCCTGGCTAAGGAGTTTAACCAAAGCCAAATGTTTATTTAGACTCTAGTAAGGATGTGAAATCCTATAAGGTACAAAGAACTCCCTCAAGGAACTTGTAAATAAATTGGAGAGGAGATATAAAGCAACGACCTTTGAAAAGTTAAATAACAGTTCGAGTTTTTGTGGTTTTTTTTTTCCATTAAGAAAAAGGAGACATCACCCCTCAAAAAAATTATATGATTTGTTACCAGTGAGTAGTACTGGCGATTGTTATAAGAGCAAAGGAAAAATAAGAAGCATGACAGAAAGCATAGCTGGCAAAATTATGGATTCATCCCATTCAAATTGTTTCCTCCAGGGCTGAGTCAAAATGGACATCTCCGGGGCTCAGGGTTAAGAGCAAGCAAGTCCCCAACTAGTCTGACTCGTGGAACCAACCCCCAGCCCAGCCCCCACCACCTGAGGTTGAAAATCAGAAGAAAGCTTTGGGGGAGATTCCACCTAACCTAAACTCACCCTTGAGAGGCTGGAAACCAGAAGGAATTCATGAGGATGGGAGAAAATCAAAAGCTAAGATTCCTCTGACCCACTATCAATACTCTCCTTGGACTCAGCAGACCCCACAAAGTGTGCAGTTTAAAAAGGAGGGTATGAATAGCATGAATCTCAGGATTCCTGGGGAAAGGGCTTTGGTGTCTGTGAGAATGGAAAGATCCTGGCGTAGCAGGAGACCCCAGGGCTCGGCTTCTCAGCTGGCCCACCTTGCCCATAGACAGATGAGAGCGCAGGTATGAGGGAAAAGTTGGGAACTAGTGCTGACTGCTACTGTGCACTTAGCCCAGATTCTCTCAGCAAATCCTCCCATCAACCTTAGGCTCTACGTACTATTACCAATTCCATTTCACAGATTCAAAAATGGAGGCCGGAGAGGTTCAGAGCCATTTCCCACACAGCTAGACTGCTGCAGGGTAGAGTGGGTGAGCAAAGCATTTCTAGGCAGCCAGAGAAGGAAGAACCGGGAGGATCTATTAACCGTGAGGGCAGTCCCAGGCACCTGGGGGTTCTCTGAGCGGCTCCCTCTTCATCTTCACGTCCCTGTTCTCTTCCTTCTCGACGGCATCTGCTGGGACCTGCTGGGACTCAGCCAGGACTGGCTGGAAGGTGTTCCTCAGGAACCCAAACTCCTTGCCCATTAGTGGTGCAAACGCCCCAAGCGGCTGGCTGCCTGGCCGTCGTTAGCACTGCCTCAGTCTACTTGCCCAGAGTTCACATTAATGTCTGTAAAAACAGGTAAGGACAGGTAAGGCAGGTAGGTAAGAGAAGGGGGAAATGCATTGACATAATGGGTCTGATGCCAAGTCCTGGAGGGAGAGAAATGTTTGGGGTGGCTGGCTCATAAATCTCCATGATGTTCCAGACACCCCACCCTTCACCCCACACTGTCCCATCTGTCCTGCTCTCTCCAGCCCCAGCCTCCTAAAGCTGACCTCATCCTCCTCCCCCCAGGCCCCCTATCCTGGTAAATGGCACGACATTCCCAACAGGACCTGACCCTGGGCGTCGCCTTGCTCCTCCTTCCCAGGCTCAACGAGTCACCTCTGCCCTGGACTCTGCTGCCTAAGGGCCTCTCGCCAGCACCCTCCGTGCCATTCTTCTGCCACAGCTTTGACTTCCTGGGTCACTCCTACAGACCTCCACGTTCCAATAAAATGTCTCCTCCCCTGGGAAGTCCTGGCTCGTCTGGCAGGCTTGGGTGTTTGTTGTCTACGGTTACGCTGCTCTTAGTACACAGAGCTATTCAAATAATCGGCTCACTACGTTCCAGGGTGGGGTATACCTGTGGCCTGCCTTGTAGTGGAAGCTCGCATGTGCCACTAAGGTGCCCCCTTCGGGAGAGACTCTATTCCCCAGGCTGAGCGCAGTGCTGTGGCTGAGACCCCCCGCCAGGAATTTACCCCAGTGAAGGCAGCTGAGAGCCACATCCCTATCCACAGGCTGGACAGCAAGGAGGAATAAAGGCCTTCCGCCTTGCTGCCAGGTGGGACAACCAGGAAGGGGCATCCCAGAGTTCCTCTTAGGATGGGCTCAGGCTTCTGCTGGCACGGCGCGGCTCCTCCCTCTGCCCACCCTGCTTCTCGCACCCCTCCCAGGTGCTGTTCCCAATACACCTTCTGCATAAAGCTCAGAGACTCAGGGTCTGACCCGAGACACTCAACTGTGAGCACCTTGAAGGCTGGGTTTTTTTCAACTGTTTCCCCTGCACCATGCACAGTGCCCAAGAGTGGGCATTCAATTTTTTTTTTTTTTTTTAATTAAAGAAAAAAAGTTGAATGAATGGATGAGGACTGCCAGGGAACAAAACAATTGTCTTCAAATCTCAATATCTGAAAGGCTGTAGAGAAGCAGATGTAGCTCAAGTGGTTGAGCACCTGCTTCCCAGGTACAAGGTCCCAGGTTTGATCCCCGGTACCTCCTGAAAAATAATAATAAAAATAAATAAATGAAAGGCTGTCATGTGAAAGAGAAATAATTACCCTTATTGTCTTTGGGCCAGGGGAGTGGGGGGGGGGTCCTAAACCCTAATGTGTGGAAACTACAAAGAAACAGATTTCATTTCAAAATAAAGAATACCCTTCTCTTGGCCAGTGAGCTAGTTCTAGCAACAGTCATTTCTCCCCCATGGGGGTGTTTAAGCAGAAGCTGGGGCAGCATGTAGAAGGAGAGGGTAGAAAGGATTTCAACAGTGGATGGAGGCAAGGATTTTCATTTCCCTCCACACCTAACATTCTGTGAGTCTTCTGTCTAGAGACTCATTTTAATTCAACTAGAAGCATTCAAACGTGCCTCGCTGAACCATGTATTCTGGAGAATTACCATGGCAGCTGGACAGAGAAATCATTGACACCCCTGGGGAAGATAGTTCCTCCACATCTCCCCCCAAAAAGTGTGTGTGTGTGCCCTTAAACATGCGATGACAGAAACACAGAATGACATATTTAACCTACTGCAGAAATATATGAAAATACATACTAAATGCCACAGGATGAGACTAGGGCACAATTTTTAAGATTCTTATATAAAATTATGAAGAAACTTTGCAGAATGCAAAAATGTATAATAAAGAAAATATAAATTACACATAATCACAGGACCTAAGGGGATAGCTAACACTTGGGCATGTGACTTTTCATTCTTTTTCCTATGTATTTTTGATTTGGCTTTTTCCATTCTGCATTATCACATAAGAACTTTCCCAAGTCATCACAAGCTCTTTATAAACATTTGTCTTTTGATACATGATACAGCAACAAAATATTATTGAATATTCTGGTTGTTTTCCTTTTTGCTCATTATTTTTAAAATGCCATAGCGAATGAACATTTATAAGCATAAACTTTTCTCTACTTATTTCATTTCTCCTTGTGCTAAATAAATATTCATGGGCACTACAAAACTGTGGCTACAGATGAGATCATGTTAGCCACAATACCTAAATTCCCCTAGTTTTTGCTTCCTCTTGACAACACAGACCTCAACGCCTGTAAGTTCTCCCCAAGCATGTTCTGGAATCCCAGGAGGGTCTCTCATGAGTTTTGGAACAAGTCACACCCACTGTACCCTGCACTACCCCCTGAGTGTCCAAGGGATGTCCTCGAGTCCAGGGCACTGCTAGATTCAGCAATCCATGCAAGAAGCTTCCTTTGTATCTCCAATTAGCGGCTCAGTGTAGAAGTGGGAAACCTGCCCAGCTCCTCCCAATGCCTTGTGTCTTTCAGAAGTTCCTTCTGAAAGGGCTTCTTGAACTTCTGCCTGCAGCTGGTGTCTCTCCAGGACTCTCAGACCTGTCCACAGGGCTCCACGTGGAACATAACCCAGTGTCTTCCCCATGTCTCCCTTCTCTCCACCCGGGGGGAAGCATGCAGACATCCTCAGAAGTACCCCTTTCCCTATGCATATCAATGTCTGTTGCACTCCAGGCTTCCTGTCCAGCAGAAACAACCAGAGGCTTTCAGTTCAGTTCAGACTTCTCACTACCCTTAGGAAAGATTCTCATAAATATATTTACCAAGTCAAAATGTACAAGGCTTAAGCTTCTCGATCCATGTTACTAAATACCTTGTACCAATTTATAGTGTCATCAGTGCGATGTAAGAGGCCAGTCAGGATTCAGGGGCGAAATGAAGTGACTGGCCTTCACTGATGTTTCATGGAAGGCCAGGTTTCATGGAAGAGGTGAATCTGGGACTGAGTTTATTAAAGAGAGGGAGATGGTTCTAAATAGGGTGGTGTTTTGAGGCAGGGCAGGTGAGATGCAAAAGATGAGTGATTGGGGGACGAGGATTCAGAGAAGTGTGTGCACAGGACTCTAAGCAGATTTGCATAAAGTATATAAACTAAAACAGGGGGGAAATGTAGAAGTTCCTGAATTTCTATTTTTCTAAAAAGTAACTGGTCACTAGTAATCAGGGAAATTAGAACAAGACCGAAATGAGATACCATTTTCACTATTCAACCGGCAACAATTAAGAATTCTGATCAAAACAAGTATTGGAGGGGATGTGGATAAAGTGGATCTTTTATATACTACGAGGGAAGACATGTAGGTGGTACAATTGCTTGGGAAGACAATTTGGCATCATCTTGTAAAGTTAAACATTCACTTTACAACCCAAACATTCCAAGAGAAATTCTCACACACCTGCTCCTGGAAATATAAACAAGAATGGTCATAGCAGCAGTTTGTACGGCAAAAACCTGGAAACAATCCAAACCCAACTGATGGAAGAATGGGTGCATAAGCTGTGATCTAGTTACACAATGGAATAATATTCATCAGCAAATATGACTGAACTATGGCCACGTCACAATGTGGCAAATCTCAGAAACATAATGTTGAGTCAGAAAAGCAATTCTCAAAAGATGGCACATATTTATATAATTTATATATATTTTTTATTTTATATAATTTATATATATATATATATATATATATTTTTTTTTTAGGAGGTACCGGGGATTGAACCCAGATCCTCGTACATGGGAAGCAGGCACTCAAACCATTGAGCTACACCGCTCCCCAATTTATATATTTTTATAGAAATTCAAACTCAAGAAAGAATACATTGTTTAGGCATCAATGTGTGTGTGTGTGTGTGTTAACACAATGGATAACAAATTTGAATTACAAATCACTTCGACCCAGATTTTCCTCAACACCACTCAGTTTTGATGGACTGTGATGGGGAGTTCTTAAAGGCTGAAGTGCAGCCACAAAGCTCCTACTACAAATTTTTCTAGTGGTAAAAAGCTGAAGCCAAGCCACGCCAGCACCGTCTGTGCTCAGGCCGTTTGTGTGTGTCGGCACTGTCCCCTAGTGGAATATATGGGGAATATCCAGGTAGAAATGAGAAGATGGCCAGACAGTGTACCAAGTAAATAAAAATGAACAAACATTAAACAACAGCAAATAATAAAAGACTTATCATGAAGACCCTAAACTGTATGGATAACTCAACGGTTGCCATCTGTGGCCAGGGTACTTATTGGAAGTGGTGCTGGATCCAAATGCATTCTAAGTATTGTATGGAGACTTAATCATCCAGATGAAGTAGAAAAGCCCCACGGTGTAGCTTCGACGTTAGTATTCGGCCAAGGTCTGCTTCTTGGCTTCAGCTTTGGCCTCTGCCTTTGAAAGGCCAAACAGCCAAATGCCCACTTCAATGTCATTTCTGGTGTCCTTGAACTTGTGCATGACCAAGCCATCACTTTGGTTCCTGCCATATCTAATCGGTGTAACATAAAGGAAGGTCATTTGGATTAACTATTAATATCTGAGTACCCATTTTCAAATAATCTCAAGATATTAATCTCAATGTAACTCAAGGTAGAAAATCTCATATACTTTATATATTGAGGTATAAAAGTATATATATATATATATTTTTTTTAAATCAATTTATTGAAGTATATCATTCCTACATGAACATACATAAACTATAAATGTTCAGCAAACATCGTGAACTTATGAAACAAACATGCATAGCATCACACAGGGCTCCCACACATCACCCCCCACAAACACCCTGCATTGTTGTGAAACATTTGTTAACAAACCATGAAAGAGCATCGTCAAAGTATTACCACTAACTATAGTCTGTATCTTCCGCCCCATACATTTTTACGCCCCCCCCCCCGTTTTTGCTGTTTCTGTGTCCATTTGCTGGGCGATTTGGTGTCCATTTCCTGCTCTCTCTTCTCATCCTTCTCCTCCTGTCTTCACTGGGATTAGATCCTCGGAACCTCCGATGTGGGAGAGAGGCATCCTAGTACCCGCCTGTGCCACCTTAGTTCCTGGTTTCTCGGCGCGTCTCATCTTAGCTCTCTCTTGCGTCACTCTCCTGTTACGTCATCATGCTGCTGCGTGGCTCGCAGGGCTTGGCGGTGCACCCTCACATGGGGCCTGGTGGCCCACGCACCTTCGATATTTTTCTTTTTTTTCTTTTTACTGGGAGGTCCCGGGGATCAAATCCCAGGTCCCTCCATATGGGACACGGACGCCCAACCACCTGAGCCACATCCGTCCCCCTGCTACATCTCTTAAGGTTGACCAAAGATACCCAAAGTTACAGTCTTTTCCCATACAGGATGGTCATATAATAAATCAGGCTTAGTTTATCACCAGCATTCTAAAAACCAGACCTAGGGAGAAAAACTAGGTCTGGGGACACATGCATGGTTTCTAATATAGCGAATGTTTAGCCTGCCCTGATTATCACAGAATCAGGACAGCGAGGGTATTCGCATTAAAAGTATATTTTTTACTGCAATAATTACTGGATATAAAAGCCATTAATTTTATGTGCAAATCTATTATTTAAAAGCTTTTAAAAAGGAAAAGAAATTGAAAATTAATATGTATATTAAAGAAAGAATAAATTAGCTAGGTAACTTTATGAAAAATATTAACTCCTTTTGGGGCTAATTACTATTTATTATATTTAAATGATGTTTCTGGGAATAATAACAGAGTTAAGATTGTATTAGGGGAAACGGATGTGGCTCAAAAGGTTCGGCGTCCGTCTACCATATGGAGAGACCGGGGTTCGATCCCCGGTACCTCCCGGTAAAAAAAAAAAAAGATTGTATTAGTTCTCATCTTTGTAAAATTGCTTGGTACATCAGCATTCATAACACTAGCAAAATAATCTTTAAGAATTACATTTAAGTTGTTTTATTTAATTCCAACTAGGCCACAAGTCATTCAAGAAAAAGTCCTATTTGGGAATCCTTCACATCTTATAAGGATGAATTACAAACAGAATGTCAAGTTTACCATCACAAATTATCATGAGGAGGGAAAACTCCAAACATTTGTACTACAAAATCCACAATAACTCAGCATTCAACCCAGATGTAACAAAGAATAGAAAGAATCTGAAAAAAAGAAGAAAAGTTTTAGAAAGAATCGAGGTACTCAAAACAGTTTGTTCTCTGTAATCAAACTTCAAAATCACAGACCACACAAGTAAATCGAGCACACAGCTCTTTGCAGTGTTTTGCCTATTTACAGGAACTAAAAACCACTGTGCAAATGATTGCTTTGGATTATCACTCTACTCGATAGGCAAAGACGAAGGACTATCATGAGGCACCCAAGCTCTTAGGCACAATGTTGCTTCTGAAAACCATGTTCCAAAAAACAACTTTCCTGAATGATATCCTGCTCTGCACAAAAACAAAACAGTTTTAAATGTGCTGTATTAGAGACTGAGTCATGTCCCCCACGAAAGACATATGTGCTCAAGCCCCAACCTCCAGTCCTGTGGGTATGAAACCAATTGTAAACAGGACCTTTGAAGACGATGTTATTAAGTTAAGATGTGGACTCATTTGTGATTAGGACCTTCCAAGATCCTACTTAAATGAAGCCAAGTCGAATCACGGTGGGCCTTAGAATCCAGAAGACTGGAGCCCTCATTATGAGCAGAGGAAATTCAGATGCAGTCAGTAGAAGCCAGAAGTGAAAAGCCAGAGAATGAGGCAGATCACCACGTGGCAGGGGAACCCCAAGGACTATGGCAAGCCGATTCCAGAATGCTACAGACTCAGGGAGAAAGCAAGGCCTGTTGAGACCTTGATTTTGAACTTCTAGCCTCAAAAGCTGTAAGCCAATACATTCTGGTTGTTTAAGCAACCAGTGTGTGCTATTTGTTATAGTAGCCCTGGGAGTTCCAGGAAGCTGGTGTTGTAGTAGGCGGGCAGGGCGCAGCCTACAGAGAAAGAGCAGAGCCAAAAGCTGTCCAAGGGACCTGCTTTGGGGGTCAGCAGACCAAGACAGTGCTGTGCAACACACAGGAGGGCGAGGGACAGAGAGACGAAGAACCTGAAACGACAACCGTGAGTTATTAAACCTCCACAGCCGGGAAGGGCACACATCCCCCACCACCCTCAAGACGTGCAGCCTGGGTAAAACCCATGACCCACTGCAGCTGACAGAGAGGGGAACAGACATCTTCCTCCCTGGGAAAAAAGAGGGTGCGGCGGAGAGAAAAAAGTGGTTTCTCTTCAGTGAATTTGGCCAGCAGAGCCCTCTTTGAATCTCGGTCTGGCCAGACCAGAAACTTGGGCAAATGGAGGTTGAAAAAATACCTCCATGGAAAGGTTTGCCGAGGAGCACCATCTGCCTGCCTGCTGGGAAACTGCAAGAGAAAAGCAAAGTATCACATAAAGGGAATCTCAATTAAAGTAAGTGCCGATCTCTGATCCGAAATCATGGAGGCAAGAAGACAGTGGTATGTATTTAAGGTACTGAAAGAAAAACTGCCAGCCAAGAATTCTGTATCTGGAAAAACTGTCCTTCAAAAATGAGGGTGAGTTTAAAATCTTCACTGACGAACAAAAACTGAGAGAGTATGTTGCCAACAGACCAGAATTACAAGAGATACTAAAGGGAATGCTGCAGCCTGAAAGGAAAAAACAAAGGTGAGAGAAAATGGAGGCGAGTATAGAAATGAAGAATATTAGGAAGGGTAAATTAAAGAGTAAAAAGACAGACAATAATAAGATATGACAATGGAAAGGCAAAGGACAAAATGGACAAAGTAAGTAATGTCTTTACAGTAATAACATTGAATGTTAATGGCTTGTACTTCACAAATGAAAGACACAGACTGATAGAACGAGCCATCTATATGTTATAGTAGCACTGACAAACTAAGACCTGCTACTTCTAGGTCATGGATATGAAGTATTTGGACAGTCAGAAACAATGAGCCTCTCTTAAATTAAACAGCATGGTAGATTGACAATGAATTCAGCCAGGCTTCTTTGCTTACCTTTTTAGTGAGCAAATCTGATTGAAGAAATATTTACAGAGTAGAAAACCAGTTTTTTAATATGTCAGGCCCATGCAGTTGCCATCGATGGTGGAACATCAAACTAAAGGCTATGAGTGGTTTAGGAGTCACAGACATGTAGTCAGGACCAGCTCTAGGAACATGCAGTCTTTGGCAAACTAAAACAGACATTGCTTACCAAAGTCTGATTTGTTGTTGTTGTTGTTGTCATCGTTTTGATCATCACTAATGATGCAAAATGGAATATTGATAAGAAACATTATGGTAATTAGCAGATTGTGGTAAAATCATTCTGGTACCATATATAAAAGTGTACATTGTTTTTAAAGAGATTTTGTTCCTCCATCTAACCCCAAATGATTTTTTTAAAAGGGATTTTTTGTTGTTGTCAACTGCTGTCTTAGTTTGCCAAAGGGCTGCCAATGGGAAGTACCAGAAATGTGTTGGCTTTTATAAAAGGGATTTATTTAGGGTAAAAGCTTACAGTTCCAAGGCCATGAAAAGTCCAACTCAAGACACCATAAGAGGTGCTTTCTCACCAAAGTCAGCTACTGTTGATCCCGGTGTCCTGTCATGCGGGGATCAGGCACAAGGCAGGGCTCATCCCAGCCTTGAGCTGCTTAGTGGGCCCAGCTCCTCGGGGGCCTCTTTCCGTGCCTCTGTGCTCTGATGGTTCCAGACTCTGGGACCTCTCTCAGCCTCTCAGAGCACCTCTGTTTTCCTGCAGTCCTCTCTTTCACATGGCAGAATCAATATGGCAGCTTCCTTTCTCCCTGGGTCTCTCTCTGGGTCTCTATTCATACAAGACCCAGCAAGAGAGCAGAGACTCAGCCTGAGTCATGCCTTACTGACGTAGTCCAATCAAAAGCAATCTAATCAAGCATTCTAAAGTGAATCTAATGCAATCCAAGGGTACACCACACCCACAGGAATAAATTAGTTTAAGAACATAAACTTTTGGGATTCTAAAAAAAGAACTTCAAACTGTCACAACTGCCAAAAAATCAAAGTATCCCTTCAAATTCAACACTATCTATAATGGCAAAAAAAAAAAAAAAAAAGGAAATGCAACAAAAAGAGTTAAGTAAATTATGACACACTCATAAAATGGAATACTAAGGTGACATTAAAATCATTCTAGGTTGTTTAATAAAGTGAGAGAAAATTCCTATGATGTGCCATGGAATGAAAAATAAATAATTTATATGATATGAACCCAGTTTTGTAAAAACTAAAGATAACTACACAGACACTCAGAAAAATGACTCTCAGTAGTGGGATTAGAAAGCATCTTTACCTTTTTTCTTGATAATTCTCAATTTCCAAATGTTCTATGATTAATGTGCCATTCAAAAATAAGCAATAATTCAGTTAGGGGGATAGATTAATATATTTTAAGGAAGATTTTGTTGGCAATAGTATTCCTGTTCCAGGGCTGAAAAAACCTAAATGCACTAGAAATGAGAAGGAACATAAGAATTGTGGTATTTTTTTTTTATTCTTCTGCAAAATGAAGGAAAAGAAAACATCAGAAATTGGGAAACAATTAAAAATAGATGACATATATCATTAAATCCATGTTAAATGGCTAAGATAACATGCAACCTCTTTCTTTTCCCTAGTAAATGTTTATGTTCAATAGTTATAAACAGTTTTGCCTCTTATAAGGTTCAACTTAGCAATGTTAAGCTGAAAGAGAAACAATGAAAGGAGACAATTCCATCAGCAGGAAATAGGATTTTGAGACCATCATCAAGGGAAATCTGATGAAACACAGTAGAGAGAGACCAGCCTTGGCTATCCAGAGATATTGTCCTGCCCTCTGCCAAGAGCTCACAAATACTTGAAAAATCTAGCAATAAAACCCAGTGGAGTATATCATTTGGGGCAGGTTGGCAGGTCAGATCCCCAAGGGGCAAGAGAGAACCACAGCAACCCTCAGGACTGTACAACATGGAGACACAGGTGGGTGGGCAACAAAGGCTAGGAAAGTGAAACTTAGCATGCAATGAAGTTACGCAACTGAACAAGCACCCACCAGGGAAAGCAGGGTGCATATATTCCAAGGAACTTGAATTTCCAAACTCAACCCTTGACTCAAAAGAAGTGGCCCCAAAGTACTAAACTAACTTAGCTCCCTAAGCTTTCTGAAGTTTTTACCCTTAAGATGAGGGAGAAATGTAAATTAAAAGAAGCAACTGGCACAGAGCCCCCCTCCCCCCGCCCGGCACCGCCGCAGGATCAACCAGAGTCTTCTGAGAAAGAGAAAAAGAGCAGGGGACAGGAAAAGAGCAGAGATGCAAGAAAACTGAGGTGGCCCCAGTCCCTCATGGACTCTTCACTCACAACTAGACACGCTGCAAGGAAATCTGAGTCCGACCTTAAATGTGCCAAGGGGAGCAAAATTAAATGCCAGGAATATGATTTAAGTAGCCTCGCTGTTTTCCAAACCCAACCCATCATGGCAACAACAAATCTAGACCTCATGCTTAATCATTTGTTCACATGTTTGCATTTCTTCATTAACGGTAATGTGCTGGGCGCAGGGATTAGAACAGTCCAGATGAAACCTAAATAATAGGGAATTCTACAACTACTCTCTCCAGAAGAACAGCCCATTTGGAAGGCATTAGGATATATCTTCTCTGAGGCTATGTTTACATTAAACATTTTTCTCTTAGTAAATCTATTATTGTATAAAAGCAGAAAACTGTGCAACATATTTTCTAAGGGTGGAAAAGAAAAGGCAAAATAATTGCTTTTTTTTTTTTTTCAGTTATCTGATCGTACTTTATAAATCAAGATGGAGTATATAACCTGAGTTAATCTCCTATCCATTTTGTTCCTGTGAACACATTAGCTTATCAGAAAAGTGCCCAATTCAGAGGGCTCTCACTCACCATCAAAGATATGTTACAAACATGTCTGCGTGTTTCCCTCCCCACATTAGCAATTTATTATGACATTTTAAATAAAGGGGTTGAGCTTTCCATTTCTAAAATTCCATTTACTGTATAAGGAATCCTTGTTACAATATTACCATGGCCTCTGATGATTTCTTTAAATTTTTTCCTACTTAAATAGTTGAGAAAAAACTCTGGAAAAAAAACATTTGATATCACAATCTGGATTTAGTCTGTATTTCCTAGTATTATTCATTTGTGCCATTATTCAATACCCAATTACTTTGGAGCAATTAGAAAACCTATATAACCTGGTTCTATTTCCAAAAATTAAGTCAATTCAGAACTACTGAAAATATCAAATTTTTAAAATTTAATCACTTAGAGGTTCACGTGACACATTATGATTAAAGTGGAAAGTGTGATACATTATTCAAATAATTCAATTACCCAACATTACTTTTTCACAGAAATTGAGACACATGTGGGATGGGGGATTTTATTTGATATACCTAGGAAAACTACTTAATTCGCTGCCTCAGTCTGCACAATTTAACAACAAAAAGAAAGCTTCATGTGAAATGTTTAATATATTTTAAAATATTTGCCTAGTTTTCTGGAACAATTTCAAAATATAACTACCTCAAAGCTGTTAAGTATGCAGTTAAATCCTCTTCTATAACTTCCAAACACTATGAACTTCAGATTTTCAGGGGTCATAGAACAGAATTTTATGTCTGTGTAAGGGTCTAGATTTAGCTTTCTCAAGGGAAAAAAAAAATAGGGGAGAGGGGCAGGAAGAAGGGGGATTAATACTAAAATAGTCTGATTTGCACAATTTGAGCAGAATCTTTCCAATTTCTCATTATATATGCCCATTGACCCAGCAAAGCCACTTCTAGGAATTTCTCACAAATATATTACACATTGGTGTAAACGTGTACATAAAATGATATTCATCGCCACATATCATTTATACCAATATAAACTATAAACAACCTAAATGTCCATGAATCTTTTAAGTAAATACGGTACTTCCCATATTATACACCAGTTAAAAAATGAAAAATGAAAAAAAAAAAAAAAAAGATACACCACAAAAGAAGTTAACCTATCTAGAAGTCCTGCCATGAAAAGATGCTTATAAGATTCTGTTAAGTGCGAAACGCAGCTAACAATTTTAAAGATTAATCCGTAGAAAAATTTCTGGTAAGGCACACACAGATTACACTGAGCTCAGGATTGAGAGAAACTTCTTTATACCGTTGTCTGCATTGTTTGAATATTTTAAAAGCATGCAACCCCTTCGTAATTTTTAAATTAAGCACAAAGCCATGCAAAATACTTCAGCCTGGAGAAAAAGAGAAAAAGAAAAAAAAATTACAGTAGTCTAATATATCCATATAAGGAATAAGGACCATTATTATAATTTGCAGAGCCCAGATCAGCCCCTAAATTATCCACGTGGCAGCCGAGCAGAGCCCCATGGAATGGCTTTTCTGGAAAGAAGGCTTACCATCAAATTTGCCTTAGGTGCCGCGAAAATGTCAAGCCTCCGCGGCTAAGTTCGATGCTCAGAGAGCCCAGAAAAGTCTCGTCCGTCTTTGCCCGGCTGCAGCCGAGTTCTGGTGGAGGACCGCGGAGGGAGGGCAGGCGCGGGGAGGCGCTGCCCCGTCAGCTGTCATCCACACCCGCCGCCCTGGGCTTTCGTTTCCACCGAAAGGAAAGTGAAACTGAGCGGGAAAGCGGCTCGCGGGGAAGGAGGAGGGGCGAGCGCTCGAAGGTAAAAGGGACCGGTTAGTCCGCCGCCACCCAGACCAGCCATCTGTGCGTGGCTAGCGCCTAAATAGTGTGCATCTGAGCGTTTGAAGATGTATATTGTGTTTTTACAATATGCCTTTTGTTGCTAATTCCCAGGGTACATGCCTCCTTTTATTTTACATTTTCAGATTTCTGCAATGCAGCTGACAGTCATTTGGCGTTACTTAGTCTAAATGACAGCATCTATTTTCTTCTTAGTACTGAAATATGATTTCTTAAATGGTGCATCTTAAAAGGGATGGCTTGTAGAGTCGTTGAAATACGGCACGGCACAAATGCATTAAATCCTTATTCTATTGTTCTGCTGCTTTGCAGAGCCAGCAAGGAGGGCCCACGCGGTGAGTGATAGATGGACCAGAAGAGGGAAAGAGTGAACCGGTTTCTTCTCGTTAGAACGTGTAATGATGAGGGTGAACGTTTAGACCTAACATTTTCTGGGCCCCTGTGATATGCCAGGCTCTATAACCTATACAGGAGGTTTGCCCTATATTAGGAGGAGGAAAGCACTACTCCATTACTTAGAAGACACATTCTTTGGTTTGTCTTATTCCCAGATTCAACAATTTAAAATTATCTGCCTTGATTCCTTAGGAATTTGCTGCTTGCTTCATGCCTGTTATATTGTTATTTTGAGGAACTATTTCCATGGGGCTCATATCACATAATAGGCTCTCACTGAGTGAATGAGTATTATTTTGATCCAGGAAATAAAAGTCTGGATCAGTCTTTAGAGGCAGGCAGCATATCTATTATATCCCACCTGTGTATGTAGAATTTCTTATGTATTGCAGAGTGATGTGTGCTTGCAAATGCTTGTTAAAATTAATATAGCTATATTAAAATGTATTGAGTACCCAGAATTATGTTAGTAAGAAATATACAATTGCAATATGGAACCAAAAAGTAAACTCTCTGAATAAATAGCCTCTTACTGCAGACTATTTTCATCCCAATTTTGTGCAAGGGAGTGTTAAATTTCAAAGACTCAAGTGACTGTCAAAGGTCACAGAAGATTGGCTATGATGAAGCCAACATTCCAAGGGGAAGATGACTCCAGAACCACTGTCTCCACCTCTGGCTTTAATTTCACACTTTAATAGAAAATAAGAGGTCTATGCAATAGTTGCTCACCGGCTGGGCATACAGATAGAACTAGGTATAGATAGATATAGATAGATATAGATATAGATATAGATGATATAGATATAGATGATGTAGATATAGATACAGATATAAATATTTAGATGGTGAAAGGATCCATAACATGAACACATAAAATGGCTGCTACCTCTTCAGAGATATATTTCATGTAGGTAGCTTCATGGGGATGGGGGCAGCTGGGTTATCTGCCAGGGTCCTCAAGGCCAGGGGCTCTCAGATTCTGACTGCTGGACAACAGTAACTTTGTGCAGGGAAACAGAGAGAAATCGTCTCACAAGGGCTCATCCTTTCTGAAATCCACCCATGTGGCACTGGCCTAATGTAAGGGTGCAAGGAGGGCTCCAGGGATAACAGGGCTCCCTGAGGCAGGGTCTGGTGTAAGGCATGTGCTCAGTTCAGAATTTCATGACATGAGTGAATGTGCATGTGTTAAAAGCATGAGCCCAGACACACACACAAATGCTCTACACATAGGTCCATGAGATGAATGCTCATATTTGCAATCCAAATGGAAGACAGAATAGTGCACAGCATATCCATCCTGGAACACTGGTTGAGTATAAACATTGTGGTATTTACACTATATGCAATGATGAGCCCTCAATATATTTACTGACAGATCAATTGCTATAACCACTTTAATATAGCTGTTAAACTTTGAGGGACCTCAAAAAACTCTGGGGTGAAGGAAATGGAAAGAGGGTTTTGCAAACTTTGGTACAGTTTGCTAAATATTTCAAGACTGTAGAATTCCAGGGAACCTGGTGATTATTAACAGACAGCCATTTCTAGTCAAGTGATTCATTCTGTTTGCGTATTAGTGGTGCAGTGGAGCACAATAACTGGCATTGCTGCCCCAGTGAAGAGTGGACAAGGGTCAATCTTGGGGCTTGAGACTGGACTACATCATGTGAGGGTCCATTGAGTGATGGGGCGGGGGGAGGCTTTTCCCTTCCTCTTGCCCTTTCTGTTCCTTGCATTGCCTCCCTGAACAATCCAGTGCTGAAGCCATTGGGTGGGCCCAGCAAAGGAGGTCTAGCTGCAGAGCAGGGTGCCCCAGCCAGGTAAGAAGTGCATCCATACAGAAAGGCTACCTGTGCAGGGAGTGTAGGGACCCCAATGTGGTGAGGAGGGTGTCCGCACATGGTGAGGGGAGGGGACAGGCCAGCACAAAGTGCCAGAGCCTGAGGAGAGGTGTCCTATTGGTAAGGCAGCCCAGGACGGGGTGTTGGAGCACAGACAACATAAGGAGAACATCCACGTGGGGAGTGGAGGGGTGGAGGCCAGGGTGTCAGAACCCAAGCAGCAGGAGATGGGTGTTAGCGCAGGGGGTGCTGCCCAGCATGGGTGTCAGAACCTAAATGGAGTGAGGAGGATCCACATCAGGTTTTGAAGTGCAGGCCTGGGTGCCAGAGCCCAGGTGGCTTGAGGAAGATTTCTATGTGGCAGGGTAAGGAGGGTGCCCATGAAGGGTAGGGGGTGGAGAATAAGATTGTTTACATACAGGGGGATTGATCAAATGAGTACATGGAGGATAATTGGAGCCAGGTTTATCAATGTCAGAGAAGGGAGTTACAAATACAGAAAGGGAGAATTAACCCAGTGGTGTTGAGTTGGAATTGGAACTATCAGTACGGACTCATGATTTTCAATAGCTATATCGAGATAAAAAAATAATGAGAGCGGGAGGTGTGGGAGGTGGGGCGTATGGGAATCCCTATATTTTGTGTGTAACATTTATGTAATCCAAGTACCTTTCTTTTAAAATTTTTTTAAAAAGATGACACTGAGGAATCTTTCAGAAGTTGATGAACTAATTAGTGAAGAAGCATATGAGAAATATATAAAATCTGTTCAGGAATGAAAATGGAACCCCTAAATAAAATAGTCTGAACCAACTTAAAAAAAAAAAAAAAAAAGAAAAGAAAAAGAATAAGAAAGGTAACTATACATACATACATTCATACATACATACGTTCCCTAGCTCTGTCCACTGAGAGGGTCTGGGAGCAGCAACACCCCAGTAACAGTGAGCACATCTAGTGCCCAGATATTGCCTTCTAATTACCATCTGCTAATAAAAAGAACCAGAGTTGCTTAAGGAAAGGGCTGTTTGAAGGATTGGGGAAGGGATAGTACAAGATAAACCTTGACATCATGTTCTGCCAGGAAGTAAGGAAATGCTTAAAAAAAATGATAAGGATGTGTCAAAAAGGGCACAGAAGTCAGCGTGAAGGTGGTGCTTCTACTGACTGAATCTGGAACAATTTGAGAATGAAAATAAATCATGATAGTAACAGATTATAACCCATTAAATAAAATAAGGAACCATAGTCCATACCAATAAAAATAGACAATTGAATAAATGGAAAGTTTGGTGAGGAATAAGATATTTACACAGTTTCAAAGTACTTTCTCACAAAATACATATTAATTACAAAGGGGAAAAGAGTACCTTCAGTGGCACACACCCCATTAACCAAGTCATCAGTGATGGGACAAATTGAAATCATGTGCCACTCGATAGGGCACAATGAAAAAAACACAGCGTCACTTCTTTGAGATTCCTGTCAAAGATGCATAACCCAAATCCAATCATGAAGAAACATCTGACTAACCCAAATTGAGGGACATCTTGTAAAATAGAGGGCCTGTAACCTTCAAAAGTGTCAAGGTCATGAAAGTCAAAGAGAGGTTGAGGAACTGTTCCAGACTGATGGGTACCAAAGAGGTAATAACAACTAAATGCAACGAGAGATTCTGCACTGGATCCTTTTGCTAGGAAGAACAATATCGAGACAAGTGGCAAAACCTGAATGGTGTCTGAGGTTTCTATATAGTAATGTAACACTCAGGTATTAGGGTGTATGAAGTATCATGTCAGAAACTTACTCTCAAATAGTGGAAAAAAAAAAAAAATGCCTTGCATTGTACTTACAGCTCTTCTGTAGCTTTCAGAATTTTTCAGAACTTAAAATGAAAAAAAAAAAAAAAATAGTACAGTTGGTGGTTTTTTTCTGGAGACTATTCACAAGACTGTGCTCTTCGAAAACTTCTTGTAAACCATGCCGCAGAGTTTAAACTGCAACTGCAGAATACTTGTCTCAGACGAAAGTTTGCGCCTTGAGAAGCATTTTCTGCAGTAAGCACAATACTTCGGCTTATTTGGGATCATTTTTGTGTTACTGGAATTCTCATCAGCTGGATTTCTTTTTTTTTTTTTCTTCCTTATTATTATTTTTTTAATTTGAAGGGTAGGGCAAGAGGGCACATCTGACTGCCTCACCTGAAAAGTCTGCCAATAAACTTAATCCCAGAGAAAGATGCTGGTTCCCTTTATGAAATAATCTCCTTCATGGTGGAAAACTACTTTTCCAAAAAGTTGTTTTAGCTTTTTGTCCAAGGTGAGGAACAATTTATAAAAACTGAAGTTAATTTTCGTTCTGGGGAAAGGGCAGGTTTTGTTGCATGGGTTAAGGTCAAATGATGTTAAGAAAGAAAGAAAAGAAGGGAGAGAGGGAGGGAGGAAGGGAGGGAGGGAGGAGAGGAGGGGGAAGGAGGGAGGAGAGGAAAGGAGAGGGAAGGGAGAGGAGGGAAGGAAGAAGGGAGGGGAGAGGAGGGAGGGAAGAAGGAGAGAATTAACAACTATTGAAACATTTGTACTTAAAAGCTCATTTATCTAGAAACACATGTAGTTTCACGTGACTTTTATTCACTCTCTCTACAACTCTTTCTCCTGCCTCTTTTCCTCTCTTCATTTTGTCAGAAAATTTTTTTTCTATTTTAAATTTTACTTTATTTTTGCATGCTGCCAAATAATAATAAATTTGTTTTTCAGATGTGTAGATTGAATCGCCATCATAGTGTTCTTTTGGGTAAATAGACCTGCTAAGAAGGAATGAGTGGGGGGAAGCTGAAGCAGTGGAAAATAGCTCTCAGTTTCATTTTCCTGGCATAGGTTTCAGGGGAGAGCTAACAGAGACTATGACATGGTATCTGTTATCTTTCCCAGTCAATCTCTTTCCTCTGGCAAGGTCCTTTTTTTTCTAATTTTATTGTTATGATATATATGCAATATAACATTTCCCATTTAACCACTTTCAGGTATCCAATTCAGTGGTGTTAATTACATTCACAGCATTGTGCTTCCATGACTTCATCTATCCTTCACTCATTAACATTCTGGCATAATTGCTTTATAGCTTTTCTCTCTCTCAAATGTGTGTGTATGTGTGTGTGCATGCGTGCTTTTAATCATCTTTTTTGTTTTTTTTTTTTTTGTTTTGCCAGACTGTTTGAGAGTAAATTTCAGAGATCAAGATTCTCAGCCCTGTG
>JAKSZT010054552.1:10741397-10825447 GCA_026826555.1 Tolypeutes matacus
AGACTGTTTGAGAGTAAATTTCAGAGATCAAGATTCTCAGCCCTGTGGGAAAAGGAAGTCTTGCCTCTCTAGTGTGCTCTGAGTAGGAGGGAGGCAGCTGGCACTAGGTTCCAGAGAGGAGAGCAGTCTTCCTTGGGGAAAAGACCCTTTACCTTGGGGAAGTGGTTAAGGTGGCACTGAGCCTTCAAGGCGTGAGCAGAAGCTGGTGAGGTGGGAAGGTTTCTGAGGTGGGAAGCTTAGGGACGGCACAATGAAGGCAAGAAATTTTGGGTCCCCAGCAGGCAATTTGGGAGAGGGGTTTTAAAGAGAAGGAACAGCAAGGAGAGCCATAAAGATTGTGTGAAGGGAGAAGATTGGCACTGGAACACATTACCTACCTGTTTTAGTCTGCTGGCCTGCCAAAGGCAATATACCAGAAATGAGTTGACTTTTACAATGGGGATTTATTAGCTTACAAGCTTACAGTTCTGAGGCTAAGAAAAATGTCCAAGTCAAGGCATCATCAGACTATGCTTTCTCCCCAAAGACTGGATGCCAGAGATCCTGGACTCCTCTGTCACATGGCAAGGCATGTGGCGATATCTGCTGATCTCTCCCTTCTCCTCTGGGTTTCATTGTTTTCAGTTTCTGGCTTCTGTGGCTTTCTCTCCTCTCTGAATTGCATTCTCTTATAAAGGGTACCAGAAAGAGGATTAAGACCTAACCTGGGCCATGCCTTAGCCAAAGTAATCTCATCAAAAGGCCCTACTTACAATAAGTTATGGATTAGCTTTAAGAACACACTTTTCTGGGGTCCATACAGCTTCAATCTATCACACCACCCCCAAAAACAGTTTGCTGTGAGAGACTTTTTCTGTTGGAAATCTTCAACAAGCTGAGTTTCTTCTAGATGTATGATGAGTGTGGGAAGGCCTGGTCCAAAATAGAGATAATGAGGATGCTTCTCAGGGAAGAGAAAGAAGCTTCACGAAGAAGATATCATGGAACCTTCCAGTATACTGGAGATACTGGTGGAAATATGATTCACCCCTAATCCCCAAGGCAAATATCAAAAGACATGGTATAAAAGGCAGCCAAGTGGACAGAGGGAACCTGTAGAGGGTAGTTTCTCTCCTCTTTTCTTGTCTCACGCAGTCAGTCTGTCCCCCCACCTCCACTCTTTGCCAGCCTGTTTAGCCAACTCTGCTGTTCTCTCCACGTCTTCCTCCAGCTTGGTGTCTCTCAGTCCGAGCTCTGTCTGCCTCTCCTGACATCCACGAATCTCTGCAGATCCTGCCCCCGTCAAGTTCAAAAGAAAGCACCAAGTGGCACTGGGCCACAGAGGAAAGGTCTGCTCCTTCCTCAAGCTGCTCGTCTACTGACCACAGTGACAAGTCTCCCAAGCACGCCTTCCCACGAGGGGAAGAACTGATGACCGCCCCACTTCTGCAGGCCACTGAGTCCCTGTCCCCAGAAGCTGAAGCCAGGACTGCACTCATCACAGATGTTGTCACCGTGATCTTCCCTACACTGCTCTCAGAAATGATCTTGATATTCTTTTACCTGTACCAGAACCAAGGCAGCTATGTTACCTACAAACCTGCAGAAGGCAAGCCTGGCTCCATCTTCCAGATGGAGAGAGTGACTCAGCCAAGGGCAGCCCAAGGAGCTTATTCCAGATTCCAGCACTAATACATTGACTGTTTAATTTCTTAGGTGAACGTTTTATCTGAAGCCAGTGAGAAGCATTGATTAATATGGGCAAATCTGAGCTCCCTCTAAGGGACAGGGTCAACACCAACCTCACTGTCGCCAGGGACCAGGGACATGGAGAAAGTAGCTTATGGTGTCTTGATCCAGGCCTTCATGATACAGCTGGTATTTTTTTTTTTTTTAAAGATTTTTTATTTATTTATTCATTTATCCCCCCCCCCTTGCTGCTTGTGCTCGCTGGGTCAGCTAACCACGCCGTGCGGGCGGGCTTGCCTTCACCAGGAGGCCCCGGGAACCGAACCCGGGGCCTCCCATATGGTAAACGGGAGCCCTACTGATTGAGCCACAGCCGCTTCCCTACAGCTGGTATTTTTGACTGGCCCACAAAGTGGGGCTATACCGGGAACATTTGAATATGTGTCCAGCCATCTTCATTTTGCTCATTTAGAGAGTTAGGGACGCTGGCTGCTCCACTCTGTCCTCTACCTGGTCACCTAGTGATAGCCCTAGCTATTACCCACAGAAGTTCTTCCCAGAGGTTGGATACCATGGTAAAAGGTCAGACCAAAAGAGAAGGAGGCTAAGGAAGGAAACCTGACCTCCTAATGACTGTGCTATTCTTTAATCTGAGCCCTTCCTTCCTGTATTCTCCAACAACCTCATATTTGTGCTATTTTTATCGGAATTAAAAGTTTTAACTGATACAGAAAAAAAAAAAAGGCACAATATAGCATACAAAGTTAAAAATCAAGCTGTTGGAACCACACTGCTTACGTGTGAATCCCAGCACATTCAAATGTGACCTTGGGCAAACTACTTAAACCCTCTGAGCCTTGATTTCCTCTCCTGCAAAATAGAGATAATTGTTTAATTATAAGGTTTTATGAGAATTGAGCTTGGCACTCAGAAAATGCTTGATAAACGTGAAATATAATTGTAACAAAAAGCATCCCTGGGCCTCCTTCTTCAATTCATTAATTCAAAAAAGATCAAACACATACTATCTTTGATGCATCATTTTACACTCTGGGAAAACCACAGAAAAAAGGTACCACCTACATGAAGTTTATATTCTAGAGTCAGATCCAGCTAACACAAGTAGGACTGGAAAGAAAAGTAAACCAGGATAATAGTTTAGGACAGGTTGCATTTGTCTAGGAGAATTGTGACCTGATGCTTTAGCAAGGACCCAAATAAAGTGAGGGAGCCTACGTGGCACTTCATTATGCAATGAATATCTTTAGTATTTTAACAGCCCTGCACCAAAATGCTAAAGATTAAATGCCTGATCCTTAACTTTGCAAATATTAGACTCACTTAAAAATTTATTTGAAATGACACTATCTGAAATAAATTTGACAAAAAAAAAAAAAACCCTTATCTTTCCTTGTTTGATAATAAAATAAAAAATAATAATAATGACACATCCATACATCGGAACACAGCATCAAAATTGTCATCATGGCAGCCCGGCAATACCATTATTAGGTATATAACCAGAAGAACTGAGAGCAGAGACACGAACAGACATCTGCACGCCGATGTTCGAAACAACCCAAGTGTCCATCAACCAAAGAATGGATAAACAAAGTGTGGTATATACACACAATGGAATATTATGCAATTGTAAGAAGAAAAGAAGTTGTGAAGCACATGGCAACATGGATGACCCTGGAGGACATTATGTTGAGTGAAGCAAGCCAGACACAAAAGGACAAATACTGTATGATTGCACTATTAAGCACTAAATAAATTGTGTAAACTCATGCAGCTAATAATTAGAATATAGGTCACCGGAAAATAGAAGGAGGGTAGAGAATAGAAAGCTGAGAGTTAATCTGTGCAGAACTGGCTTTTTGAAAAAAGGTTGTAAATCTTTGGAAATGAGTAGAAATGGTTAAAGCATATCCTGGTGTTTGTAACTAGCAGTGCTATTGTATGGGTGTGACAGTGTTTGAAAAGGAAAGTCAAAGGTCATGTATATTACTAGAAGGAAAGCTAAAAATTGTAACATGAAACTGTATAAGATAGTAAAACCTCATGTAAAACATGAATTTGGGTGATATTGCACATATAAGACTGTACAAATATAAAGACAAATATTCTAGAAAGAAGGTAAAAGAATAGCAGCTATGTATGGCAGGGGAAGTATAGAGAAATTGAGAGGTCAGTTTTGTTTGTTTTTTGTTTTTTGTTTAGTATTATTATTGCAATAATGAAAGTGCTCTAAGAATAATTGGAGTGATGAATGCATAAATATGTGATTACACCAAATACCACTGATTGTACACTTTGGATGGATTTATGCTTTATTAATATGTATCAATAAAATTGATTTGTTTTTTTAAATGTCATGATAGTATAATCTAAACAATGCAAAGATGACCCTGACATAGTAAGTGATATATATGATCAATTTTTATTTTAAAATATACACAATGTATGCATTGAAAAAAGTCTTGGAAGATTCATATCAAAATATGGCCTCGATGTGGAACAAGTGGAACTCTTATACGTTGGTGGTGGGAATGCAAAATGGTACAGCCACTTAGAAAAAAAATACAGCAGTGCAGTATCTTATGTAGTTAAACATATACTTACCGTTTGACCCAGCAACCCAACTTGCTGGTTTTCCAAGAGAAATAAAAACATATGTCCACATAAAGAAGTGTTTGTAATTATTCATAATAGCCAAAATCTGGAAACAACCAAAATGTCTGTTAACTGGTGAATAGATAAACAAATTGTGGTTTATTTATTCAGCAATAAAAATGTTAGAAATATTCATACATACATAGTATGTTTTGGATCAATCTCAAAAACATCTTAAGTGAAATAACTCAAACACAAAAGACTACATACCATATCAATGCTAAGAGTCAATAATAGGGGAGTATGGAATTTTTTTCTATTGAGGTAAAGAAATGTTCTAAAATTGATTGTGGAGATGACAGTACAACTCTGTGAGAAACTCAGAATCACTGAGTGTACACTTTGGATAGAATGTACAAGGCATGGGACTGTGTAACACAGTGAATCATGGGGTGGAAGATGGACTGTGGTTAACAGTACAAATATGAGAGTGTTCTCTCATGAACTATGACAAATGCACAATACTAATATTATTAACATGGTGTTAATAATAGGGTGTATTATAGGAAAAATGCAACAAATGTAAGCTTTGGAACATAATTAGTAATATTTTGATGACATTCTTTCATAATTTGTAACAAATGTTCCCCAGCAATGCAAGATGGTGGTGGGGTGATGTACGGGAAGTCTGCATGTTATGCATGATTGTTTTGTAAGCTCACAGCTTCTCTAATAAAAAAAGAAAAAGAAAAAAACTACATACTGTGCAATTCCATTTACATGAAATTCTAGGAAAGGCAAAACTATAGTGACATAAAGCAGACTAATAGTTGCCAGGGACGTTGTTGGAAGAATGTGGGAGAAGGAAATCAAAGGGCAAGAGAAAACTTTTTAGAGTGATGGATATATTCTATATTAATTGTGGTGGTAGTGATACAACTGCACACAATTACTAAAATTCATTAAACTGTATGCTTAAAATGAGTGCATTTTATTGCCTGTAAAGATTTGCACAATTTCCTTTATGTAAAAATAATTGTACTGTGAAAAATAATAATAAATAAATAAATATTTTGCATAATGGATACACAGTTTCTGTTTGGGGTGATGAAAAGATTTTGGTAATGAAAAGTTTTGGTAAAAATTTGGTAGCACAAATCATAAATGTAATTAATGCCACTGAATTGTACACTTAAAACTGGTTAAAATGGCAAATTTTACGTTATGTATTTGCCACCATGAAAAGGTAATAAAAATTTTAAACTTAAAGAAAAAGATTCTCGGCCCTAAATAATTCAATGTGTATCTCCTAAGATCAAAGACATTCTCTTACATAACCCCAGTAAAATTACTATCAAATTCAGGAAATTTAATACTGATGCAATATAATTTTCTCATATAAAGAGTTGAAATTTCAGTTTTGTCAATTATCCCAGTACTGTCCTTTACAGCAGTGTTTTTACAATGTAGGATCCAACCCATGATCTCATTCGCTTATTTTTTATTTAACTTTTTTGTTTTCAGATAGTTGTAGATTTACATGCAGTCATATGAAATGATACAGAGATTCTGTGTACTCTTTACCTGGTTTCCCAATGGTAATATCTTACAAAACAATAGTACAATTTGGGGTGATGAAAATATTGGGGGAATAGTGGTGATGGCTGTATAACTTTGTAAATGTAATTAATAAGCACTAAATTATACACATAGTGGTTAAAATGGCAGATTTAATGTTCCACGTATATTACCACAATAAAATATTTTAATGGTTAAAATGGCAATTTTTATATTATATTTATTTTACAATAAAATTTTCAGAAATTAAAAAAAAAACAAAAACCCTCTAGTGCAATATCACAACCAGGATATTGACATTGATACGGTCAAGGACTGAGCATCTCTATCACCACAAGGATCCCTCACGTTGCCCTTTTATGCCACGCCCACTTCCGGCCCCCTTCCCACCGCTCCTTAACCACTGGCAACCACTGATGTTTTCTCCATTTCTAAAATGCTATTATTTCCAAATGTGATAAAAAATGTAAACTTTTGGAATTGTTTTTTTTTTTACTCAGCGTAATTCTCTGGCGATTCATCCAATAGCTCTTTGCTTTTTGTTGCTGGGTAGTATTACATAGTACAGATGTACCACAGCTTGTTTAACCATTCACCCACTGAAGAATAAATTTTTGGATCACTTCCAGTTTGGGGAAATTTCAAATAAAACTACTATGAACAATCATGTACAGGTTTTTGTGTGAACATAAGGTTTCATTTCTCTGGGATAAATACCCAGGAGTGCAATTGCTAGGTGTGTAATATTGCCTATTTAATTTTTTAAGGAACTGCCAAAGTATTTTCCAGAGCGACTGTACCATTTTACATTTCCATCAGCAATGTGTGAGTGAGCCAGTTTCCCTACATCCTCACCAGCATTTGATGTCTTCACTATTTTTTATTTTGGTCATTCTGACAATAATTCATTGTGATTATTCATTTAGGTTGTTGTTGCTGTTTTTTTAACTTTTTACTTCAAAATAATTTCAAACTTACAGGAAAGTTGCAAAAATATCACAAAACCCATATAGAGAATGCAGCATACCCCCTACCCAGATACCTAAATTTACCAACTTTTAACATTTTGCCATATTTTGTTGTCTCATTCTACCCTTCTATGTATCTACTATCTATCTAGTTTCTAAACATTTGAGAGTAGGTTTCTGAGCCCTGTAAGGGATTCCATTCTGGATATTCATGAAAGAAACATGGGTAAATCAGGACTCACCTTTCCTCTGGGGATTCTGTTGCATAAAGGAAGAAGGCAATCCTAACTCACCACAAAATTTAATTAGTTTCAGTATTGATATCCTTTCTTCTTGTCCTACTCTGTTACCATCCCCAAAATGGCCAACATCATAAATGGGCCACAAGATCTAAAAAAGCTAATTTTGGCACTGTTTTTTAAAACGTAGACAGTCTGGACTCACAACACAAAAAGGGAAGTTTTCAAACTCTAGTAGATTTGCACCTATTACCCAGTGACCCTTAACTAGTGGTAATTTTGTGTTAGGGAAAAGTTAGGTGTTGGTTAAATTGCTGATAGAATCAGCAGTTTGGAATAAATACATATACCATCTTCTTTCTCCGTAGGCTCATTTTGGAACCTGAGCTGACTGCTGTCAAAAAGCTGACGGTTTGTCCTTATTGAGAAGGCAGACAGGACTGCAAACACAACCAGGAGTAATGCCTATGAATCCCCTGCTCCCAAACCAAAAAGAGCTGAGATGTGCTGTATATTTGAGAGATTAGAGTAGAAATATCTGATTTCATCAGCTATAGTTAATTATGGCCTCTTCTACTTCCTGAGATACAATTTTTTAAAAGTAGGGAGCAGATATGGCTTTAAGCAGTTGAGCACCCACTTCTCACATCGGATGTCCCAGGTTCGGTTCCTGGTGCCTCCTGAAAAAAACAAAAACAAATGAAACAAACGATAAAACCAACTCAGGGAAGCCAATGTGGAATGGAAGTTGAGCACCAGCTTCCCACATATGAGGTCCCTGGTTCAATCCCCGGCCCCTGGTACCTCCAAAAAAAAAAAATGGTAAAAATGACTTGTCAGGAGTCCCTAAGAGAGCTGGAATGAGAATTCGCAAGACTACATTATCCAGCAACTAACAAAGGCAATTGCACAATTGTTTATTCTGACATGAACCCTTTCTCTAGTGTTTGCCAAACTTGCTTTTCAATCTTAAGAAGCCTCTAGCAAATTCCATGCTGGAGAAAGGCTTACAAAGCTGCCGTCTTTGGGGAGTGATAGAGAACCACCTACTTTCCTCTTCACCCTCTTTCTAGAGCCCCTTTTCTCTAGCTCTCAAGTTCCATACTTCTGGGATTTTGTGATCAGAGCCATGAAATTTGCGCAGCACTAGAGGGCACCCAACCCCATGGTTGGAGGCAAGCAGCCAAATGAGGAAAAGTGGAAGAGAAGAAATTGGGGGTAAAGGAAGTGATTCACCCAAGGCCCTTCTATACCATCCCCCAAACTTTCCCACAGCCCCATCCACCTTTCCTCAAACCTCTTACACGTAGCATTTGCGACTTCCCACGAGGAAAGGCTAGCATCTGTGGTTACTTAAACCTAATTTCACTTAAACCTGGAGGAAAGAAGCCCACCCCATATGATTTACTCCAGCCCTAAACACTGGCCTAGGGGTTTGTTATTCTCCCCAATTAGGTCAGTCAAACCTGTAGGTAGTACTTGGAGGCTGTCAGTTTGCCAAAGCTGCTATAACAATACCACACAACATCAGGAATTCGCTGCCTCACTGTTTCGGAGGCTAGAAGTCTGCGGAAGAGGTATTTGCAAGGTCACTTCCTCCCAGGGTCAGTAGCATTCTGGTGATGGCAGTCCTCCGTCACAGGGCCATGTCCTTGGTCTCCTGTGTTTGCTCTCCTGGTTTCCGCTGGCTTCCGACTTCTGGCACCTCCTTGTGGCTTTCTGACTTCTCTTTATTAGGCCTCTAGTAACCAGGTTTGAGGCCCACCCTGACTCACTTGGCCACACCTTAATAACATCAAATGAGTTCACAGCCACCGGAGCACAGAGTAAGACTGAAAATATCTCTTTTGAGGGGGTACACAATTCAATTTACCACAGAGGCCTATCTCAGATTTGTGAGTAGCTCTCTCAGCTCTGTCAGGAGGATTCAGGAGCTGACCTCCTGACCCTACTTCTCTACCAAAGCCCAGTTTGTCCTTGTAGAGACCTTTGAAACTTGGTGCAGGAACTCTCTCAGGCAAGGGTGGCCACAATTTTTTTTCCTCCCTGGACTTTTAACACCACGATCTCCATCATAGACAAGCAAGAACATGGTCTCTCTGAAAACAATCCTGCAGAAGTGTTTAGTATTACTTCTTGCCAATTTTCCTTTGCTTGAATCATTTTATTCCATTTTCCTCAGGGCTTCCAAGAAATATAGAATAGAAACATTCAGGAAAAGTCAACAATTAAAAAGATGTGTGTTTAATGCATAGGGACTGTGATGGTTAGGCTAATGTGTAAACTCGGCCAGGTAATTGTGCCCAGTTGTTTGGTCAAGCAAGCCCTGGGCTAATTGTAATACAAGGACATTTATGGGCTTTAGTCACCAGTGAGTTTACTGCATAGATGACAGATTTACATCTGCATCAACCAGGGAGATTGCCGTCAGCAATGAGTAAAGCTTTATCCAATCAGTTGAATGCCTTAAAAGGGAAATGATTTCAGCAGTCAGAATTTCCCAGTTCATCTTTGGAAACTCATCAAGGACCTTCATTGGACTTTCATGGAAGGCCCTGGTTTGCAGCCTGCCTGGGGAACCTGGACTTGTACATCCCCACGGACACGTGAGAGACCCTTATAAAATCTCCTGTTGATTCTGTTTCCCTAGGAAACTCTGACTAATACAGGAACCTACTCTGGCCCCACCCTGTGTATCTTACTAGCAGCTTTAGGCCTTTTATGCCTAAAATCCTTCCAGAGCAGTCACCTTCAGGAAGGAGATGAACTAACTCATCCCCTCTTTTGTAAGTGATGTAAAACTTTTGCTTCTTCCCATCCCTCATTTTACAAGATGGTCATTGGCACCTGGCACAAAGTGGGTAAAAGTGGTAGACCTCGTGCTACAGGAAACCCTCTATGCCTCAGTTTCCTCATGTATCAAATGAGCAGAATATCCATTTTCAGATTGTTGGGAGGCTTAGCAAGAATGTGTGTAAAGCAACTAGCATGGTGACTGGCTCATGGTAAATATCCATAATCCCACTTAAACACACCTGAACTCCTTACCATGGACTATAGGTCTGGATACGCTCTGGCCCCTGCCCCTTGGATCTCATCTCTCCATCCCTAACCATCCTCCAGCCACACCTAACATACCAACCTCCCTTCTGTTCTGCTGACACTCCAAGCTTGTTCCCAATCGGTGCTTTCCCATTTGCCCTGCCCTGGGCATCCTCTTCCTGGGTTTGAGAGCTTCCCAAGATGGCTCTTTCCGGTCATTCAGATCTCCAAGAGGCCTTCTCTGGCTGCCCAATCTAAATTAGCATTCCCCCAATCACTTTCTCTCATCACTGGTTTGTTCTTTCCTTTCACTTCCTGAAATGATCTTGGTCATTTATTCACATATTTACAAAAGCAGGAAATTTGTCTGTCTCGTCGCTAAGTCTCTAGGTCTCAGAACAGTCCTAGTGCATAGGATGCACTCAAATATTTGATGAATGTGTGATAAACCCGGACAGTGCCTGGGCCCTACTAGAGACCCATTCACGTGAACTTCTAACAATCACCCCATCATCTTCCTCCCAACTCTCTGCTTTCCCCAAATGCTCCACCATTCCCCAGCCAGCAGGCTGTGTTTGGGGTGGACTCAGTCCATTCTGGAACTTAAACTCCTGATTAGGCCTCTTCACACATGTAGCTTGGCTTCACCCTAACCAGAGACAGTGACCCTCATCTTCGTTGTGACACCAGTTGCTCTTAAACAAAGGAGGGTCTGACAGAGCCCAGCATCCATTTTTGGCCCAATCACCTATGGGCACTGAGGTCAATCCCCCTCCTCTTATCTAAGATAGAAATCAGGCTGGGGTTGGGAGTATAGTCTGCTATTCTTAGAATGATTGAATGTGATTTTGAATGGAGCAGCATAAATAAAAGAGACACAACCAAGGGGAACATGTATATTTAAAATTCCTCCCCTTCATTTTCTTCTTCAAATGAATCAGTCCCCACTTCTTCATAATCCTTTTCCAGGGCAGCCAGGTCCTCCCTGGCCTCGGAAAATTCTCCTTCTTCCATTCCCTCTCCAACATACCAATGCACAAAGGCCCGCTTGGCATACATGAGGTCAAACTTGTGGTCCAGGCGGGCCCAGGCCTCCGCGATGGCCGTGGTGTTGCTCAGCATGCAGACGGCCCGCTGGACCTTGGCCAGGTCCCCTCCTGGCACCACAGTGGGGGGCTGGTAGTTGATGCCCACCTGAGGAACAGAGAAAGAGGGGGAGCAAAAGAAGAAGACACAGTCAGTCAAAGGATAACTGGGTGGCAGCTTCTCCAGATGGGGGGCCTCTTGGTAACCACAGTGTGGTAGCCGAGCACCATGGTGAGAGTGGGAATGGGGCTGCAGGATGGAAGGGGAAAGGAAGGAAGCAGGAGGTTGGGGAAGTAGGCAGGTAGACAGAGGTGAGTGTTGGGGGGAAAGTACAAGCAAGTGGGATCTGGCCCAGGTAAATCCAAGGGGAAGGGTTGGGGGATCTGAAGACTAGAGAAGAAAAGGAAAACAGGGAAGATAATAGGTAGACACATTAGCGCAGAGATTCAAGAAGGATAATGAATGAGATTATCCTTAAAGGGGAGGTGTACAGTACATATTTATCTCTAAAAGGGAAATAGTTGTATTATAAGCAAATTAATTTATAGACATGAAGCTATCTTAAAGCTTATTCTTTCCCTGATGGTTAGCTGAAGTTCCTCTTTGCTAGGCTATGAATAAACTTAGGGAAGTTTCTCTGCCAAGGGTGAAGGGCTACTTAAAAGATCATGGGGATATTCCAGAGCAATAAATAAAAAGACCCAGAGGTCCTGGGAATGGTACCAGTGGTAACTGGGCCCCATGTCTCTGAGGAATGGACCTTCTTGGAAGAAAAACAAGGAGTCGAATCAAAGTTGGTTAAAGGTTTTGCCTGGACTAGCCAACTTCCTAAGCAGCACAGTCGGGTCCCCCAAGCCAACCCCAGCCGAATGTGATGGTGGAGCCACTCTACTAGAACTTTCACACACACACACACACACACACATTTCCCAAGCCCAAGCCAACCCCAGGAACTGTAGGAAATTGGAAGGAGTCTAGGGTGATGAACTATAATATCTACGAACACTAAGAACCACAGTATTGTCCAAAAATACTTCTCCTACTCAAGCAGCCATGCCTTAAATGACAATCTCTGATATTCCTCATTTTAACATGCACGTCCTCTTGAGGAGTGGGGTGGCAGTGGCAGCAGATTAGGGAGCAAAGGCAGCCAACCTGCTGACTGGCCTCTCATTCCTCTCAGGCACAAGGGGCATGTTGTTGGTGGAGGGTGATGCGACAAAGGGGCAAAGGGGAAGGCTCTGAGTAGAAACCTTGCCACAGCACATATTTTGCTAGATCTGGCTCTGGCCAGCAAAGATCCTGTACCTGGAGCCAACCGTCCTCTCTTCTGAGCAGTAGCACCCTGTGACCTGAGTCAAGTGGGGACAACATCCTTGGGGAGGATTCAAGAGGACGAAGTTCAGCAACACCCACCTCATGGCATGTGCTTCTCTGAAGAGCAACTAAAGAGGCTAGCTCTGCCTTAGTTATCTTTCTGGAAGCCCTCAGAGCTTCAGCTTAAAATGAAAGGGAGACTTTTTGTTAAGTTTCATCCCACATCACTCTAATTTTTCTTTTTTTATCCCATACATTCTCTTACTGGGTTGTTCTGTTTGTTTCTATTTGAAAAAGAAAAGAAAAAACTCCATTTTTTAAAATTTACCTTGATTAGTTTAGCAAGAATGACTACAACTGCCACATACAAATAGGCATCGCCTAGGGGGAAAAGATCATATCTGTAGCTAGGAGTTGGGCAGTGAGGAGGAATATCACACTCCCTGACTCAGCAGGGGATCAGCTAGATCAACGCTTCGCACCCAAACAGGTCAGCCAAGAGGCTGGTGACACCTTGCTTTGGTGTGCCCACTGCAGGGAATAACTGAGGCATACTCATCTCTAGTTCCAGCAACTGGTACAACTCCTGGCACATAGTAGGTGCTCAGTAGATTTCTGAACGATTAATAGCATGACCAGAGGCAGTGGGGGGGGGGGGTCTAAAGAACATGAATGATGGAAATTATGGTGATGCAATCTGATAAAGGACCATGACAAAGTGGTCATGCTAGGCCCAGATGTTCACATACACAGAGCCAGTGTGAATGCCTGCCAGTTCAGCCCCAAGAGGAGGCTGCAAACATTCACTGGTGCTGGGATCCAAGGGTCTTCCCTGGCCAATCTGTCTCTCCCCCACTGACCCTCAGAGTCAACTACTTGCATAATGGATAATTACTATTTTAAAATAAGTGGGGAGATAATAGCCAAATGATGGAAGCAACCCAAGTGTCCATCAACAGATGAATGGATGAAGAAAATGTGATATGTATATGTACAACGGAATATATCTCAGCCATAAAAAGGAATGAAGATGCATGCTACAACATGGATGAATGTTGAAGACATCATGTTGAGTGAAATAAGTCAGACATATAGGGGCAGATATTGTATGAGTCCCCATATATGAAATACCTATAGGGAAGTGGCTGTGGCTCAATCAGTAGGGCTCCCGTTTGCCATACGGGAGGCCCCGGGTTCGGTTCCGGGGCCTCCTGGTGAGGGCAGGCCCGCCCACATGGCGTGGTTGGCTGACCCAGCGAGCACAAGCAGCAAGGGGGGGATAAATGAATAAATAAATAAAATCTTAAAAAAAGAAAAAAAAAGAAATACCTATAATAAGCAAATTCATAGAGACAGAATCTATATCCTGGGGTTGGAAGGTTGGGGGAAGGTTATTGCTTAATGAGTACAGAGTTTCTGTTTGGGGTGATGAAAAAGTTTTGATAATAGAGGGTAGTGAGGGCAGCACAATATTGTGAATCTAATTAATGTCACTGAATTGTACACATGAATGTGGTTAAAATGGGAAACCTTGTATTGTATTGCATACATTGTGGAATGCATATCAATATATGGAATTGCATATCTGTCCATGAACCTGGCATTTACACTCACTCTCCCCCATCCTTGGTAATCCCCCTCTGCTAAGGTTGTCTAAGCAGTTGTCTACCTCCTCTCTGAGTTCAGCTCTCACCTTGAAGCCCGTAGGACACCAGTCTACAAACTGGATGGTCCTCTTGGTCTTGATGGCAGCAATAGCGACATTCACGTCCTTGGGCACCACATCCCCTCGGTAGAGCATGCAGCAGGCCATGTACTTTCCATGCCTTGGGTCACACTTCACCATCTGGCTGTTGGGCTCAAAACAGGAGCTGGTGATTTCGGCCACCGACAGCTGCTCGTGGTAGGCTTTCTCGGCAGAGATGATGGGTGCATAAGTGACTAGGGGGAAGTGGATGCGGGGATAGGGCACCAGGTTGGTCTGGAACTCAGTGAGATCCACGTTGAGGGCCCCGTCAAAGCGGAGTGAGGCGGTGATGGAGGAGACAATCTGGCTGATGAGGCGGTTGAGGTTGGTGTAGGTGGGGCGTTCTATGTCCAGGTTCCTACGACAGATGTCATAGATGGCTTCGTTATCCACCATGAAAGCACAATCTGAATGTTCCAGGGTGGTGTGGGTGGTCAGGATGGAGTTGTAGGGTTCGACCACTGCAGTGGAGACCTGTGGGGCTGGGTAGATAGCAAACTCTAGCTTGGACTTCTTGCCGTAATCCAGGGAGAGGCGTTCCATCAGCAGAGAAGTGAAGCCAGAGCCGGTGCCCCCACCGAAACTGTGGAAAATCAGGAAGCCCTGCAAGCCAGAGCAGGCATCTGTCTGGAAAGAGCAGAATGTGAGAAGAAACCATGAAGACTACACATTTCTGACAATTCCCTCACAGAGACAACGCAGGGCAACACACCCCATCCCTCCACATACTCATGTAGGTAAAATCAAAACACAAAGGAGTTGCACTGATTTTGGGGTGGCTGGTTAGAATACCGAGTGGCAAGTGTCACAGGCACATGCATATACAATATATACATGTCTCTGGGTACGCGAAGATCCCAGCTCAGTAGCTAAATTCAACCAGAGTAAGTGTCAGAATCACAGTGACTAATGCTTTTGTCCCTTGAAAGCCCCACAGCCTCGCCCAATTCCCCACCCTTGTCATTTGATTTCATGGGAACTGCTGACCTCCACATCTCAGACCAACCTTGGAAGGCAGCCCAGGGTATCAAAATCAGGAAACATAAATAGAGTCAGAGGACCTGAGTTTTGATCCCAACTTTGTCATTTCCCAGTTGTGAAAAGTTGAGCAAGTTATTGCACATTTCCAAACCTCCATTTCATCTTGGTTAAAGTAGGGATAATAAAAATACTCATGAGGGAAGAGGCTGTGGCTCAATCAGTGGGGCTCCCGTTTGCCGTGTGGGAGGCCCCGGGTTCGGTTCCCGGGGCCTCCTGGTGAAGGCGGGCCCGCCCGCGCAGCGTGGTTGGCTGACCCGGCGAGCACGGGCAGCAAGGGGGGGATAAATGAATAAATAAATAAAATAAAAATAAAAATACTCATGAGGCTTTTGGATGTGAGCAAGATACTTCAAAGGTATGAGGTTGTGATCATTGTACAAAGTAACATGCTGAGCATAGAACCAACATGTAGTCAGCACTCAATGTTAGCTGCTATCAGAACTAACAGAATTCAGAGAATCACAGAATTTGCATACCAGGTGGGATCTATGATCATGCAATACAGTGGTTCTAAACTTTGGGGGATCACAGGCCACTTTGAAATTGATGACCCCACAAACCTTCCCCTACACAAAAAAGTGAACATATACAAAAGTGTGGCATCCTTGGCTCCCAGGTAAAGAATTCCTGATGGAGTCAAACCCCTTCCATTTTACAGATAAGGGAATGGGGGCGCAAATAGAAAAAGTGACCGACCCTACAACTCAGAGCTTTGGAATTAGACCAACCTAGTTCAAATACTAACTCTGCAGGTTTCTAGCTGTGAAAATGGCTAACTTATTGAACAATCCTGGCCCTCAGTTTCTTCATCTATGAAATACAGGGAAGAGACTTCTTTCATATCATTATTAAGAGGATTCAATGAAGGAAAAATTTAATGTCTGACATCTGTAAGTGCTCAAATATAACAGTTCTCTTCCAAGTTAAATGCTTCATTAACCTATACTGCCAGCAAGCAAAGACCAGAACCTTCCTTATATCTGGAATCTTCCCCAGATACTACCCTGGAGTATTAATAATATTAATAGAGCATCAACCTGTAAGGTAGTCCATGATGCCCAGATGCAGGAAGAGGCACCATTTCCTTAAATGGTTCTTAGAGAATATAAGCAGGAAACCCCCAGTCCCTGGGAGCTCCATCCTGAAGCCAAGGTCCATGTGCCTCTCCCCAGCCTGTGCACTCTAGCCCCACCCATCACCACCCTGCCCTTTTGGACACTTACCAGCTTCCGTATGCGGTCCAACACCAGGTCAATGCTCTCCTTGCCCACCGTGTAGTGCCCCCGCGCGTAGTTGTTAGCGGCATCCTCCTTTCCTGTGATCAGCTGTTCTGGATGGAAGAGCTGGCGGTAGGTTCCTGCCCGAACCTCATCTGCCAAGAGAAGGGACCATCAGGTCTTGGTTCCCAGGGGAGAAGCCTCCCTCCCCATATCTTTTGGGTCTCTGTTTCCCCCACCTGTAAAACTCCGAGTTGAAGCCAGGAGACCACTACAAGAAATCTGTAGGGTGACAGAGGACTAACAGAGCCAGAAGTCTGAGCTCTGCTGGCTGGAACCAAAAAGGCTCAAGTTTATAAAGCCCACTACACACTAAGCCTGCTTGCCTCACCTTCCTTCCACCTCAACCTGTCAATTCAGGCTTTCATGCTTCAAGGTTAGCTTTGATGCCAATAAGTTAACCCAATTTCACTCCTCTAAAAATTTTCTAGGCATGTGGAGAGAGAATCAGGTGATCTACCCAGATCCAACATGCTCCCAAGGACTGTCCCACCCCTCATCTGTGCCCCCAGGTGGCAATGGCATATGTTAGGCATGACAGAAGTTTTAGAATGATTCAGAAGCCAAGCTATGCTCCAGGGTCTAGAGGAGCAGGAGCCCCAGAGAGGCTGTTATGGGGTTCTGCTCACCTCCAAGGAGCCACACAAAGTGGACATGTGGCCAACCAAGATGCTTAGGGCCCCAACTCCATCACCTCTTCTGGTCAGGGTCCCTCTACCCACATACCTACTCCCAGCAAATCAGCCATTTGTGCAGTGGCCTGGAGAGACACCTTTTGCATCTGTTACCCCTAGAAATTAGTGTTCAGGTATTACCGGCATGTGCCAGACATCTCTGAGGAATTGGTCCATCCCTTCCTTGGTGGGCCAGACTTGAAGCTGAGGAAATCCCAGTATAGAGCTGAAGATTGACCCAGGGATGAAACCCAAAAGGATGTGGTAGTGTGGGGTAGGGGGAAGGAAGGGGAAAGGGCAGAACGGCAAGAAACTTGCCCTCACACAAATCAGAAATCCTCTGTTTTCAAAGATCTGAATGAGATTCATTCTAGAACTACAGCAGCCCCTGGTTGTTATTCCATTTTGCGGGTAAGATATTACATGGTTATACCAGACCTTTGAGGAGAGACTTCAACTAGGATAGAATCAAAAACCTATACTTAGGGCAATTGACTGTTTGGGAAGTATTTTATCATTTCTAAAAGTGTTTGGTAACAATTGGCAGTTTTGGTCTCTCAGCGAGAGGAAGGGGCTTACATAGGGGGCATTTTGTTCCACGTAGGTTACAGCTATTATGAGAGAGCAGAGGTCCTTGTGAGATTTCCCCAAAACTATGGAGACTCTGAGGTTCTGATAAAAGTCATGTTTGGGAAGGTCTAGTTCAGCTTCCACATGGAGATTCGGCTTTCTTAGCCATCATGGGCCAAAGCTTGCAGTTTTTGGGTTATGCTTTCTGGGGAGAAGATTCTATCCCACACTCACCCACTACGGTTGGCTCCAGATCCACCATGACCGCCCGGGGCACATGCTTCCCATTGCCAGTCTCGCTGAAAAAGGTGGTGAAGGAGTCATCATCGTTGATCTTGCTGGCCTGGGCGCCGAAGGTGCCGTCCGCCTGGATGCCATGCTCCAGGCAGAAGAGCTCCCAGCAGGCATTGCCAATCTGAACTCCCGCCTGACCCACATGGACTGATATGCATTCCCGCTGTGGAGGGAGAGGGCAACATCAAGGTCAGAGAGTCCTTGGCCCCCAGCCATGCTTGGCCCCAGATCCCCTATCCCTGAGGATTTCTCTCCCTGGCTTTCAAAATTCCAGGAAACCCTCCAGCCCTGCTCCCCCAGAGCCAGACAAGGTCTGCACCAAGACTTGGCTCCAAAGAAGACACAGTTGACTTGTGGTTTACTCTAAAGGTTGCTTTCCAGAGTTAATCCTTTGTACCGGGAAGAGGAAAAAGAGGGCAGGTGCATGGGTGAAACGATGGACAAATTCTAAACCACAGATTCCTGGCCTGGTGAGGAAGGCAAAGAAGAATGACAACAGCAGGAACTATTCTTAAATTCACCATGACACACAGTGGAGGCATTCATCTTCAGTCCTAGACTCTGACCTTCCTGGACAGCTGTGACACCACACACAAACACACACACACACACCACAGTCTCAGAATTGTATAGAGCCATCGAACATGCTTGGAAGGAGTATGCTTTGGAAGTGTGTGTCATAGGCATAGTTCATGTTACAGTTACAAACATAGGAATAAGAAAGGGTTGGTACATCCACAGGGTGGGTTGACAGGTATATATTAGGCTCTACCAAAATCCTGAGAAATTAAAGCATCTTTGCTTTAATTTAATTTCCACCACCACCTACCCCCTTGCCTACGTCAAGTGTTAAATAAAGCTGACCTTTAGATTGTCCTTATCTCCATGTTACTCTGGTGTGAGGCCATGATCCTAAGGCTGAGGATGGGGAGCTGTGTATGAGTGCCTACATGTAGGGTGTGAGGTGGTGTGTGTGTATGAAGTTTGGCTGGGAGGAGGGAATGAGCACCCCGCCTTTGGGGAAGCAGTGGCCCCCAAAGGCTGGCTCTATGCCCTTGTCCGCCAGAACCCAGCAGGGAAGCATATGCCTGCTCACTGGGTTTCTATTCTTATCCATGACCTGGCCTGGCATTTTCCAGCCTCGGGTAACCCAGGCCAGGAGCAGAGCCTCCAGAGGGCATGGCTGAGCCTGGAAATGAGCGGAGTCCATGTCAGAGTGTGGGGCTCCTGGAACTTGGAGAACTCTCTGGGCACAGATAGCAGGACAGCTGTCCTGAGTAACATCTCCAAGGGTCAGCTAGAGCTGAGGGGTCCACGACCCCTGCCGTGAGAAGGGCAGAGTGCAGGGATTCCCAGTGACCAGTGTAGACCCAGCCCTGCCGTGAACACAGCCTGGCTATATTTAAATGAGCCTAGACAGGACCCTCCCCTGCTATCACCACCACGGCCCCCTGGTATCTGTCCGAATGACAAAGTTAAATACGTATGCAATGCTTAACCTTTTATGAAGCACGGTAACATCTCTTCGTTCATTTGGAGCTCACCTAAAATTGCAAAGTGGGCAAAGTTATTCCGATTTTATAAATGGAAAACTCACGCCAAGAGATGAAGTGATTAGTTCAAGTTCACTAGTATCAAGTTTCCTTGCTTCTCTTCTAGGTGGTGCACTTTTGCACTATTCCTGTGTGTATGTGTGTGGTGGTGGTGGTAGTGGGAGGGTTTTTAGCCCTTCTCTGGCCTGTCAAGACACTATGGAGAAAGCAATAAAGGAGACGGAGATTCCTATTGAAGGACTGGAGTTCATGGGCCACAGCAAAGAAAAACCTTAAAGCTCTTCTTGACCTTGACAATCACCTTAAAAAGGGACTACTCAAATCAGGAATTTAAAACTCTGGATTTTGTCAAATAAGGCTATAAAGATAGCCATCTACTTGATGAGGAGTTTTATTTCCTCCTTGATGTTTCCTCTCACTTGTACACTTTGCTTCAGGGTGATTTCTTACTTACCCTGGCATCTTGCAGGAACTGTGTATGCTAAAACTGAATAATTTCTTGGGATTATGGTTGCAATACTTGGTCTGTCATCAGCTTTAAATATACCATGTATGTAAATAATGATAAACTAGTCAGGATGGTCAGGGTTATCTGACCTCTTAAGTTGTACTATGAATGATATTTGGTATGCTATACTGGGATCATTGTACCTGGAAACAATTGGTTAAGACTTCTCTTTCCTCTCAGGGAGGCACAAGAGTATCAATGCTTGGGAGTATAATTTTATTTTTTATATAATAACAATTAAAATTGTTGTGGCCTGGGTTAACCCAGAAGACAGCTTTTAACAGTTCCCTGCCTTAACAAGACATGTCAGATTAACTGAAAAGCTTCAAGAATGTTGCAGTGAATGCCATCTCAGAGCTCCCAGTGTAGTTCAGGAATTAAGATACGTGGAGTAACTTTGGAGGAAGATCCTAAGTTGCAAAGAATTGTTTTTGTTGGCTTCCAACCCAAATCAGTGAATTAAGCCAACCTGCATATCATAAAATGCTGCATCTGGTTAAATGAGGGAAAAAGAGTTTGATTTACTTTATCCTTCCTGTAAAATCTATAATCATGAAGATGGAATAAATCATATTATTTAGTTTCTAAAAAAAATAAATAAATAAAATAAATAAATAAATAAATGAGCCTAGGGGCCAGCAAGAGCCTTCACAGTCAAAGTTGCCCACACCCCAGCAGCAGTCAAATCCTGCCTTCTCCATTTCCTTATTGTGTGTCCTTGGTTGAGTTACTTAACGTCCCCTCCTAGGGTGGTGGAGAGAATTAAATGAGGCACAGAGGACCCAATAAATGCTAGCCAGGGTCAGTGCTATTGTCACCTTCACCATGATTATTTTCATTACCTTGTAACTCTACTCTCCACCTAGAAGAGGTGAATGTGGCCCACAATCCTCTCTCCTTCATTGTGGTGTTGGTTTTCTGCTCCATCTTGGGACTCGATTCAGGCCAAAGAGAAGCAGTGGCCTACACCCAGGAGCCATCCCACAACCAGCATGCAGCTGTGGCCTGCGGGGGAGGTATCTAAAGCTGAGGGGACGTTGGAGAAGCCCGAAAGGAGCCTGATGCCCCACAGCCTTCCTTCTGGGTGACAGCACCCCTGTGGCCCTGACCCTCAGCCTTCTGAGCCTTTCCCCACCCCACCCCCACCCTCAAAGCACCACAACCACCTTCCAGCCCTATCTGTGGTGCTGCTCCAGTCTGCCCTCCCTTCTGGAATGTTCTGCACCTTCTCAGGAAGGATGCTGGGATACTTCAGGAAGGTCAGAGGTCACAGGAGGGAAAGGATCTTGAGGACCGAGAACCACCAGCACAGTGATATCAGTGGTTTTAGCCTCTTTTGATGCTCCCCTGTAATCAACATGCCAGTCTTCACAGATACCTCTCTGCCCAAGATGAGAAGACCTGAGCATCCAAAAGCATAAGGACAGTGCTTGATTGAAATAAGTTGTAGATATAAAAATCCACAAGTCCCTCCTGCTATTAAAAAAGAGAACCTCCAGGGAACAATAAAAACCTCATATGTCCCCATCTAAACAGCCCAGTCTATGAGGGAAATCTCTCATTTTTTGAAACAGAAGAATGACAGCTAATAAATGAATGATAGATTAAGAATTATTGAGGGGGGGAGTCGGATGTGGGTCAAATGGTTGGGCATCTGTCTCCCATATGGAGAGACCTGGATTCGATACCTGGGACCTCCCAGTAAAATAAAGAAAAATATAGAAGGCATGCAGGCCTCCAGGCCCCACACGTGGGCACACCGCCAGGCCCCGTGCGCGGGCGTGCCAGGCCCCACCGAGTCACGCAGCAAGATGATGACGTAACAGGAGAGTGACACAAGGGAAAGCCAAGACAAGACATGCTGAAAAACCAGGAACTGAGGTGGTGCAGGTGGCAGAATGCCTCTCTCCCACATTGGAGTTTCCCAGGATCATATCCTGGTGAAGACAGGAGGAGAAGGATGAAAAGAGAGGGCAGGAAACAGACACAGAGAATTGCCCAGTGAATGGACATAAAACATCAAAACGGGAGAGGGGGTGTTAAAATGGATAAAGTAAAATAAATAAATCAATAAATCTTTAAAAAAAAAAATATTGGGGAGCAGATGTGGCTCAGTGGTTGAGCCCTTGCTTCCCATGTATGAGGTCCTGGGTTCAATTCCTGGTACCCCCTAAAAAGTAAAAAAAAAAACAGAAAATAAATATTGAAAATGCTAATACTGATTAAAATGATGAATGCAGGGAAGCGGCTGTGGCTCAATCAGTGGGGCTCCCGTTTATCATGTGGGAGGCCCGGGGTTCGGTTCCCGGGGCCTCCTGGTGGGGGCGGGCCCGCCTGCACGGCGTGGTTGGCTGGCCCGGCGAGCACAGGCAGCAAGGGGGGGATAAATGAATAAATAAATAAAATCTTTAAAAAAAAAAAAAAAAATGATGAATGCACAACTCTGTGATTATACCAAAAGCCATTGAATGTACACTTCAGATGGATTGTATGGTTCATGAATATGTTTCAATGAAATTGCATTATAAAAAAGAAATATTGACACATTACAATTTCTAATTAATTGATTTGGACAAGGATGCCAAAACCATGAGGTGAAAAGTTGATGGCCCTTCCCACGGTGCCAAAGAATCACTGTTACTTGCTGGTCACAAGGGGAAAAAGTAACTACAATGGAAGGCTCCAGCTGTCATCAGCCTAAAGCTATGTTCAACCTTAACATGAGACAATCAGCCATGAAGGGCCTCCTGATGTGATGCAATTCAACATACGCAACATCCCTCCTCCATGGGGAATTTCTTGTCAAAAATGTCCAGCCTTAATCTAGTAAACCCTTTAGATATAACTTCCACTTTACAGAAAGCACAGGGATCAGAGGGATAAGTTAAATGACTTCAGGAGGAAACAATAAAACAAATCCAGGGAAGCGGCTGTGGCTCAATCAGTAGGGCTCCCGTTTACCATATGGGAGGCCCCAGGTTCGGTTCCCAGGGCCTCCTGGTGAAGGCAAGCCCGCCCGTGCGGTGTGGTTAGCTGACCCAGCGAGCACAAGCAGCAAGGGGGGATAAATGTATAAATAAATAAAATCTTTAAAAAAAAAAAAAAAAAAACAAATCCAGAAGGTGGGTGTAGTAGATTGAATCACGGACACCAACAAAAGACATGCTTAAGTCCTAACCCCTGGTCCTATGGTATGAGCCCATTTGTAAAGGGAATCCTTTGAAGGTGTTATTAAAGTTGTGGACTAGTGTGAATAGGAGCTTCTAAAATCCTATTTAGGTGTGGCCAAAAGGAATCAGGGTGGGCCTTAATCCCTTTTACTGGAAGCCTTACAAAGAGAAGCAGGAAGTCAGCAGAAACCAAAAGAGCAGACACAGGAGGAGATGAAGGACATCACCATGTGACAGGAGGTAGAGTTATAAGTCAAGGAACCCCAAGAGCTGCGGTCAGCCAGCGCCAGAACACTACAGACTTCAGGGAGAAACCATGGCCTTGCTGACACCTTGCTTTTGGACTTCTAGTCTTCAAAACCATGAGGCAACTTGGTTGTCTAAGCCACCCTACTGTGTGACATTTTAGCAGCTCTGGCAAACTAAGGCAGAGGGATGTTCTACATAGGGCAGCTAGTCTAGTCTTTTTTTAAAGATACTTAGTTTACATAAATGTTACATAAAAACTGTAGGGGATTCCCCTATGCATCCTCTCTCCCCCTCCCACACTTCTCCACATTAACAACATCCTTCATTAGTGTGGTACATTTGTTACAATTGAACACATATTGGAGCATTGCCACTAAGGGTGGATTATAGTTTATATTGTAGTTTATACTCTCTCCTGCACAATGTTGTAAATTATGGGAGGCGGCTGTGGCTCAATCAGTAGGGCTCCCGTTTACCGTGTAGGGGGCCCTGGGTTGGGTTCCCGGGGCCTCCTGGTGGGGGCGGGCCCGCCCGCGCGGCGTGGTTGGCTGACCCGGTAGGCGCGGGCAGCAGGGGGGGGATAAATGAATAAATAAATAAATAAATCTTTTAAAAAAAAAAAAAAATGTTGTAAGTTATGACAAGATATATAATGGCTTGTATCTGTCATTGCAACATCATTCAGAAAAATTCCAATGTCCCAAACATGCCCCCATATTACACCTATTTTTCCCTCTCCCACCCATCAAAAAATATGGAACGCTTCACAAATTCACGTGTCATCCTTGCGCAGGGGCCATGCTAATCTTCTCTGTATCATTCCAATTTTAGTATGTGTGCTGCCAAAGCAAGCACTGGTCTAGTCTTTTTTCCCTTTATTTATTTATTTTTTACCGGGAGGTCCCAGGGATTGAACCCGGGTCCTTCCATATGGGAGACGGATGCCCAACCAGTTGAGCTACATCTGACCCCTGGTCTAGTCTTTTTAATCCATGAAAATTAAAGGTAGTAGAAGGGACTGTTCCACAGTAAAAGGAATGTAAACATAACAACAAGGATTTTAAAGTTACGTGAAGACATCACAAGGAAAAGGAAAAGTTGCATGAGCCTTCATGGAGCTCCAAGGAGCTGTCCATGTGGGAGGCATCTTTTACACCTGCTCCCAAGAGGAGAGCAAGAAGCAGTCGGAGCGTCCTCCATCCAGCTGCTCGAGCTCAGGCACTGGCTAGCCTTCTACAGCCACAGTCTGCCTTATCCCCACCCCCAGATATCTGCCAGGGGCCCCCGAGCCCCCAGGAAATTTTACATGTATGAGCACAGAGCAGACCCAGGGCCAATGCCTCATGCCCAAGAAAGGTCATCCATCTGTCATAACCAGGGCCACTCAGAATGGGTAGGAGGTTAGAGCACCTAGAGGAGGCTTTCTCCCATTATTTTACAGATGGAAAAGTTGAGGCTCAGAGAGGTAAAGGGACAGATGCTTGCTTGATCACATCACTCTGCAGCCAAAGAGCCTGGACCAACATGCAGGTCTACCGCTCCCGCCTGAGTTTTCACTTTATACCACACAACCTCCTGCCTCGCTTTCATTCCCAACTCCCAGGGCACCAAGATGGGCCGGCATCTACACCAACACAAGCCTGATATCATACAGCAAGACCAAGCTTGTGTGTAAGCTCCAAACAGGAAAAAGCTCCAGAAAAGAAACTGAGAATGGCTCATGGTGGTAGCCTCTTTGAAAATGGGTCATCCATCTCTGATAGAGCCAGAAATCCATTTCTCAGAGCTGGTGTGTCCAGCAGGGGGGTGGGGGCCGAGGGTAAGGTGACCCAGCAGAAGATATTCAAGTCCTACGTCTATTCCAAACTCGTGTTTCAGAGTCCCCACTCTAGTCCATCAGAGCTCATGTTCTCTCTCACAGCTTCTCTCTCTCTCTGAGTTCTATTTTGAATCTGGGCTTGTAGAGCTTGGACCAGTGCTGTGCCCCTGGGACCCTGTGAGGGGAGGCACTCCCCATGTGCTGCCGGAGCCTCTGCCCAGCAATCACAGGGATGAAGAGCAGGGAACTTCTTTCCTCAAGAAAAGTGGTATGCCTGCTCACACAGACCTGTGTGAACCTATCATTTCTATCACAAATATTTATTGTATTATTACGTGCTCGAAGGCATGGGAAGGTCCTACTCCTTCTTCACGTCTTGAGTTAAATGTCCCTTCCTCCAGGAAGTCGGGGAGACCACAGACCAGGATAGCGCCGGGACTATGTGCTCCCACAATGCCCCTCTCCCCATCTTCGCCTTTATCACACCCTATCACAGTGGCCTGTTCACTTGTCTGACTCTCCTAGTGGAGTAATAATCAGTTTTTTTTGCTCACTGGATCCCCAGCACTGCAGGTGGCGCTTAAAGGTAGCAGGTGCTCAATAAATTGAGGGATGGTTAGAATGAAAACCCTCCCTTGGGGGGGTTGGCTGACACTCTATTTCACAAGATGGAGAGTGGCTAGTGTCTCAGGGATACACAGACCAAGTACAATGGGCATTCAGAGGAGAAAAAGACAGTGTCTGGCTTGGTTGCCAGGCAGAAGGAATATTCACAGGGACCCTGAAGAATTCAGACATGCAAAGATGACCCAGGGCATTTTAGGTGGCAGGAGCAGTGTGAACCAAGGCCTAGAGGAGGAAATTTTAGGGCAGGCCTCACAAACTGCTCAGTTTGACAGGAGCGTGGGCTCATGAAGGGTAGCACAGATGAGTCATCTGTGCCACCTACCACCATCTTCCAGAGGGAGAAGAGTCTGCTTTGCAGAACATCAAAAAAAGGAAATTCTGGAACTTTCCACCCTTTCTAATTCCACTGCAAGATATGCTTATGTCAATCTTATATTTTTCTATTTTATTATTAGTCCTTTTGTTTTGTTCTCAGAGGACTAAGATAAACTAATCACTATCTCCTGTAGAAGAAGGCTTTGCATCTTTAAAAATCATTGCAACATATCACAAAACTGTAAAACTGGCATATTTTCTAGGAAAGGAGCTAACAGGGGCCAGTGGTGTAAACCCTGTGAAAACCCAAGACCAGTCTCCATTCACCCAACCCCCTGTGCAGTCAAATACCACACAGCTGCCTTCAGGGAGCATATTATTACACCAAATTATTTCTAGTTGTCAGGTTGGGATAATAAAGCACATATATTTTAGGACCTAGATGGGGGATGGCAAATAAAAAGTAGATCCTCAGTGTTACAGAAAGATAATTAAAGTAAGAATGAATGTGATTCATAAGAGCATGCTTGAATTATCTCTGCTCAGAACCTTCCAATTAGGGCACCTTTGGACTCACTCAGAACAAAGTCTTAATGGGAAGCTAGAAACAGCCAGAACAGAGAGTCGACCTAAATTAACATCAGAGAGTGAATATGGCCCGGGAGTGGGGCTCGGGTTATAGGCACAGCAGTTAGGGCAGCGATAGGGCTGGCAAGAGACCGACTTCAGGAAGGACCAGGATGTGTGGTGGGAAACTCCCAGCAGGAGAAGCCCTATGAAGGCAAAAAGGCCTTGGGCTTTAGCCGACCTTGGGTGTTTTAATCAGATAAACACAGCGCCTGCTCTGTTTTCCCCTTCTCTGGAAGAAGTCCTAACACGGGAAAACTGGCAGAAGAAAGGCCAACCACAAGGCCACTCTGAGAGATCCCAAGATAGTTTATTGGTCCCTTGGTGGCCCAAGGTAAAGGGGACAGTTGGGCCACTTCCTCCCCTCAAGAGTGCCACAGTCTCCCACCCAACCCCTATCACAGGCTCTGCATTTATAGGCTATTTCCTCCTCCAAAGTTATTTTTTATTCTCTCTCCCCTTCCAGGTCATTCAGGACCACCCTCAGAAAGGATGCACAGCCATGAACCCTGAAGCATGAACCCCACCCCTAGCTCTCCCCTGGGCCTGACCTGAGCCTGCAGCTTCCTATCAAAATTCACCAGCTCCTCCTCGAGTGCCCAGAGCCGCTGCCCACAGCCCACTGTGTGGGGGAGCTCAGTGATGGAGGCTCCTCTGATGTTGAGAGGCACGCACTCCACATCCTCAGGGGAGCCTGCGCTTGTTGATGGCCAGGCAGGACACAGCAGGGAGCTGCAGCCCCCCGGAAGCCCCACATAGTACCCTGGTCAGGATTTCTGATCGACCCTGCAGGGCTCAGCCGTGCCTGCCCATACATACAGTCCAGGCTGCAGAGGACCAGCAGACGTAGAAGTGGTGTCCATCTCGCTCCCAGAACCCGCTCCTCTCCCCTCTATCTGCTCATTTTTGCAGGGAGGTGGGCTCTTGGGTGCCCCTTGATGCCTGCTTTCATCTGAACCAGTGCTCCCCAGTCCAAAAGGAATGGAATTAAGAAAGTTGGGTCGCAGATGTTCTCACCTCCCTGTAAACCACAAACACTTTTTCTGTGGCCTGAGACCATTGACATGGGCTTGGCTTGAGGCATCTGGCCAGGATTCTCCATAACACTTCCCAACAAATGTGTCACAGTGTCAGTAACCAGGAGGGCTGCTTATGAGAGGGACAGTGAGAGCAGATATGAATGCTCAGTTATAGGGAAATGTCTTACCTAGAATCTACATCAATGCCAAATCAAAATCGTCTTAAACAGAGACAGCCACCTCTACCCTCTGTGGGGGGTAAGGGGGATCGCTGTCTGCAACTGAACCAATTGGAGGAGTTTAAATCATTTCTTCAAGGGTGGGATCCTTTTATAATCATAGACATATCATCCTAGCCTTCCAGGAATGAATCAAGAAATTTTTAAAAAGAGGTTCTGTGAGTGGGAAATGTTCAACAAAAGAATGCACAGCAAGACAATGCTGTACACACAAGTAAATATCCTAAATAGAATCTATTAACAAAATTCAATGTTTCAAAATAAATAAAAGGTATTATTACCTTCTCAAAATATTCAACCATAGGTTTTCTTTCAAACACCCAAATTCTTTTGCATGCTTAATATAAGATTTTACTGTTTAAAATTTTGATTTACCAGATATTTTCAGAAACTTGCCTATCAAATACACATTGAAGTTTGCTCAAAGGGACTGACTTATGGTCCTTGGCTCCCCTGAAAGCCTCCTTTCCACTCTGCTTTGAGAGTCACTACAGCATCCAGGCCAAAATTAAAAGATGCAAGGAAAAGCACTTTGAAAATTATAAAGCACTAGCTATGGGCCAGATATTATATGACAAATATCAATTCTAAAGTATATTGCCAAGGATTTGCCTCAAATGTAATGGAGGCTGGGATGGGTGGAGGAAAAAAATAAAGCAAGACCAGTCATGAGTTAATAATTGTTAACACTGAATATTGGATTTACAGGGGCTCATTTTACCATTTTCTCTACTTTTGCATAATGTTTGAAATTCTCTATGATAAAATAGTTTTACATAAGCATATAAATACATAAATATTTATTTTTAAGTGGAAACTTAGAAATTTGTTCTATAACATCTCTTCACCAGAGAGGTTAAGAGACTTCATTGAGGACACACAGCTAGCTGCAGAGCTAGGAGTAAAAATTCTGAACTCCCACCCATGAGCTTCTTCTATGGCCCCACACCAGGAGTCTCAAGCAAATGTGGGTTCCTCTGGCCACTCTCCCCAACAGCCACAAGTTCGTGCAGCTCCCAGGTGTCTCTGGAAGCAAGCTGGGGACAGGGAAGGGGCTGCACAGACCTGAGCTAGAAGCAGCAGAGCTGGGACCAGAGCCAGAAAGCCCTGGGCACTGTCCAAAATGAGCAGCGGCCAGGGAGGCGGGGAGGTTCCTGAGCAAGAGCGGCCAGCCAACCTGACCTTGGCCCGTGATAAACGCCTATTCTGCACCCCACTTGCCACATTTCCAACCTATCTCCCTGCTGCCATAAGATTTCTGGGTTTCCATACCCTCGGGAAGCGGATTGGAGGTGAATTTCACCTAGCGGGGTGCGGGGATTGGGCATCTAGAGGGTTTAATTCCGGAGTTTGGAGGAGCCAGTCTCCTGCAGGCAGAATCCACGTCTGCAAACAGACACCGGGACCAAGCAAAGGAGCAGCGGCTGAGCCCCCCAAGTCAGGGTAGGAAGCAAAACCAGGAGTCTGAAGTCCCCTGGCCTTCGGGAAGGAGACTTCTGAGCGTGCCAAAGCCCTTCCAGCTTTGACCGCTTAAAAAAAAACAAAAAAAAAAAAACCGGGGAAGTGGCCCGGGTGCCAGGTGCCTGGGAAGCTGAGAGCTCGCGGAGGGACTGGCCGTGCCCCAAACCCAAGCCGATGGCCGGGGAACGTGAACCGAGAACTGCCCCAAGCGTGGGGGGGAGGGGGTCGTGACATCCCAAGTGCCCTGTGACATTCTGGGGCCCTGCCACATCTGGTTGGGTTTGAAGATCTGACTGCACCCACTTCCCCCGCCTCCCCAGCCCAGCCCATCCATCCGGAATCCCTAGACTCTCCCTCTCTGCCCACTCTGGTCCCCCCATCTGGGGATCCCTTGAATCCCACGCGCTTCTCCGTCGGGCTCCCTGTGACCTCCCTCCCCTCACCTGCAAACGCACATATCTCTACTTTCTCCCTACGAGAAAGGGTACTGGCCGCAGGTGCCTCCCGCCCGAGGGTACCGGCTCCCTCCGACCCTGGACTGCCACTCCCACCCCCACCCCCCAGAAGACCTGGAGCTCTGCGGATCCAAAGCGATGGCTCCACAGCCTGAGGGTCGCCCCGCGTGGACGCGGCTCCCCGCTGGGCGCCTGTCCCTCGCCCGGCCCCCGGCCCCGCGCCCGAGTCCCAGCCCCGGGAAGGCTCACCATCGCGGCCTGTCTCCTCGCCGGCTCGCCTCCTAGCTGGGCCTACCCACCCCAACTGCTCCAGATACAGCCGCCTCCGCTGTTGTGACACACTGGGCGGGAGGGGGCCGGGGACAGACATGCCCGGCCGGCAGCTGCCCTGCAGCATCACAGTGCCCGCGGAGGGGAGGGCCCGGGCAGGTCACAATCGCTCCTCCCCGCCCACCCGGGCTCCAACCGCCAGGGCCCCCCGCCCGCAGGACCCCACCCCCACCCCAGCCTTCTCCCCGCCGCCCCCACTCCGGGTCCCACCCCCGGATCTGGGCTCAGCGCGTGGTGCCAGCCGCGCCGTGGGTCTCTCAGCCTCTCCGCCCCGCCAGCGTGCGGTTAGCAAAGCGCACGTGTGCGCAGTCTCAACAGCCACTCTGTGAGCTCGGCCATTATAACTGCAGCTGCCTAGGGACTAAGTGATCATTTCTCCCCAAACTTTGTTTCTCTTAATGCTGCAGTCAGGGAGGGCACGGGCAGGAAGGGCACCTGTTTGGGCTGTAGTTGACTGCAGTTGCCCTCAACCCAGGAGAGGGTCCTGCCGCGCTCACGGGTGGAAGAGGTTCCAGGCTCAGTTCCACTGCTTATTATCTCTGGCGCCAGGACAAGTTGTAGAACCTTTGCTCTGGAAACCTGTTTCTACCTCCATCAAGGTCTACTTGATTATTGGAAAATTACATGACCAATAGACATAAAAGTCCTAGTACCCAGTAGGTGCCCAATATATGTGGGGTCCTGTTTCTCTATTCCATCAGTGTACACACACCCCCAACATCATTTTCAGATCTCTCGCCTTGATCCATTTATCATCACTCCCCTTCCTACTTTTAAGCTCTGAATGTATCAAAGCCACTTGTCCTATGTGCTCCAGAATGGATATCCGGGATCCTGCTGTCTCTTTGTCAAGTAATAGGACCTCCTCTTGGTGGCCACAAATGATGTTGAAAGACAAGGGAACTCCCCTACTCTCCCTCTAGTTGGGGAGAGCCCCTCTCTTAGCACTTCAGATGCTGCCATGTTATCAAACCCACCCTCTGCTCCCCCCCACACACACACAGTTTGGTGGTGGGCCGGATGGTTATTGCTCTTTGTTCTCACTGCCCAAGCTCCTCACCAGGGGTCAGTCCATGCTGACGGGTGTAATCCAGCTCCTTTCTCTCCCACTGTCCTCAGACAGCTGATGAGCAAGCACCCAGTCACTCCAGGCAAATTCACAGCTTTTCCTTGAGACACTGCTACATAGAGCTGCTTGGACCAGGCGTGCTTACTCTCCAGGATTCAAGCACAGAGATTTATCTTCACTTCCACTCCTTAGAGGTGCCAGACATTGGCCAGTAAAGAATGTGAATGGTTTTCCCTTTACCTATGTAGCCATTTGTTATGCTGATCAACCATTCATATACTGTCCTACTTGTATTGTGAGCTTCTAGAGAATGGGACACGTCTTAATAATCTTGGCATCTGAGAGATTTCCTAGCACATGCTCTCTCTACCCATTGATATATACTTAGATTATGAGTTGCATTGTCTCTCTTGTAATATAAGGCCATGAAAATTGAATATCATAATTAAACTAACTGTAACAAACACGTGGTAAATGCTCAGTAATGAACTGTTATGACTATTAACTATATATTTCTCTTCCAATTCCTCACCCCCACCCCCAGCATATTCTATCACTTCTCCCATGGCATTTACCACTTTCTACTTTGGATTACAACTATGTTTGTGTGTGTGCATGTGTGCATGTGTTTAAAGATTTCTCTAAAACTGCAACCTCTTGATTGCAGGGGTTGTATTTTTCATCTTAGTGCCTTCCCCATCAAAAAGTAGCTAGTGCAGTGCATCAAAGGGGCTCAATAAATATTGCTGAAAACTTGATATTTTAATCTGTGAAGCAGCAAATACGTTATTGAACAGGCTTTTAATATCTCATGATAAAGATGATGACAATGATAATGATTGTGATGATGGTGGCATTCAAATGCCTTTCATTATGATGATGATGTCCTCGAACCTCCTCATCTTTCCTCTATGGGGATTGGGGCTGGAGGGAGCCATGACTACACCATAAATGCTGAATATAGCATTTTTTTGGTTCCTGGGAGATAAAAAATTTTAAAAAATAAGGGTGGTTTCAGAGTATTTGAAGATTTTAGCCCTCTCTTAAAATTATTTGGCTTGGGGCATCCCAGATCTCTGATTAATACTTCCTCCCTATCCCATCCCTACCCTTAATGCCTTTCTCCCTGAATAGAAGTTTGGAAAGAAAGAAGGACATATTTTTAGGCCCCTTTTTACAGGTGGAGAAACTGAGGTCAAATCCAGACAATTTATGAGAAAGCAACAACCCATATTGTATGATTTTAGGGCCCACAATCTTGTAAAAAAAAAAAATCACCCTAAACCCACCACGTTCCAATGACTATATGCAAGTGTGACTATATTCTTCTTTTATGAATTTTTGTGCTGTGGAGTCATATTTTCAGTGACAGCATAAAAAGTTGAACCACAGCCCAGGTGGGAGTCTGCCCTGAAAGGTGAGATAATTGCTATTAATCACCCAGGAAAGTAGTCTTCATGATTGTCTTAGTTTGCCACAGGACCAGAAATGGGTCAGCTTTTATAAAGGGGATTTATTTGGGGTAAAAGCTTACAGTTGCAAGGCCATGAAAAGTCCAAAGCAAGGCACCATAAGAGGTGCTTTCTCACCAAAGTCAGCTACTGGTGATTCTGTTGTTTGGGCACTGAGGTTGGGAGACTAAGAGAAAACTCACCTTCTTCACAGATTGGCCGGGAGCCAGATTAGAGGCCAGCACCTCAGCCTTTACCCTTGCTGCCCTAAGGCTCTATTACAGATCAGGTATCCACCTACTTCAGCTGCCAGCCTCTAAAAAAGCTCTGAAAAGTCTGTGCGGGATAAAGTGGCACCATAGGCAAGATAAGGCAGTCGGGTCACTAGCTCCTTCTGAGGCCTTGGTATGCTGTACTTACTTCTTCACCTTACTGGATATTTCTCTCCTGCTGCTTATTGGAACAATTGGCTGGATTGTCTCATTTTTTCAGATATTTCACACATGGCTCCTGGTGTGGCAAAATGATCCATTCTTCCTGGACCACATCCCTACAGCACTTTACAAGAGCCAGAAAGCTGTTCTGTCCCTTGATGTTGCAAATCCACTTTGGAAAACTATCTCAATAAAATAACCCCAAAGGAAAAGTATAGTACAGTCATCGTAATTGGTTTACTCAGTACCTAATGGTTTCAGAGCACTTTCATATGAAATCTGTTTAGAGCTGTGCTATTCATATTGGCAAACACTTGAAAAAAAACAGAAATGGCCAACATCTTATTAGGAAGGAATGCTACGTGGCTATAATCTTGTAAAAATGGGTAATAGTGGAAGCTGAATAGAAGATAATGTTAAATGAAAAAAATGTAGAGCTCAGATATGTGCAGATAATAAACAAATACGAATGTGTATGGATGTTCAGACGTGTAGATTATTTTATTTTCGTGAGTTTTTTTTTTTTTTTCAGTAAGTTTTTTTTGAGTGAGCAATCAGCATTGCATGTTTTACAAGTATAATAAGTAATGGGGAATGTGCATTGAACCTGAAAATAAGGTCCAGTCACCCCACGGAGCAGCAGAGATAGGCTAGGACCCAGGTGCTTTTTCATTCTGGTCAGTTTGATTTTGTTTTGATTTTGACTCTAGCTGTATTGCCTCACAAATCCATTTTTAAAAGCCGAGTGCCCATCAAAAACTTACCCACCTGCACCTGTCTCCCTGTCCTGGGTCTGCCTGCCTTTCAGAGTAGATTCACCTCCCCCAGTCCATGGAACTCCAGCCTTTGCCTCTAGCTATTACCTCCCCACTCACCAGCTCCCCGCCCATCATGCTCCTCTGCCCACAGGCCTTAACTAAGAGGTAAGGTAGAGGGCATATTTGTTTTTGGCCTGGTTGTTTAAAACAGACCAGAGAAAGTGATTTGCAGTTGCCGATACTAGGTCTCTAGTGCCCGTTTAAATCTACCTTAATCTAGCTGAATGTGCCTATATATATGCACACATAAAAAATCTATTTAATCTTTCTATGCAGTGCATCTATTTCAAATATTATTTATCTGCTTTAGCAAAAAGACTTAGACATGCTATTTTGTAATATTTAATAATACTATATAGTGTTTTCATTATTTCATCTCATATATATACTTACGTGTGTATATACATGTATATTTATATACATGTATATACACATACATATGTATGTGGCATATATGACTTTGCATTTTCTCCCCAACCCTTCTTGCTCTTTCCCCCTCCCCAAATTGCAGCAGCATTCTTGAGTAGTTAAACAGGCAAGCCTCTGGGAACTGGTGAAGATCTGGTAACTGATCAGTAAATCTTGTAACCTGCATTCTTTAGATGTCCTGCTGCCCCTCCGCTCCTCGCATCCACATCTACACGTGTACACGCATTATAAAAGACCCATCCTGTTTTCCAGCGGGTGTGAGCAAATGCTCAGGAAATGCTGCCCCTCCTCCCGCTGCCAAGGCTGAGGACCCCACGTAAGCCCCCTAAATAAATGCTCGTTACTGTATCCACCTCAGTTTGGCGGGAAGCTGTCACTTTTACACAGCTCCTTGCCACACTCGGGACAATGCATAACTTAATACTTTTCCAGCTACTTTTATAGACCTTTGCCCATGTGACACAACAATATTATAAAGTAAATAAGGCAAGTACCTCTTATCCCTCTCTTAGAGGTGAAAAAACTGAGACCCAAGAAGATTAAATGATTTTCACATAATTACATGGCAAGTTAGTAGCAGAGCCAGAACCAAAACCAGCCCAGTCTTGTTTCCAAAAGCCCATCTTACAATCATGTATTTTCCTTTTATCTTCATTAAAACCATGCCACTTCTTGGAAAAAAAAAAAAAAGCAAGGTACAAAACAGTGTGCATATGCTACAAATGTGTTTTTTAAGGAAGGAAGGAAGTAAGGGAGGGAGGGAAGGAGGGAAGGAGGGAAGGAGGGAGGGAGGGAGGGAGGGAGGAACTGATGTCCATATTTGTTTTGTATCTATACAAGGAAACTCTAGAAAAAAATAAAAACCTAATAGCAGTGGCTGGCTGCCTGTGGGGTTTGAGGGAACTTGCTAGATGGAGGACAGGGATGAGAGGCTTTTCACACCGGATGGACCTTTTTTTTTAACTATATGAATGTACTGCCTATTCAGAAGATTAAATATTTTCTTAAGTGAATATATTAAAAAGGCCTTGGCCCTTCTTTTTTTTTTTTAAAGATTTTATTTATTTATTCATTTATCCCCCCCTTGCTGCTTGTGCTCGCTGGGTCAGCTAACCACGCCATGCGGGCGGGCTTGCCTTCACCAGGAGGCCCCGGGAACCGAACCCAGGGCCTCCCATATGGTAAACGGGAGCCCTACTGATTGAGCCACAGCCGCTTCCCATTGGCCCTTCTTTAATTAAATTGCACCAGCAAAGCCTGGTTCCTAGCTGAGAACCAGAAATCGGTAGAGACCACCTTTTTTGGTAGAATACATGGGTGCTGCTGGGTCCTATCTGTCCTGATTTTCCCCTCCCCCATCTCACTCTTAATAGCTACAGTAAGAATAACTAGCACTTATTGGGTATCTGCTCATACATGCACTTTTTAAGTGTTTCACCTGTGTTTACATCATCTGACCCTGTTTAGTAAATACTATTATTATTTTCATTTACATATGAAGAACCTGAGGCTCAGGTGATACCATTTGCCCAAGGTCAAAGAAGTGGAGCCAAAGTAGAACGCAGGCAGCAAGTTTCCAGAGTCCACACTTGTGAGCACCATCCCACACTGCCCCTCACGCACACTGTAGTAAAAATTGTTGGGTTTAGGCCCTGTTGCTCCAAAAGAGCTTTGTAAAACTTCATGTGTGTTTCCTGGGAGGATTAATAGGTATGTCTTTAAGCACCTGAGCACAGCTAATTGTCACCCGCAGAGCACGAAGCCCACAAGAACGGGACAGAACACCAGTGAGTACCAAATATTCTTAGTAATGGGCAGTATGCTTAGTACTAGGCAGAGCCTCCAGAAGTTTCCAGAGCAGCAGGTGCCTGCTCGGCAGAGGCTGCCATCCATTGTCAGAGCCCCACAGCTCAGGGAGACTGGAAATGGTGTGGTAGCTCTTGTAGCGTAACGAGGCAATTCGACCAACTCCCCAGCTTGGGACTGTGGGCAAAACTCTCAGACAACACTTTGGTGGGGATCAAAGACACATAGAGGTTTCCTTTCAGAGAAAGCTGCCCATTCCTTGGGATTCAGCTGAGGCTGCTGGAAACCAAGAACTTGGCTTCTCCCTGAGTCATCTGATGGAACCACCAGCTTGTATTTATATCTATACCGAAGGGTGCCTGCCAAGTTGTATTTGTCATCACTGGTACATTTGAGAAGGAACACCTCCTGTTCTTTCCTTCTGCAGTGAGCTGAGCAACAATACTGCTAAAACAAATGTCAGAGCCGCTGTCCTTCCTCCTCCTCGACCTCCACCTCTACACGTCAGCACTGATGCTTGCCTTTATTATTCACCAACTTTAGCTGCTCCTGTTTCTTCCTTCTTCCTCTAATTCCCAAGGTCAAAATCCAAGTTTGCTCAACAAATCTTTATTGCATGGCCTCATTCTACATGTTACAGGGGATATAGGAACATGAATGCTGGAGCCAGTCTGCATGGGTTCAAATCCCAGCTCTACTACTTAGTAGCTGTGGGATACTGGGCAAATTACTTAACATCTCTGTGTCATCACCTCTAAATTAGAGATAATAATACCTACCTCATTGGCTTGTTATAAGAGCCCATTATTTAATATATGTATGTGCTTAGAACAGTGCCTGGCACATGGAAAGTACCTTACAAATGTTCGTTGTTATTACTATTATTAGAAGACATTGTCCCTGCCGCACAACAAAAGGCTTCCATCTAGAGAGACAAGATAGGACACACACACACCCAAACAATTAAAGAACAATACAAGTATCTATTGACTTAGTAAAAGGAATGGCATGGCTATTAAGTGCCAGAGAAATGGCTGAAAGGAGAAATACCATTATAATATTGAGAGTGGTCAGTGAAGACTTCACAGAAGGAGAGATTTGACTGAGCAGTGAGTTGAGATATGAAGGAGAAACAGACCATGAAGAGGTGGAGTACAGGAAAGAGCACGGGGCCCAAGTGTGTTTGGGGGTGAAGCTGACCAGTGAAAAGAACAAAGGCTAAGGGAAGCAGCTGTGGCTCAATCAGTGGGGCTCCCATTTACCATATGGGAGGCCCCGGGTTCGGTTCCCGGGCCTCCTGGTGGGGGCGGGCCCGCCCGCGCGGCGTGGTTGGCTGACCCAGCGAGCACAGGCAGCAGGGGGGGGATAGATGAATAAATAAATAAAATCTTTAAAAAAAAAAGAACAAAAGCTAAGATTCTGGATGGGAGGAATGGGGAGTTGGGGGGTGGGAGGAAGAAATGTGGGTCCAAATTTAATCTGCAGTTGGAAATATAATTAGACAAACCCTGAGAGGCCAGGGATGAAGCTGGAAACCAGTATCATTCAGATAGAGGGGATGGCTGAATCCACGGGAGGGGAAAAACTGACAAGGGACAAGCATGAAGGAGGAGATCTGTGGGCAGAGCCTTGGTTCACTCACTGCAAGTTCAAAGGCCACAAAAAACAAAACCAGCGAAGGAAAGCAACTGGGAGGGATGGGCGAGGTAAGAGGCAGAGCAAGCAGCCAAGCACGGGATGCATTTGGTTAATTCCATTGCATTTGGAAAACAAGCCTTTTACATGAAAGTAAATCTTTTTTCTAGGACTTAACATAGAGGTAAATTCAAGAATATCTCTGAAGATGAGAAGTTGTTGGTTACAGTACAAGGAATTTGATTTTCAGCCCACAAAACCTCTGCTCATGAATCACGTGGATGTTATTGTTAAAGCATTGTGCCTTTTTTATACTGATATACTTCTGCAAAAATCCTTTGTGCTTCAACCAAGTCTCTGAATATTACCTTATGCTTGCCAGTCCCTACCTAATCTAACGCATCATACCCCGACCTCAGATGGTACAAAAGTGACGAGGGGATGCTAAATGTCTCAAAGAGTCTGTTGAAAACTATGAGCTGGGAGACGGTATTAAATATGAGCTTAGGTCAGTATTAAAATTAGAAGTGGGTCATAAAATCCCAACCCCACCACCACTGTATTCGGAGATGCCCCTCTGGTGAGTGTAGGCACCCACAATTCCATTTACACCCTCGAGCTGTTCAGCCATCACAGAGCACAGTTTGTCACCAGCCCCGCCTCCCCCAGCCTCCCCCAGCCTCCCCCAGCCTCCCCCTTCCTAGCTCGCTTCCACTCGCTTCAGCTGGGCTTGTTGGTCCCTCTCATGCACAAACCATTCTGTCTACAAACTGCCATTTTCACAGGTTTTCAAGCCTCTTGTTTGCCAAGAGGATTGGATGTTTAAAGAAAACTAAGAAAATTAACCAATATTAAAAGTAGTTATCTCTGAGGGTTGGGATCAGAAGTCTCATATTTTCTTCTATGTCATTTTCAATCTTCTTCTAAATCTTCTAAAATACACATATGCATTGATTTATCCAGAGGCCACAGAGGCTGGTAAACAAAATCTGGATCCCTACTCCATGGTTGGAGAAATGGCACAGGGAGGGGTTTCACAGGCTGACCAATCCCTTTAATTTAGCTTCCTCAGAGTCCAAAGTAAGGCCTCCAGAAGGAGAGAAGCAAAAGGACTTAAACGCTCCATTTATTAAGGTCCAAAGAAGTAAGAGGGCAGGGTGGCAAGGGAGGCCTTGGCAGCCTAAGCCAGACAGTAAAATCAACAGAATTACAGCAGGCCCCTGTGCATGCCAGGGCTAGGAGACCATTAGCCCTGAGGCTCCTGCACTCAAGAGGGGAAAGCAGCGGATGAGGCAGAAGGTGGGTGTCCTGTCTGCAATTCACATCAGGCCTTCCTCTTTCTGCCATTTTCTCTCTTTTACCTGGATGGCAGAGGCTGCCTGAGGGCCATTCCAGATTTAGAAAAGATGTGAAAGGGCCTGCCCTTCTCTCCCCACTGAGCCGCCTGCTGTTTGCTGCGAAGTAACAGAAAAGAGGTTTGACCAGCACCTTTATCTTAAACTCAGGGCCGCTGTGCTTCTAAGCTTTGGAGAGGGTGGAGAGATTTCAATATATTAAAAAGAAAAACAAAATAAAAAGGAATAAATAAATAAATAAATAAAAAGGGCAAGGAGTATACACACTGTAATCCCATCATACAGTGGCAGTTCATGTAGCTATTAAGACTGAGGCTCTGAGGCTCATGGGGAATGGCTCAGTGGTTGAGCGCCTGCTTCCCATTCCCATGATGAGGTCCCAGGTTCAATGCCAGTACCTCCTTAAAAAAAAAAGCATATGAGGCACAGACCCACCCACAGCTTCTCTAAAAAAAATTTCATTTGTTTTTTAAAAATTTTAAATGAGGCAGCTCTACATGTGCCGATAGGGAACAAACCCCTAAGATTGATGAAGTTAAAAAAAGAAAAAAAGCAGCAAAGTGTGGCACAGAGTGTATAGCGTGTAGTATACAATCATTTGTGTAATGGAAGGAAAAGCTTACATATCAGACAGTATCTCTGAAAGGAAAAACAAACTGGCAACAGTGGTTGCCCCTGGAGCAGGAAACTAGAAGACTAAGGAAAGGAAAACGGGTGAGAGGAAAAAAAGACTTCCTTTTCCATGAACAGCCTTTGTAACTTTTGAATTCTGTACCATATAAGCAAAAAAAATTTATTATAATGGTCTACACATACACGTGTGCAAACACATATGTGCAAAAACACAAGGGGTCCCCGGCACGAAACTATTACCTATTTCCTCAGTCCCTTCTAAGCCTCTTTCTAGAAGCAGAACCCTGCACCCTCCTCCCAGCACTATCTGTTCTGCTACCCCCACCTCCACCCCTGCACTTGCCCACAGGAGCCTCATTTCTCCTCTCTACCTCAACCCATCCCTCCCAGCCTCCCATCCGATCATAGAACAGAAAAGTCATAGCCATTCCTGCTCTTCTCAGCACCCCTGAATTTTAAAAAAATTTCCATTTTGTGTCGCAGTCTCTCAGAACCTATACAACTAAACAAAAAACTCTAACGAAAAGTCACTTGTGGTGGTTTGAAGCTGTATATACCCCAGAAAGACCTGTGGGTGTGGACCTATTTTAAGTAGGACTTTTTGATGAGGTGACTTCAGTTAAGGTTTGGCCCACCTCAATCTGAATGGGTCTTAATCCTACTACTGGAAGCCTTTATAAGAGAATGAAATTTAGACAAAGAGAGAAAGGCAAGAAGCTGAAATCAACAAACCCCAGAAGAGACAGGAGAGACCAATAGCCGCCGCCATATGTCTTGCCATGTGACAATGGAGCCAAGGACTACTGGCAGCCGGTCTTCAGGAAGAAAGCATCACCTTAATGATGCCTTGATTTGGACACCTTCCTGGACTCTAACCATGAGCAAATAAATTCCCATTACTTAAGCTGAACCATTTCACGGCATTTAGCCTAGGAAACTAAACCATTTAGCCTAGGAAACTAAAATATCACCCCTCCCTGACAGGTCTGTATGTTAACAGTGAACTTCAATGCTGTCACCCAGCCGAGTGACCCCAAGTGAGGACTTTAGGGCAAGGCAGAAATCATGGTGTGGTGAAAGGAAACCTGTCTTATTCGGGCTGTGCGACTTGGGGCAAATCACTTCACCTCTCTGAGTCTCACTTCCTTACCCGGAAAATAAAGGAGTTTATTATACAGCCATAAAATGGAAAGAACCTGGATGAACCTTGAAGACATTACACTACATAAAATAAACCAGGCACAAAAGGACAAATCTTGTATGATGCCACTTACATGAAATATCTAGAATAAGCAACTTCATACGGACAGAGAGTAGATTAGAGGTTTCCAGGGGCCAGGGGAGGAGAGAATGGGTGCTAATGCTTGATGGGTACAGAGTTTCTGTTTGGAGTGATGGAAATATCCTGTTAATGGATAGTGGTGGCAGCATTGTGCATGCGATTTACACCACTGAGACCGTACACTCAAAAAATGGTTAAAGTGACACATTTTATTTTATACAAATACATATGTTCCCGCAATAAAATAAAAATAAGGAGGCTGTAATACACACTCTTTCCAGCTCTAATGTCCTACAGCATGTCACCATGCAGGTGCTGCTTCTCCACCTTCCACCTTGTTCTGCCCTTGCTGGTGTTGAACAGCCCCGTCCAGCAGAAATGAAATGAGAACCACATATGCAATTTTATTTTATTTTATTTTATTTTTTAAAGATTTTATTTATTTATTCATTTATCCCCCCTTTGCTGCTTGTGCTCACTGGGTCAGCCAACCACGCCATGCGGGCGGGCTTGCCTTCACCAGGAGGCCCCAGGAACCGAACCTGGGGCCTCCCATATGGTAAACGGGAGCCCTACTGATTGAGCCACAGCCGCTTCCCACACATATGCAATTTTAAATCATCTAGTAGCCCCATCAAAAAAGTAAAAAGAAACTGGTGACATTAATCTCCATATTTTATTTAATCCAATATATCCAAAATATTATCATTTCAGCATGGAATCAATATAAAAAAATTATTGTTTTTTTTTTTTTTTTAAGTACTAAATCTTCACAACCTGGTGTGTACTTTACATTTACAGAACATCTCGTTTTGGACTGGCTGCAATTCAACTGCAAAAAAACCACATGTGCCTAGAGGCTCCCATATTGAGCCACGCAGGCCTAACAAGGAGGCCCTCCCTTCACTCTGACCTCTGCCTGCATCTTCAGAAAAGTTCAAGGTCATCGGGGCAGGTTTGGTTCTGAGTTCCTCAACTGTCTAGAAAGGTGGCTGGGGCTGGTTACCAGGCAGAGTACAAGAGGAGTGTAAAACAGAGAACCTGGAGGTCTGCAGGGAGAACAAAACTGCAGAACTTCAGGGAAGAGACAGAAAAAGGAGTTGGCCAGAATCAGGTCTTCTTTATGTTCACGGTTTCACAACACAAAACCCCACAGACTCCCCAAAAGTGCACAGACCTCTTGTCACGTCAACTCTCCCGATTCACTGATTCAGACACCCCTGAATACCTTCTAGCTCCCAGGCAGTTGGCCGGGCCCTAGGGACACAGCTGGGCTGCTGACAGCACAGTACATAAGCGTTCTTGCTGAGGTAGGCTAGCGTGCTAAGCACTCCAGAAGCATGATCTCATTTGCTCATCACCACATCCCTATAGATCAGAACTGACTGATGGATGAGAACACTGAGGCTAAGATGGTAAGTCACTTCTGAACAGTCACACATCTCCTGAGTAGGAGAGCAGGGACCTGAAGTCAGGGACCCGAATCTGACTCTTAAGCACCTGCAACAAGCCACATTCTCTGACTTCAAAGGGTTCCCTATTACTGGGGCAACAAAGAACTCCACAATTATAAGCCCATGGGGATATGATACCACAGAAGGGATAGGACACAGGGGGCTGGAACCAGGGGGCATTGGGAAAGGATTCCTAGAGGTAACCCTTGAGTGCATCTCGAAGGTTGAGGAGCCCACCAGGCAAAAGGGGCTGGGCATTCTAGAAGGAACGGCATGTGCTAAAGACCCAGAGCTGTGAGGGGGAATGCGGTGGTCAGACGACAGTGACAAGCAACAGTGACGAGCTAGGTGATTGGAGGGTGTGGGTATAAGGAACAGAGTGGAGGGCAGTAGCTGATACCAGCTCTAAAGGGCCTAAAATCCATGGAGAAGATAATGGACTTTATCCTGTGGGCAATGGGAAGCCATAAAAGAGCTTTATCCAGAGTAATGAACAGGACCAGAGCTTCAGAGAAATCATCCTAAAAGGAGGAATCTTAAAGTTTAACTGCCTCCCCTTCTCTCCTCAGGGCTCTAAGTTCTATTTAAAAAACCATATAGGGGGGAAATGGACGTGGCTCAAGAGGTTCGGCGTCCGTCTACCATATGGAGAGACCAGGGTTCGATCCCCAGTACCTCCCGGTTAAAACAAACAAAAAAAAAACATATAGGGAGCAGATGTGGCTCAAGCAGTTGGGCACCTGCCTCCCACATGGGCAGTCCTAGGTTTGGTTCCCAGTGCCTCCTGAAGGAACGAAAATGAGCAATAAGCAAAACAAGCAATGAGGCCAACTCGGGGAAGCCCATGTGGCTCATGGTTGGGTGCCGGTTTCCCACATGAGGTCCCAGGTTCAATCCCCAGCCCCGGGTATCGCAGAAGGAAAAAAAAAAAAAAAAAGCCCATATATACAAGCAGAGATTTGTTTCACATACAGAGGCCCTGACTCCCTCTGGGATTTAATTCTCCCCAGGGCCTGTGACATTTACTTACTCTCTAGCCAGCTTTCTAAAGAGAGTTGATAAACTGCAATCCCTGAAATCTGACCAACGCAAAGCTACTGAGCACCCCCTATATTCTCGGCATCAACACTAACTGAGGTCCCAGGACAGTGGGGCTGCTGGAAGCCTTCTGCCATCTTGAGGTTGTCAAAACCTCACAGCACAGTGCTGTTTTGCCACATTTACTTGCATGGAAACATAGAAGATTTTAGTTGCAAAAAGACATAAAACACAGAACCATTTCACTACACAAATGCCCAGGCCCAGATGCCTCCTCACCCTACGGTTTTTATTGTTCATTGCTTTCAAAACACATGCTTTCCCTCTGCCCAGAGTGAGCCACCCCCTAGGCACCCCTTCCAACTCACCTGATTACCCAGTTCCATTTTCAGCTCATCAGCCTCTGAGGCTGGCCTACTTCCCAAGGCCACACAAGCGGAAAAACTTGTGCATTATACAAACAATGGAACATAACTAGGACACAAGGATACAGAAGGGGGAACCTATGCCAGTGTGTGCCAAGGAGGCAAGGATACAGGCAGAAGCTGGTGACGCAGCCATTGGACAAAATACAAAAACCCGGGGGGGTGGAGCACAGGAGGGAAAGGGTAGGCAGAGGAGGTACTGAGTGTAACAGAGGAGGGCTTAGCCACCGACAACCTGGAAAATTGAGCTGAAGACCAAGAGGCACCAAGCAAGATCACTTTACCCAGTGATAAGAGCTGAGCAGTCTCACTTTGGTTCCGATAGTCACCTGGGGGTCTGAAAGCCACACCCTGGTATGAACATTGAGAGGGCCCAAGCAGCTGCCAGCCCACTGCAGGCCGTGGGAACGGCATAACAATGTATAACCAGACCAGATCCATGGAGAGGTGCCCAGGGGAAAAGAAAGAGGCCCTCTCACATGTTACTCTGGCTAACTGATGGCGGTCCTGTTGGATGATTTTCAGAGAGAAATTTTTCAAGGAAGTGAAAGGCCACAAGTCACTCCAGCATCACTAACATCCTGACCTGAAAAATCAACCCCTTGACCCTACCAAGTAGATGGACTGTTTCATGAACTGTCTCCCTGTTTCCAAACTCCTCTGGGCCTCTGGGCATAAAGGGGGTGTTCTGGAGGAGTTGTGCCCTCCGGCCCCTTTGTTTCCACATTACCTACCAATGTCAGCCAAAGTGGGGTGCAAAGGGGAGGGCGTTGAGTTCACACAGTTCCTCTGCCTGGATCAGCTCTTTCTTGAATTAGGCTGGCTCCAATCCCACAAGGAGAACTGGGCCATGTCAGCAGACCTGGGGAGGGTAGAGGTCGCAGTAAACCAGAAGACTACTCAGTCACGGAAGGGAAGCTGGTAGAGGGGAGGAAACACAGCCTGCCGGATCCGATGGAAGATCTGAGCCAGCTTGTAGATGAAAGGCAGGGAAGAAGGAGAAGCTGCAAGGAAAAGGAAGACTTATGACTGTTCCTTCCCTCACTCCTAAACTCTTCACTCAACCCCATCTCCCATCCCTTGGAAACTCTACCAACTTGGGATTATGCAAGACTTTTAAAAACTATTTTGATGCTTAATGTTATTGGTTCTACCCACACACACATACACAACAATAAAGAATTTCACTTTCCACTTTCTCTAGTATATAGTCTCTAGTATATATTTTCTTTGCTTGAATTATGGGGACCTACCTTAAGTTTGCTGAGAAAAGATCCAAATTTATTATGTTTTCATCTAAGTTTTTGATACAAAAAAAAACTAGAAACAGCAACTGAATTTGGGGAAAGATTTTTCACTACATTCCTTTCTGTACCTTTTAAACTTTGAGCCAAGTGACAGCATTTCCTATTTTTGAAAGTAAAGTAAAATCTACCACTCTGGAATTAGAGCTTTGAATGAGTTACTGATTTTTTTTCTCTTACAGGGAGCATATATTTCATTCTTAAAAAGAAAAAAAAAAAAAATTTTTTAAAGAAAAAGAATTGACAATCTACTATCTTTTCTACTGACTTCTACTGCTGAGTCAGGGCTGCCCGGTACAGGTTGTCCTCTCCCACAGCTCTGCCCCTATGAAGAGTCAAATTGGCCACTGAGACTCAGGACCCATCAGGTGCTTCTGAAGAAGCTTGGAGCAGCCTTGGACACTGCAAGGTCAAATGGCCCTATACCTTCCCCACTTAGGGGACCAGCACTTATGAGACTAAAGGGCTTAAGAACCACAAGAGGTTTCAAAAAATTTTACTAAGTCTCTGGAACCAAGTAGAAAGCCAATGGGTAGACAAGAATGAACACAAACAATCCTTAGATTTCCTGAGAGCTACCTGGTGACTCTTTCATAAAACAGAGCAGTTCCTAAGAAATTCCTGCTCAGTGTTCAGTGACGGGGCTAAAAGGACAATGGGGAGATATGCAAAAAAGCTAGCTGAAAAAAGAGAAAGGGAAATAGAGGAAATAGAGAAGATCTGAAGATTAAATGCAGAAGTGGCAGTTTTAAAAATAGAGTAACTGTGTGACCTTGAGCCAGCCACTTTCTCTTTCTGGGTCTTAGGTTTCTCAGCCAGAGAGAGGGAAAAAATGAAGAGACTGGAATAAAGCATTCAGTTTTCCCTTCAGTTTTGAAAGTTATATAATTCTAGTCTACATCTAAATCCATAAGTTTAGATCATAGCTCACGTAGAGAAACAAAAAATAATAACCTAAAATTATGAGCTCCCATGCATACACTTCTAGAGAATAATCCTCAGGAAATAGTCAACATTGTTCACAAATATCACTTTGGGAGCTCACTTCAGTTTACACAGTGAGACAGAGAAGAGAATCAAAATGTTCAACAGTAGTGGGTTATTAAATCAATGATGGAAGTTTCTGCAAATTGGAATGTTATTTAGCCATTTAAAGCCATGTTTTAAAGAATATCCATCACCTGAGAAGCTGCCCACACTACATATGTCTACCATATGTTCTGAAAAAGCCTGCAGGTGTAATAACTACAGTAGCAGACTTACAGGTGATTTCTGGTTTCTTCTTTATCCGTTTCTCTATTCTCCACATTTTCCAAAAGGTATGAGTACTTCATTTAAAATTTAATATATTGTAAATGAACGCAATATTTCAAAACATTCTGATAAGGAAGATTTTATTTTGGGGTTCTAGTCTGAGTTCACCCCAGATGAAGGAGACAACTAATTGGCTCAGAGTCAGGCAGGGGTCAGCAGGGTAGAGGGGATTTTCTCCAGACTCATGGGCTCTCATGGATGCTGGGGCCAACTCCTGCATGTGCCCAGCAATTCCTCCTTGTTACAGAAACAGGGAGAAGTGACCCAGGAGGTACCTCCATCCCCAGTGGGGCTCACCCACAGGAGCTCTGAAAAGCACCCGCTCCCACAGGCCCAGCCCTACCCATCATCTCTTCCTCAGCAAGGGTGGGGAGGGAGGAAGGCTCCATCACTCACCTGGATCAAACCTCACCACCAAGAGGCAGAGGATCAAGGCAGCCAGAAGACTCTTCTTGAAGGGCATGGAAAAGACATGGCTCACTGCATAGTCCCAGAGCCGGCGAAGCAGCGTCAGCAGTGACAGAAACTTCTGGGAGAAGGAGCCTGGTCAGAGACAGAGCGTAACCTCAGAGCAAGTCACAACGACCAGCTTCCTTGCCTCTGAGCTTTGAGCTGTGCTGGAGATTCAGCCATGTCCCCCACAAAAGACATGTCCAAGCCCTAACCCCTAGTCCCACGGGTGTGAACCCACTTGTAAATAGGACCTTTGAAGATGCTTTTATTAGCTAAGGTGTGGCAAAACTGAATCAGGGTGGTCTTAATCTGATATGGCTGAAGTCCTTTTAAGCAGAGGTAACTGGGCACAGAAGTAGAAGCCAGACAGAGAGGCTGCCCTGTGACAGGGGCCTGCCATCACCAGAACACTACGACCTTCGGATTAAACATGGACTTACTGATACCTTGATTGCAAACTTTTTGCCTTAAAACTGTGAGCCAATAAATTCCTGTTGTTTAAGCCAACCACTGTGTGATATTTGTCATAACCACCCTGGCAAATGAAAAGAAGCTTGATTATAAGATATGAGCAAAAGATAATGAGACTGGGCCCCAATCAAGATGGTGGAGGACTCTGTCTACCCACAGAAGCTTTGAAACAGCAAGAACTAGCAGAAACATCTCTCTCAAAGGTCCAGAAAACAGTTAAAAGACTGTAAATAATGGGCAAACACCAAATCAAGAAAAAGGCTACTTAAAAACAGTCGGGGGAAGCGGATGTGGCTCAAGCAATTGAGCTCCTGCCTACCACATGGGAGGTCCCAGGTTTGGTTCCCAGGGCCTCCTAAAGAAGACAAGACAGCGAGCTGATATGACAGGCTGGCGTGGCAAGCTGATGCAACAAGAGACACAAAGAGGAAACACAATGAGACACACAACAAGCAGGGAGTGGAGGTGGCTTAAGCAATTAGGCACCTCCCTCCCACATGGGAAGTCTGGGGTTCAGTTCCTGGTGCTTCCTAAAAAGAAGAAAAAAGAAGACAGCGCACAATGAACAGAGAGCAAGTGCAAACAATGAGAGTGTGGGGAGAAACAAATTAAAAAAATCTTAAAAAAAAAAAAAAAAACAGTAGGACTGCCCGAAGTCTGGGGTTCAGTTCCTGGTGCTTCCTAAAAAGAAGAAAAAAGAAGACAGCGCACAATGAACAGAGAGCAAGTGCAAACAATGAGAGTGTGGGGAGAAACAAATAAAAAAAATCTTAAAAAAAAAAAAAAAAAAAAACAATAGGACTGCCCATCAGTCAGACAGGGCACGGAGATGATTCTGGAAGAACCATCACAATGGCTGCCCAAGGAGAACCCCAAGTTCAGTTTAAATTTGTATCGGTTGGCGACGGTGGTACTGGAAATACTACTTTCATAAGACATCATTTGACTGGTGAATTTGAGAACTATTATGTGGCCACCTTGGGTGTTGAAGTCCATCCCCTTGTGTTCCATACCAACATAGGACCTATCAAATTCAACGTATGGGATACAACTGTTCAGGAAAAGTTCGGTGGATTGAGAGATGGCCATTACATTCAAGCCCAATGTGCCACTATAATGTCTGATGTAACATTAAGAATTACTTACAAGAATGTGCCTAGGGAAGCGGCTGTGGCTCAATCAGTAGGGCTCCCGTTTACCATATGGGAGGCCCCGGGTTCGGTTCCCGGGGCCTCCTGGTGAAGGCAAGCCCGCCCGCATGGCGTGGTTAGCTGACCCAGCGAGCACAAGTAGCAAGGGGGGGATAAATGAATAAATAAATAAAATCTTTAAAAAAAAAAAAAAAAAAGAATGTGCCTAATTGGCATAGAATTCCAGTACAAGTGTGTGAAAACATCCCCATCATGTTGTGTGGCAACAAAGTGGATATTAAGAACAAGAAAGTTAAGGCAAAATCCATTGTATTAGACCGAAAGAAGAATCTTCAGTACCATGACATTTCTGCCAAAAGCAACTACAACTTTGAAAAGCCTTTCCTCTGGCTTGCTAGAAAGCTGACTGGAGACCCTAACTTGGAGGTTGTTGCCCTGCCTGCTCTCACTCACCAGAGGTCATCATGGCCACAGCTTTGGCAGCAGAGTGTGATCATGACTTAGAGGCTGCTCAGGCAACTGCTCTGCCAGATGAGGATGCCGACCTGAGAAAATGAAGCTGGAGCCCAGCGTCAGAAGTCTAGTTTTATCAGCAACTGTCCTGTGATGTCAGTGGTGCAGCATGTTTGCCACTTTATTATATAGCAAAGCAGAACATGTGCTTAATCTTTGGGATGCTGAAGGAGAGGAACGGGCTTCTGAGTGAATGTGACAGTTAAAAAAAATACCGTCATTTTTTTGCACCTGCATGTTTTGGAACACAGTTGCTTCCTTTTTGAGTTTCAAATATAAGACTACTACAGTCACATCACAACAGTGGTGAAGTCTTGTTACTGTCATTCCCATTCCTTTACATTTAGAATCAGAATAAAGTTGTATTTCAAATATCTAAGAAAAAAAATCCGTAGGACTTCGTGGTGCCTTGGTGGCCTCTCCCCCACCCCTCACTGGCTCAGGGCTCTGAGTGCAGATCCCTGATCCTAGTTCCAGAGGAAGCAATGAAACCTCCATGTACATACTGGGAGCATATGTCTGGCCCAACCTGGCGGGCAGCGGCCTGAGGGACTGTCTCAGAACTTGCCCTGTGTGCAGAAGGCAGTGCAGAGTCCTCCTACAGAATGCCTGGGAGCAGTCAAGTCGTGCCGCCTGGGGCAAGGGTGTGCTAGCTGCAGGACACACAGTGTGGTGCCTGGGACCCTGACGAAACTGTTTCCTAGGGAAGAAGGGACATGCCCGACCATGTAAACAGGAGGTCAAATGGGCAGATCTGCAAGACACGACGAATGAGCAGAAAGGACTGGGGAGGCCCCCATACTTTGGCCTGGAACTATTCTCTAAAGAGTTTTATGGAAGGTTTCAAGCACAGAGGAGAAGATCACTTGAGGAAAAGGAGCTGAAAAGGATTCAAGGATCAGAGGAAGGATCTGGAATAGAAGACCTTGGAAATTCCTTTTTAACAAAGCATGCCCCACTCCCGTACATGTTCCCCTTGTAGGCCCCTAGCTTAGTGTATGGTGTCCAGTCTTGAAGTGGTCTTCCTGAAGAAACCACCTGCTGCCCATGAAGAGAGAGGACATCAGTCTCTGAAGACACTTAAGAGCTCTAGTAAGTGAAGGCAGAGAGGATGCTGGGCAGGGCAGGGCCTTCCCAACCTTCCCCCGACCCCCACCCCCAAGCAGAGGAAGTCATCTTTATCTCTTAAGTCAAATTATCAATCGATCATGTTAGTTTCTTATTTTTCTTTGGTTATCTTTCAGCATATCTCAGCTGTGTCTGTATTTGGGCCAGCATATGAAGAAGGGGAACATCCCAGCCAGGCCAAGATGGAGGAGACAGGAGATCTAGTGAGAGCACCCCAAGGGGACAGTGACTTTCAGGAGTTAAAGTGAAGCTTCTGGGACCCAGTAATAACACACACACACACACGGAGAGTCTCCTTCCACTGCCAACTTCAGAGGGTCTGGGCCTGGCTTTATTAAGCAACTCGACAGGCTTCCTAGTCTGTGATTTGGAAGTAACTGATATAAAGCACTGCTCCCAAGCTCTTGGCAATGTGACGATGGACCCCGAGGCCCAGGGGAAGCCCAACTCCACTTTCCAGAGGCTACAGCGGTTTGGGGAGCTATATCCTACCTGCCCGGTTGAGGTTCGGGGCCTCCTCAGAGTCTGGGAGCTCCTGTGCCTGCTGTTGTCTCGCTGTGTGAATGGCCTGGAGGGCATCCAGCCGCTGCTCCTCACCAAAGGCCACAGAGCCCATTACCAGCTCCTCAGCCTCCGACAAGTGGCCCAAAGGCAGCAGCACCCGCTGCAGGTGAAGGTCTGCCAAGGCTCTGTATTCTGGAAGGCGCTGATTGTCAGGGTCTGTGAGCCAGGCATTGACAGCATCCAGTATGGCTCCAGGCTCTTGCATCTTGCTGTATAAAAGAATGCTGCAGCCCCAAATAACCCAATCCCAACAAAAAGTCAGTCCTCCACAGCTGGCTCAGCTCTCATAACCTCTCAGCTTCTCCTCTCCAGCTCCTCCCTCTGTCCTCCAGCAGTTCCCTAGGGGATGCCAACACCAGTAAGAATTAGGAACTCCTAGGACCAGTAAGAATTAGGAATCCCTAAGAAGTAGCAGGACACTCCCTCAGCTCTGACACACTCCACTACCACTACCCCACTTCACTCCTCCTAGACCCCTATCCCCTATTCCTCTAGTACACCACTAAATTCCTCCTTCTTCATCCTTTATTGCTGTGTTTAAAAGGGAACAGTGGGGAAGGGAGAAAGAGGAGCGATAAGGAACCAATTCAGTAGAGGATCTGAAAACCCTCCTGTACCTGGACAAATCCAATGAGCCAGCAGCAGGGACTTACCACAGCTCTAGGACTTTGGGGGGCAGCTTTTCAGGAACCTGGTAATGCCGAAGGACCCAGGAGAGGACTTCCCGCCACCGGTCCATTTCTGCCAGGGCCTGGATCCCCACAACACAGAGGGAGCATTTCACCTCCGAGGAGCTGTCAGTAGAAAAAGCAGTTAGGGTTTAGAAGTGGTTCCCCTCCATTCCCATTCCCATTCCCATCTCCACCTTGTAACTGTTCTTCCCCTGCTCCCAACTCAGCAGCCATCACCTCCCTCCTCATTAGCATGCAGGTAGGCCTCACAATCGGTCACATGGGCGCCTACCCAGAGAAAAACTGTCCCTTCCTCCAGGAGTTAAAAGTTCCTGTAAACCTCCTGGAGGTAAATTCACTGCTGCCCAACCCACATCTTTAGATCCAGGTGAAATCAGGTTTTTGGGTTTTTTTAAAAAGACTTATTTTATTTATTTCTCTCCCCGCTCCCCCATCCCCCATCCCCACCCCACTCCATTGTTTGCGCTCTCTCTCTGCTCTTTGTCTGTTCCTTGTGTGCTGTGTCTGCTAGTCTTCTTTTTAGGAGGCACCAGGAACCATACCCCGGATCCCCCATGTGGAAGGGAGGCAACCAATCGCTTGAGTCACATCCGCTCCCAGGGACAAATTAGGTTTAAATGAGCTGGGGGTTGTGTACAGCTGGGAAGAGAGCTGGAGCTAAGGCTTTCTTTAGTGAAGAAATGGGCAGCAAGCTAGGCTGAGTGTGAGTAAAGGAACTCCTTGAATGGCCCGTTAGCACCACCTAGTGAGGTACCTCCAGACACCCAGAAGCACAGCTTTCAGCATTCATTGCAACAAGCCAAGCTCCCACCCAAGCCCCCAAAAACGCCAGGCCCAGGGCTCCCCAGTTCATTTTTCTCTGGGGTCAGCTTTGACTATTCTACCTACCACCTCCCTGGTAGCCACCCTTACAATGCACAGAGAAATAATACTCTCAACTGCCAGAAGAGGCCGGCAGTGTTTTAAAGTGCAAGCTTTTCTCTGGATGAATTCTTTCATCCAATCTTTCAACAGGACCAGAAAACTGCTCCTACCCTGGTCCCCAGTTCCCAGCAGTAGCTGAAGTCAGGCACCCAGGAGAGGGCTGTGCCACCTGCTTACTGAAGCCCCATTTGCTGATATAATTCAACATTTAAGACACATTCTACTTTCCCATCATGCTTTTCTGCAAAGGGACAGGGAGCTTCCCACGGAGCAAAGAATTGGCCGTGGGCTCCCACGAAGCCCTCTCACACGACCTGACCACCTCTTGCTCCTTGTGCAGTGCCTCGGTTTCCTGCTCTGTAGAATGGGCACGTGATGGGCAGCCCACCTTCCCGAGAGGAACCGCTAATAAACCAAGGTGCAACCTGGGCACGACAGACAGAAGTCCTGAGATCTTGAGCCCCTCCCGAGAGCACCGGGAAAGGCAGCGAGCCCAGCACGTACGTGCCCGCCAGCTCCTCGGCCTGGGCTCGGCAGGCCAGGCCCAGCCAGGCGCGCTCGCACGTCTCCAGCGCGGCCGGGAAGTCCAGGTGCACCACCAGGTGGTCGGCCGCCTCCTCCAGCAGAGCCACGGCGGGCGGCGGCGCCAGGGCGGGGCGCACCGGCTCGCTGCTCCGGAGGGGCCCCCCGAGGCCCCTGAGCGGGGCTGCCGAGGTCGAGAGGTCGCTCTTCATGGCCGGCCTGGGCTCAGGGCCGGGCTCCTGGGACGTCAGAGTGGCCGCCGCCTCAGCTGCCCCGTCGGGGGCTCCCGGCTGTCCCGTGTCGGCCTGGGAGAAGAGCGGGAGGCCTCACTCCCCGGCCCACAGCCCTTCCCGAGGCGGCTCCCCGGAGAAGGAAGAGGAAGGGGCCATCGGAGGCGAAGGCCGGGCCTGCCCGGGGACTGCTCCCGTCTCAAAGCAGCCGGGGCACCTGGGGAGCCAGTTCACACCTCGGATCTGCAGACTCGCTGCATCCCTGGAATACCTGGCCCTAGCTCCTCGGGCCCCACGGCCAGTGCCGGAACCACGTGAAACCCGGAGGTGCGGCGCCAGGATCCTTTTCATATACAAGAGACAACCCCTCACCGCGGGCGCTGGGCAGCCGACGCCGACTTCTTTCCGACTCCCACAGTTCGGCAGACGCGGCTTCCCGGCGGCGCGGGGGACTCTGGGAGTTGTAGTTCTCCGGCTCGTGGCTCAGTCGCCCTCTTGAGGCGAAAAAGGAGCGTTCGGACTACAACCTCCAGCATACTGCGCCCCAGGAACTGTTCCGGTCCCGGGAGAAAACAAACCCGCACAACTGCTTCGGGGTCGGAAAATAGCAGATAAACCGTTAAAAAAAAAAACAAAAAACAAAAACAACCACCACCACCCGAGGCTCTCCTGCGTAATGAGGAGGTCTCTTTACTAACTGGTTCCAGCCGAGGCCGCACAGAAGAAATTCTAGTAACGGAGCTGGAAATCCATGCAAGCCTCTAATTCTGAGTTTCTGTAGGAGTGGCAGACCAGAAAAGGCACTGAGAGGAAACATCGGAACCTGCCTCTTTTCCTGAGGAGGTTCGGCCTCCTGGGTCTAGCCTAGAGCGCTTACAGTGCCTGGCACTGTGCTGGATCAGTGTGCGTGCAGTCACATTTCATTCATCCCTCACCCCAGTTTACAGGTGAGGAAATTGGGAGTTTATTGAAATAATTGGAGCTCATTGAAATAATTTGCTGAAGGACACACAAACTAATAAGTGACAAAAACGAAGTCAAACCAAGTCCCTTTTGCCTCAGAAGCTCGTGTATTTAACCACTATTCTGTTCTGCGGGGACAAGACCAAGTCTATGTTTTCTATTGGGGGCGGGGGTGCACATTCATCACATAAATAAGTTACCTAAGCTCACTGAGGCTTCGTTGTCTCATATAAAATAGGAATATTGTCAACAGCAACAAAAAAAAAACTACACAGTGTGCGATGCAATTAATGAAGTGTTGGAACAGATTAGGTATTCAATAAATTGAAGCTATAATAATGATGACATAATGTTACATGTATGCATACATTGATTCTGTCCTTCACTGAGGCTTTGCTGAGCCTCCCAAGTTTATCCTAGGTCTTCTGAGCTTTAGCTTCTCCCCCAGTTCCCTACCTTTTGAACTGTCTCTAAAGCTGCTCTAGAATCCTTTGCTCCCCTGGGTATTAGATTAGACAGGCAAGGCACAAGGTCATACATCCCCTTTCCATGTCAACAGGCAGAGACCCGCCCATCTGCTGGGCTTCTAGGTCTCTGCAGAAAGTTCTCATGCAAAGCTGAGGTAGAAATATCAAATCCATCAGACTCTGAGGAAAGAGAAGTGTGGGTTCTGTACTACACAAGATGATGAAGCCAGGACTTCACTTATTCCACAAACACTTTTTGAACACCTACTAGATACCAGGCCCAGTTCAAGGCACTGGGGATCCCATGTTATGGCAAATCCTGGTCCTGGTGCTCAGGGCTAGCCCCTGTTGGAGGGTCACTTTGGGACACTGCCCTGGGGACCAACGTATTCTCAGGGAGCTTCAGCCTCAGCCCGTCTTCATGACCAGGCAATGTTCATTCCCCCCATTGCAAACTCTGGAGGCAAAGCAGAGATCCCTGGAAAATGTGAATCAGTCTAAAACGGATTTAAAAATGTTCATCAGTTCTGCCTCAGATTTGACATTAGACAGCAAGGATCATTAGTAACAACATAATTATTGAGTTACAAAAACAACATTTTTTTTCTCAGAACTGGGTTTATAAGTCTGCCCTGAAAAATCAGGGGAGCAGGAGAAGCAACAGAAAATAGACGAGTTGAGACTGGCACAACCGCATCACTTTACGTCCAGGAGAACCACCAAGTGATTGCTGCCTGGGAAGTTCCCTTCCTTAATCCCTAGCAAGAAGTTTCTTGCTATTCCAAATACGTCCAGGAGATGGCAGCACAGCATTAAAGGAAGCAGGCTCACCAGAAATACATAACCCTGTTTAGAGGTATGATAGCTAAAATGCGGTTAAACAATTTGGGGAGGGGAGGGAAATACTAAAAATTATACAAAAATATGATTGTATTCCATTTCTGTGCATCACCCAATTTTCACCCTCATCATGGTCTGTATGTCTGGGGGTACAAAGATGCTTAGCCTGCCTCAGGGCCCAATGAGTCCATTGTTTTATAGTAGAGCAAGCACTCAGCTGGGAGATCAGAGATCACTTAGCATGCTGATTCCTTCGTTGACTTAGCCACGTGGCCCCTGGAAAGTCACCTAACTTCTTTGAGCCTCAGTTTTCTCATCCGAGGACCACAATGCCAGCCCTTCCACTAAGGCAGGGGTTCTTAAGCTCTTTTGTACCACAGACCCCTTTGCCAGTCAGGTGAAAACCGCAGACCACTTACTAAGTCCACACTATACTGTGTATTATTTAATAAATATATCACACCCACACCATGTCCTCACAAGAAAAATGTTTTTTTGAATTTCACTTTAAGCTCACAGACCCCTTGTTAAGAACCCCTGCACTAAAGTGTTGCATGGATCAGCTGAAATCAGGTGACAGCCCACAGAACCCTGTAAGTCCCTGGAATCAGTCCAGTGGATAGAAGCGAAGATGGTGTCATATATTGGGGGATGTGTAAGGAGAAAAGAGACTCTCTTTCCATTTAAAAGTTCTCTGATCTTACTTTCTGACCCTGGAATCCAACTCTTGACTCTTCCATCCGAAGGTCAAGGTGCCCGTTTCTGCAGTCAGCCCAGCCTCTGCCCCCACCCCCACCCCAGCCCCGAGGGCAAGCTGGTTCCACCCCTTCTGCCAACAGAAAGCCTCCAGAGCCACCCCTGGGAACACATCCTGTCTAGCCAGAGCCCCATCCAGTGCAGGCACGTCTCAGATGCAGTAGGATCATGCCCAGTGAGGACCTTTAGCCAGAAACAAGCCAAAGTGATAAGAATTGGCAGGGTGGAGATGGTGTTTTTCCAGGATGGTCAAGGGGCGTGCCTCCCTCGTCCAGACCTTCGTCAGTTAGATGGCATTTTTATGGCTCTTTTAAAAAGCTTGGACTGGGAGTTCAGGGCACAGTTCAGTGCTTCCTGTTTGTTTCTCTCCATATAGACACAGCAGAAATCTTGCATGGCCTCTGAGCATAGGAAGTAATAACCATAATCATAATAATCCTGTCTAGTAGTTTGCAACAATAATGATGGCTCAATTTCTATAGTTCAGTATTAACGACGTGCTGGGTTCTGTTCTAAGTGCTTTACATTTAACTCATTTTAATAATCAGTAGCCCTATGATGAAGGTCCCCAGTATCATCCCTATTTTGGGGGGGGGGTACCGAGGGCCGGGGATTGAACCCAGGACCCCATATGTGGGAAGCCGGCACTCAACCACTGAGCCACATCCGCTCCCCTGAGATGTTTTTTTTTTTTTGTCTGTTTGCTTTTTTGTTTTTAGGAGGCACTGGGAACTCCCATGTGGAAAGCAGGCACTCAACTGCCTGAGCCACATCCGCTCCCCTATCCCTATTTTGTAGAAAAAGAAACTGAGGCACAGAGGGGATAAGTAACTTGCCCAGGGTCACAGAAGTGCGTAGCAGAGCTGGGATTGAAATGTAGGCCATGTGGCTCCACAGTCTTTCTTCTTCACTAGTACCCACTCCTAGCTCTTCAACATACTTTCACTTATCTTATGTGATCTTGACAGCAAACCTGTGGGAAAGGTAACACAGGTATATTATCATTCCTATTAGTAGATGGGAAACTGGAGCTCACAAACTTTGCCCACGCTCCAAACAGATGGCTCCAGTGGCAAAGCTGGGACAGTACCTGGAGGTTCTAACCTGATTCCATACCCAGGAGCCATTCTTTAAAGGACCATCAAGAACTCCTCTTCATCAGTCTTGAAGGTGACTGGGGAGGCTCCTCTCTGGAGGCTTGTTGGCCAGTTGCCATCTTTTCTCACCCACCCCCAGGAGTCAAACTATCCACTCAGAGAAGGCTGAGCAAATCTCCGAGAGGCCAGATCAACAGACTGGGTTCCCTCTGCAAGCCTGAAAAGTGAAAGAAGGAAAGGATGCTCACTGGGGACAAGTCAGCCCTGGCTCTGTCAAAGAAGGCTGGAGAGATTGGAAAGATGCTAGGTCCTCCTTGGGGTCTTTCCTGATCCCACCTAATTCTAGCTGAACACTCCTCCTCCAAAGCCCCACTGCACTTTGCTTTATGCCTCTCTCATGTGCCTTTCCTTATAGCTCTTTGTATCTACTGATTCTCCTGTGATTCTACTGATTCACTGATTCTACTGTGCCCTTCCTGAGAACGGGGACAGGGTCTCACTCAGTGGAAAGCAAGAGGCACGCACTGCTTCAGGGGGTCTGCCTCTCCTGGGCCATTCTGCATTGTCTGGTCTTGACATTCAGGCAGGTGAGGACAGTGGGACAAGGTTGGAAGCTGAGACATCACCCGCCCTGACACAGGCCCCTCACCCCAACAAAAGAGAGACACATAGGGAAATGGCTGTGGCTCAATTGGTTGGGCTCCCATTTACCATATGGGAGGCCCCAGGTTCGATTCCTGGAGCCTCGTGGTGAAGGCAAGCTGGCCCATGTGGCACTGGTGAGCTGATGCAGCAAGATGACGCAACAAAGGGAGACAAGCAGACACAGAAAAATGCACAGCAAATGGACACAGAGAGCACAAGCAGCAAGGGGGGTGGGGATAAATAAACAAGTAAATAAATAAAAAAGAAATAAACTATTCGTTTTTAAAAAGAGAGAGAGAGACACATAAAGGTGTTTCCAGACACTGGTGTCCCCACCCTGCCTTCTTGCCTACAGGTAATTTTCAAGGTTCCTTCTCATGTTCTCTTCCCCAGGAGAGAGACTGCACTTAGGGAAATAATTGAATAAATTCTTACACCCTTCATCATAGAAATTTAGACTCAGAAGGAAATTTACAGCCAAGGAAATCGAGGCAGCGTACGTTGAGCAATAGCCCAATATCAGAAGAACCCAGCATTCCTCACTCTGTCCCACCCTGTCCCAGAAAGGGTCTCACTTTTGCTTCGTTCTCCCTAGCCCTGACATCCCTGCCATTGATCACACTTTGGGGGAATTTATGGCATCAAAGGTCAGTGTTAATGCACCGATACTGGCTGGGAAGAACAATACTCGGAGCTATTACCAGCCATTAACATCCACCATGCCAGGGCTTCCTCCCCCCCCCCCGCCCCCACACATACACACATACCCCTCATGGAGAACAGCAGTAGTTCTCCACCTGCAGTTTGCACACCCCCAGCAGGCTTTCAGGGGAAAACGGGGTAGAAGGGTTCTCTCTCTCTCTCTAGGTATATATATATGTATGGGGGGGCCCCCCCCCCCCCATTGTTTTGCACTGTCTGCTCTCTGTGTCTGTTCGTTGTGTGCTCATCCTCTTTTCAGGAGGCACTGGGAACCGAACCCAGGATCTCCCATGTGGGAGGGAGGCGCCCAATGGCTTGAGCCACCTCTGCTCCCTCAATCTATTTTTAATATTCCAAGCAGTAATTTTCTATTTACCTGAGTTAACGGTACAAATGTTAGATGCACTTTACTTAGCAGAAAAAAACATTTCAAAACACAGGATTGATGGGAGGGGGCAATTAAAAGTGGTCATAATTACTTAAAAGACTGGGAATCATTGACAGAGTATTTACCTCCCAAGTAACTTCCCAAAGCTATAGGAACAGTGGAATTCGGAGTCAGCAAGCCCTGGCAAAGGCATTTGGGAAGCTGGGAAGGGAAGGTACAGTTGGGAGGACTACCAGAAATCTTCACACAAATTTCACACCTTCTCCCAGTGAGGACAGTAAGAAAGGATAGCATCCTGGTAGTTTCAGTTAGCACTTACAATTGAATTTCTTACTCAGTTGACTATAGCATGTAAAATGAACTCGGCTCAACATTGACCCATATGCCCAGAGCCTAAACGAAATAAAGTATTAAGTATAAAGTAAATTTTGTATATTGTTTTAATTATTGTTGTTAGACTGGATCTCAAGGGCGTCTTGGTAGCCCCAGACCTCGCCTAGTGTCTGTGCTCTGGAGATACTCTGAACCCCACTGAGAACTTGTTTCTGGGGCAGAGAAGGAATGACACAGGATAGAACACGAAAAAGTTGGTAAAGTGAGGAAAACAGGCAGCTGAGCAGATTTTTTTAACAAACGTAAACTCATTTTACGTTCCATTCAGTTCCATTCAGAAGTCGCTAAGGGTTTTCTCAGCCCAGCTCCAGGCTCCCCGGTTTTGCAAAGGCCTCTCTTCCACAAGGCAGTATGGCTCAGAAGAGGTGGCCCTTCCTGCCGCCCGCCCCGCGCGCCTCGAGGTGGCGCCATTCACATCGCGCCTGCGCGAACGGCGCCCCTTGGAGTTGTGCGGTGTCCCAGCCGCCGCCGCCCCCTGTTCCCGGCTCCACGCGATGTGGGCCTTGAGGCTGGAGCTCAGGGGCCTGCCCTTCTTTCTGGGGGCCGTCTCAGTTGTCTGCGGCCCCCGGGAGGAGCCTGCCCTCCACGGCCGCCCCTGTCCCTTGTCCTTGTCGGGCCTGGCTGCCCCGCAGGCCGGATGCCTCCAAGCGTGCAAGGACTTGCCTGTGGGACTGTCTCTGGGAGGGAGGAGCGTCAGGAATGGCGACGCTCAGGGCCTGCTCTTTCTCGTCCCTCCGGAAGCTCCTTCGCACTTTTGTGCCAAGTCTGAAATGTAGCGGGATGGTGGAGGGGATCACAGGAAGGCAAACCACACCCTTCCCCAAGCCCTCCCGACAAAGGGCCATTGCCTGGGCAGCGTGAATGAGTGGGCGAGTCAGCCAGACTCGAGGGACCAGAGAGGAGAGAGGTGGAAAAACAGGAATCACATGTTGCCAGAGCAGACAAGGGCGTTCGTGTGTTCACAGGCTGTGATGGAAACCACCGCAATCTCACCGCCTGTGAAATAAACAGAGATGAAAGGGCGCCTCTTCCTCCCTTTCTAGGGACGTCACATGGGGGACTCGGTCCACCCTTGATTTCTCTTCACAGACATTTCTCATTATGGCTTTCACAAGCTGCCCCTTGTTCCCAGAATCTCCATTTTCCACACCTAAGAAAACATTCTCTGGGATTAAAGGAGGTTTTAACAGATCTTCCCGGAGTTTTACAACCTGAGATCCGATTGTTCAATATCTGCACGTTTTTTGTCATTTAATTGTTTTTGTTCAAATGATGTATCCTCAGAGTAAAAACAATACAAACAAGATAGAAAAGTACAAAGAGGATAAGAATCACCTGAAATCCCTCTAGCCATAAGTGACAACTTTTAACATTCTGATGAACATCCTTCCACAAACACATCGTTTATGTGGAGGGTTATACATAATCACACTGCCCTTTAGCCTGACTTATTCACTCACAATATGTAATGGAAGTCTTTTCTATTCTTCAAGTGGATATTGGTATTACCCACTACCGACAAGAAGTCAAATAATCATGTTGTGACTAGTGACAATTTACATGCTTATAGTCCTTTGTAGCTAAAAAGCAATTGCACACACATCCTTTATGTAACACGAAGCTAGGAGACCTCTGGGGATTCTTTGTGTGTTTGTCTAATAAACCCTCACATTTGTATAGTCCTTTACAACATAAAAAACCTTTTCACATTATTTTATTTGATTGCCACAAAGTGAGAGGATCATAAGTGAGGTAATAATGACTAACAACAATAGTCACAACTACATTTGTGAGGAAATTAGTGTGTGCCAGACTCTGTACAAGGCCCACCCGTCACCAGCTTTGTCTCCTTCGAGTCTCATTATCCCCATTTTTTTTTTTTTTTTTTAAGGAGGTACCAGGGATTGAACCTAGGACCTTGTATATGGGAAGCAGACACTCAACCACTGAGCTACATCTGCTCCCCTTATTATCCCCATTTTAGAGAGAACATAACTAAGGTTTATAGAGGTTAAGTGATTTGATCAAATTTCCACAGGTAATCCAGGTGGGATTCTAACCCAGGTGTGTCTAGTTTTAAAAATTGATGTTTTTAACCACTGCATTATACTGCCTCTCAACAATTAACCCTTGTGCAGCAACTTTACAAAGCACTCTCACCTATCTATCTCCATTGGATAGATAAAGAGACCAAGGCCAGAGGGGTCCAATGATTTGCCTAATGTCTCAGAGGGAGGATTCTAACCCTTTCTATTGTAAGCCTACCACGGTTTCCACTACATTCTGCCGGTCTCTTTCTAATAACTAAAGGTGTCGGGTATCAAAACTCTTCCTTCAAAAAAAAAAGAAAGTTCTTGCAGGAGAAGGAAGGTCGGCCTTTTCCATAGACGCCAAGCTCCTTGCCACATCTGGGGGAGGGTTGGGAGGGAGCATGTCAAGTTGTGGACCTCAAATCAGGTCTAAACCATCCCTTCTTTACAGCTTTCTTGGGCTTTTGGCATAAGGCAGAGTTGGTCTGTCGCCTCCTTTTCTTGTGGCGAAGAGGGAGAGCGAGAGTTTATTCTTCAGGATACGAAACTGGAGATGATGAAACAAAATGGAATGAGATGCAGGGAAACCACTTAAACTTCGGGCGGGTGGAAGGCACATACAAGGAATTAAGCAGCAGCTTCTTGATGAACGTGCAAAGAGTTGTTTTGTGGAGGCAATGAGGCAATCGCAATTAATCTTTTCCTCTTTCAAGATAACAATTTTTATTTATAAAGGGCTCCTTTCTGGAATGAGCTCAAAGCACTTCCTGGGTGCTGGCTAAAGACTCCACCCAACCAACAATCTGGTAGCTAGGAAAAGAGAGAGGTGATTATCCCCATTTTATAGACGGGGAGACAGAAGAGTGGAGCTTTGCTGGAAATCAGCTCACAGAGAGCTGAAAATGAAAGGCAAGCCACCGAATAGGCCCCTTACACTCCCACCCACCCCCAGTGCAGGGTGTTTCCAGAAGAGCCTCCTGAGAAAGGACAGCCCACTTGCTGGCCAGAGTAAAGTGGGAACTACAGCTCCCAGCAGACACTGCGAGGAGACAGGGTCGTGCCCCTCGTGCCCATTCCAGATTCCCAAATATGGAGACAGACTGAGTTTTGAAAGAGGAACAGAATGCTCACCCTTAGAGGGAGGGGGAGGGAGGATGAGGTAAGTTTGGAATATTTAACTCTATCACCCAAATGTCTACACGGTCTTTGAAATGTCACAGCCAAAGTCATGATCTTTTGTTAATAAGCCTAAATCAGGCAATGAGTTCAGCAGAATCCTATCCTTCTCCTAGGATTAGGTGTGGGCTGACAGGGGCTGTGGCAGTCCTAGGAGGGCAGATACCTTTTCTCGGAGTCTGACCAGGTCAGAAAGTGATGGTTGGGGTGGTGACGATGATGGTGCTAGTCTTGGTGGGAAATGAAATCTGACCGGAGAACAGCTGTCCTGTTATGGGCGCAGATAAGCCAAAAGCTCGGGGCTGGCAGCCAGGCATGCTCAACTGAAGGAAGACAAGCAGCCGTGGGAGGACAAGGGTTACTCTTTTTCTGCCTGGGAAGCTGCTCAGACTGCCTGGTGGGAAAGGCAGCAGAATCAGAAAACTCTTTCTCCTATTCTGTTTTCATTCTGTCAACAAGCATTTATTAAGGCCCCTTTGTCCAAGGCACTGGGCTGGATGCTAAGGGGAATACAAAACAAAAGACAGAATCTCTGCCCTCAGGACGCTTACTATTGGGAAGGGGGCACCAATTGGGAGAGGTGGAGCAGAAGGGGAAAAGGGACAGACCGGGCAAGGCAGTGGGTTATTTCTATTCTTCATCCAATATTTATTGATTGATCGCCCACCATGCATCAGGTGCTGTACCAAGCCACTTGTGGAATCCAGTGATGAATAAGCCAAAAGAAAAGGTTTCTGTCCTTATGGATTTTGCATTCTGGGACCCCTGGATGTCTGGGGAAAGTGTTTCCAGGCAGAGGGAGTTGCAAGTGCAGAGACCTTAAGATGGTAATGAGCTTGGCTGAGTTTGAGAGTAGAAAGTCACTACCATTGAAGGGGTGTGGATGGGGGAGAGAGATGAAGTCAGAGAGCTAGGCTGGGGTCAAATCACACAGGGCCTTATAAGGATGAGAAGTTTGAATTTCATTCTAATGATAATGGAAGCCATTGTTTCTAAGCAGTGGGTTCCTGTGACCTGATTTGAATCTCCAGATGAGTGGAACTGACTTCTAAAGGAGTTCCAAGTACTGAGGAGAGCTGTCACCCAGCTTGGATGGACAAGAAGGGCTTCCCACCAGGACGGGATATAAGCTGAGCTCAAGACCCAAACAGGATTCAGATTTAAGGAGAAGACATTCCAGTTGGGAGGAACTTCAGGAGCAAGGTGGAGTGTCTATGTGACATGCTCAGAACACCTATTCACCCACAGATGTGGTCAGGTGCTGGAGACATGGTTGGGGTTTGGGGAGAGAGGATTGGGAGGATTTTGGAGGTCTCTACGGCAGAAGTTTCCGAATCTCATGTTAGCGGTAACAGGGAGCCTTGAATGCACATAGGCAATTGTCACAGGCCTAACTGTCCATCCTGATAGCTTGTCTCCCCATGATTACAGCTACTTTCCCCAATAGCCACAGAGGGCCAACACATCCCCCTAAGAGATTCATGTTGAAATCAAGGTGATGTACAAGGTGATGTACAAGTTGTACAACTCCAGGGGGCGCCATTTACATCGCATTGTAATGCATGTGCATAACACAAACCTCAAGGTGAATGGCACCCTCTGGAATAGGGCAATCACTGAGGACTGAATAACGCCTTGGAAAATAAAGTACTTCACCTGCTGAAAGGCAATGCAATGCTTTAGAAGCTTTCTTAACCCCCAAGATCAAGGCCCAGCTGAACTGGCTGCAGCGTGGAGTGAGGAATGGGGAGGAGAAGGAGAATGGGGTAGGGGAGAGGTGGAAGGGAGGGTGGAAAAGAAGAGAGCTAAAAGAGGAGGTGGGGAGCGATGTAGCTCAAGTGGTTGGGCACCTGCTTCCCATGTACGAGGTCCTGGGTTCAATTTCCAGTACCTCCATTTAGAAAAATAAAAGGAAGTCAGAGAAGAAGCACTTTGCTTTGATCATCCATTTGCTGAGCAGAATGTGAGAGGGAAGTAAAAGGGTTGGGAAGACAAAGAGTGACAAAAGAGGAGAAACGGCTTGGTGAGGTAGCTGAGCTATAAGTGATTTGGGTGGACTTGCCCTGTGGCTTGGCTTACTCCCGTGCGGGATGGCGGATATCACAGTGCACGGTCTATGGAACTCAATTGTGGCAAGCTGCTGAGGCCACATTTTGGGGGGTGGGGTGGGGGTGGGGATCTAGTGAAGACTCTACCCATGAGATATAGCAGGAACTAGATAGGTAGGATAAGTTGTAAGACTAAGCTCCTCATCATAAAGGTACCCTTTATACCTGAATTTGGGGGAACCACAGTGCCTTTCCAATAGGTCAAAGCAGAATAAATTCAAACCAAATGACATTCCCTGCCATGCCTTCTTCTCCCTGCTATGGAGTCAGCAGCGTGTTATGTGGCAGGCTTCCTAGGAGAGGGGCAGGGGCTGGGATGTGTGGGATTGGTGTGTTTTCTGTTGGCCGGATGCAATTTAAATCCTTAAGACTAGGAAGTAGCAATAAACCATGCCCCTGGGTTGTCACATCCCTCAGACAGAGTAGAAGCAGCAGATTCTAAAGTGAGCCATGGGGACGGATGTGGCTCAAATGGTTGGGTGTCCGTCTCCCATATGGAGGGACCCGGGTTCGATCCCTGGGACCTCCCGGTAAAAATAAATAAATAAATAAAAATAAAAATAAAGTGAGCCATGATATTTAACAACCAGTACCCAGATTCCCATAACGTTACCTCCCCAGCCTCTCACCTTCCCTCCCTTCCCATGTAGTCACTGCATCTGGGACAGTACTGCCTTTTACTTCCTGCACTAAATACAACTGCCATATGGCTGCCAACACAGCTGTCGTGCCCTGCCCCACCCTGCAGATGCCCATTTTCAAGAACTAGTGACAAAATTGCTTGACTTCAGCACGGCCTCAGGGCTACAGCTTTGGAAGCATGTGGAAAGAATCCTTGATCCTTTGAACTATCCAAAATACCATAGCTATGTCCCATCCCCACGGCTGAGCACTTCCACCCACCTGCTTTCTCACCTTCACCTCCACGGGCAGAACTGTGCAGCTCAGTCCCGCACCTGGGCTCCAAGGGATGATGTAGCCTTGACTGAGGGGTACAGCGATTTACTCCCCTTGGGGGGAGGGTGGCCAGTACAGCCTCTCCCAGGAGCACGGACTCACCCTCTCTACTAGAAGTGGCTTGCCCATCAACCTTAGGTTCCAACCTCTGCCCATCTCCCCAGCCTTATTTCTCACCATTTCCCTCTTCACATCCACAGCTCCCACCAGAAAGTCCTCTCTGCCATGTCACCAGCCCATTCTGCTCTCTCCAGCCCCAGCACTTGGAGCAAATTGTCCCCTCTTCCTGGAAGCCCTTCTTCCCTCCCCTTCCTGGACTGGCTAACTCATTTTTAGCTCCCAGAGTTCCTGAGTTCCTCTCCACCACTCTCAGGTGGATTAAGAAACCTGTCTGTACTCAGGTAGTGCCCTGGACCCACCTGTACACTAACCATCTGTTCACTTACCAGAACCCTCACCATCTCCACCACTGAACTCTGAACTCATCCAGGGGAAAGAAAAGCATATTTCATTTCTCTGTTTCCAATTCTGAGCCCAGTGAGGTGCTCTGTGAATGTGAGTGGAATGAATGGATGCCCTGAGCTCCGCCAGGTGAACTGAAGAAGGAAGTGGTGGTCTAAGTGGTCCAGGCCCATCACCTGTCTAATTAATGAACACATCCACCTCCTGGAGAACTGACTTCTCCACCACCCTCTCTGCCCTCCCTCTGCCTCCCCATCCCCACATCGCCCCCCCACCCCACCCATCTGGCCAGTCTCTGCCTAACCCACACACATACTGCTCCCCTCTGGTGCTTGTTTGACTGAGAAAATTCTGGGTTACCAAAAAGAGCACATTATGCCCTTGGATGGCAAGCCTTCTTCTGCCTCCAACTCTTCCTAAATCAGGGAAATTTGGCTGCTTAGTACCCTTTTCACCCCCTCAGAATTACCCTCACCAACCTGTGTTGGACCAACCTCCCACCCCATCTCACCAATTAAGGAGGGAATACAAAACCTCAGAGATGGGCTAGAGGTGAGCAGTGAATTCCATTTGAAAAAATAGGGTTCATGAAGGAAAATATAGGGGTTGAGACAATCAGTATTTAGCTGGGGAGGCTGAGGGAGTTGGGGCAATAAGGTTGGAAGGAAAAGGAGATGAGAGATCAGCAAGAGCCCTTCAATTTACTCAGTGTTGTCACAGAATTCCATGGTGGGGGTTATCTCCCATTTCCTGAATAAACCCACATCTGTCTGCTTGGAGTCAGGGTGGGAGTCAGGGCAAGACCCCTGGAAGCTCTTCCTGCCCTGGAATTCCACGCTCCCGGCCAAGCTGTGGCCTGCCTGGGACCCGAGTGCCGTTGGAGCTATTTTTGATCTGCAGTAATTTAGAGTAATTTAACTGGTCCAGAGTGGACAGAAAGCATGTTCCTAAAGGAGGCGATTCACTAGTTCAGGAAGGCCTGGGGCAACACTGTGAACCAAGAACAACAGTCCCCAGTGTTCAGGGCGCAGTGGGTTAAGTGGGTAATCTCCCAAGAGCCTAACCCATCAGCAGAAAGGGGACAGGGCAAGGACCATGAGCCCTCAGAGGCTTCCGAATGCTCTGCTAACCACAGCTCCTTCCGCCATTTCTAACCCCTTGCTCCGACTCGCCCAGGGCAGCCTATGGACCAGGCTTAAGTGCAACAATCACCCTACAAGGGGCTAATTCGTATCCCCATTGGACTGAGGTTCAGAAAGGTCGACCCTTGCCTGAGGTTCCCAGCTGGCAAGTGGCAGAAATGTGCCTCCACTGCTGCTCCCCACATGCTCCCCACTTCTCAGCAACAGAGGAACCGATTCAATGAGTCAGTCTAGTCTCAGCTCCACTGAGTTCTCGATGTCCAGCAGATACTTGGATGTGGGCACACAGCTTGCCTCAGAGGAGCAACATTTATTTGTGAAATCCAAGGTGTCCTTTGTCCTGGCTGGGGTAGTTCCTTGCAGCAAAACAAGAACTCGAAAGGCTGTGCAGATGAGAGCAGGCTTGGAGGGGGGAGGCCAGGCCTGCGGAGGAGTCCCAGAATAGAGGAAATGCCCACTCTCCTGACCTTACTGACTTGTAAGGATAAAATACAACCACTTGTGTAATAGAACATCGACTTGTTTAAAGTGCCAAAATCCTTAAGTCCTTGTGCATCTGAAACACCAGCTTGAAATGTTTCATTGATATTCTCAGGTATATGTATAAATATATAAATCTTTTTACTGCTCAGATGGCTCAGCCTAAGTATCGAGGCATCCTAGGGTTCTCCGTGATTCTCATAGATCAAATCACCCAAACTCAGCAAAATTCCAAGTCCTTGACAAGGTCCGTCCCTCCTTAGCTGTCCACTCTTGAATGGGCAGCCTCAGTTGCACTTTTCTGCACAAGTCAAGCTCCTTCTCATCCCTGGACTTTTGCAAACTCTACATCCTTACCTTAGAATCCCTGGTATGAGATCCCTACCCCACACCCTAGGTCAGCATTATCGTGTCTTGCAAGCACCTTATCTTCAATAGATGGTGCAGGACATGTCGCAGAGCAGGTACTCAGGAGTGTGTGATGACTATGTGAATTTCCCTCATCTTCCTCCCCCACCCCTGCTCATGTGTTTGTGGCTAGGGAGATGGCGATTATTCTGACCTCATCGTGTGGGGATGCCACAGAGATTAGCTAATTAGCAGTGGTACAGCTCTCCCTGCACTTTGTGTTAATGTTTAACAGAAACCACTGGGAGTGTGGTGACCCAGGAAGACAATGGAGGAGCCCATGGCCTTCTTAGATCCCCCTTAGAACAGTCGCCCAGTTCTCCTCCCACTATTCTCACACTCTTCTACAGGAGGCCTGAGCCTTGACCAGCCCTGCTCCCTGGGCCCCACTCTCTTCTCTCAGCCAGGCATACCCCCAGCACCCCAGCCTAGAGGCTGAGCCCCACCCCACCATCTCCCGGGACATTGCCTCTCCCTGTGGGAGACTCTTCTTGCAGCTGTGAGATAGAGGGAGGCTTGGGAAGCATTAGAGGGTTCTGGAGGCCACAGTCACCTGCTGCCAGTTCCCCCTACTTCCTCTTTCCCAGGATTGTGGGGGTCCTGGAATATGGAGAAGGGCCTGGGGAAGGTTCTTCCCTACCACAAAGAAATGGAGTGGAATGGTCCCTGAGTAAATATCAAAGCTAAAAGTCCCTGCCAGCTGGAGACCATTAGGAAAACCCAGCAAAGCCATGAATTATCCTCTATTTACTCCAGAAACAAACTGATTGTTTGAACTTTACTTAAGACAAATGCATGAAGCAGAGTTTCAGCGCCTTCCTATCCATTGAAGACTTTGGCACCAGACCCTTTGCTTAATGCTCCATGCGAAGTCTTGCTATTTTCCTGGGTAACTTCAATGTCCAAACAGACCAATTGTTTGCACACTACGGATTACAACCCATTAGTGTGTCATGAAGTTGATTTAGAGGACTTATGACCACCATGGGTTTTTTAGAAACAGAATAGAAATAAAATATCAGAGTTCCTCACATATAGGAAGGGTGATGGGGGGTGGGGAGGAGTAAAACATTAATTTCAAAAATATTTAATTATATAATAACATAATAATAAATTCAATAACATATATGCATATCCCAGTTCTAGATCATGATATATAATGAATTTCTTATTGTGGGTCATAATCAAAACTTTAAAAGTCATAGGCAACATGGATGAACCTGGGAGGACATTATGTTAAGCAAAGCAAACCAGACATAAAAGGACAAATACTGTATGAATGTGTTACTATGAACCAGATATATTGTGTAACATATTGTTTGATTAAAAAAAAATTATATGTATCCATTACATTTAATTGAGAAATGTATATATTTATTCATCAGTGTTTACTTTTTTGCTTTTTAATTGTTTATATTTTCAATTATTAAATGTACAAAATAAAGTAAAAAATAATACTAATAATTAAAAAAAATAAAAATAAAAAAGTCATAGGAGAGGGGAGCAGATGTGGCTCAAGCAGTTGGGCACCCTCCTCCCACATGGGAGGTCACAAGTTCGGTTCCCAGTGCCTCCTAAAGAAGATGAGCAGACAACAAGCAGACACAATGAGCAGAGACAATAAGCAGACATGGCAAGCAGACAGATGAGGGAGCCATCTCAAGGTGGGGGGATGAGTCATAGAAGAAGGCTCTCAGGTTCCTGACCTCACCTCCAGGGACATACATCTGCCTTCACCTCCAATTTCCTTTCCCCAGACCACACCTGGCCAGGAACTGTTCCACGTCCCACTCTCTGATCTCAACCTCCTGTCTCTCTAGCTTTCTCACTCTTCTTATTCCCACAGCACCAATACCTGTACCTCATGCCATCAATCAGGTTCTTGGTCACCCTCTTTTCTCCTGGTCAGCGCCCCTCTTTCTCCCAGACCTTTCCTAAGTAGTTGTATTAGTCAGCCAAAGGGGTGCTAATGTAAAATACCAAAAATGGTTTGGTCTTTATAAAGGGTATTTATTTGGGGTAGAAGTCCACAGATACCAGGCCATAAAGCATTAAGTTTCTTCTCTCACCACAGTCCATTGCCACGTGTTAGAGCAAGACAGCCGGCGTTTGCCACGGTTCAGGCTTCTGGGGTTCCTCTCTTCCCGGGGCTGCGTTTCTTTCCGGGCTTAGCTCCTGTTTCCTCCACAAGGTCAGCTGTAGACGATCAGGCAAACGGCTTGCTTCTCTTCTTCTGGGGCCTTCTTTCCAACATCAAAACTGCTTCTCAAAAGACTGCTTCAACTGTCCTTTGCCTTGCCTTTTTTTTTTTTTTAAAGATTTTATTTATTTATTCATTTATCCCCCCCTTGCTGTTTGTGCTTGCTGGGTCAGCTAACCACGCCGTGCAGGCGGGCTTGCCTTCACCAGGAGGCCCCGGGAACCGAACCCGGGGCCTTCCATATGGTAAACGGGAGCCCTACTGATTGAGCCACAGCCGCTTCCCTTGCCTTGCCTTTTATATTCAATTCCCCATCCACCAAGGGGTGGGGCTCAATGCCCTAATCCTAACCTAATCATGCCCAGATTAACAGATCAGTTTACAAGCATGATCCAATTATATTTTTGGAATTCATAATTCCATCAAACTGCCACAGTAGTCTAGACCTGAGAGCCCATCACTCCATCACTTCAATTGTCTCTTGTCTTGGCCCTTCCTTTTTTACACCCAGCAATATCCCAGCCAGGGTCTAATTTAGTGGTGCCCTGTCACCATTTGTACATTCAGGCTACTGAGAGTTGCCAACTGATGGCTTCTTCAAAATCTATCTTCTCACTCTCTCTGGAATGCATTCTCATTGCCACAAACACAGACCAGGCCACCTCAATTCCTTCCTGAATTGCTGCAATAGCCTCCTTATTGGTCTTCATGATTAGAGTCCCACCCTGTCCAATCCACCATCTCAAGTGTAGGAAGAGTGGTATTTTAAATTTTTCGGTCTGATCTTAATCTCTCAGTGGCTCTCTATTGCCCTCAAGGTAAAATCCAAACTTCTTGGCAGGCAAGCCTATTGTGGGGTGGCCCTTGGTTAGCATGCATCCCTCTTCCCTATCCTCCTGCATGGCAATGAACTTTACTTGCAGTTTCTCAAGTGTTCCAGGCTTTCCCTTGCTTCTGCGTCATAGCACCCGGTGCTCCCTTGTCCTAGAGTCCTCCCCCACCTCCCTCCTTCTTCACCTGGCTGACTCCTCTTAAGAGTCAGCTTGGTGATTACTTCCTCTAGGAAGTTTCCCTCTACCCCTACAAGGCTATATTCGGGGCTCTCAAGTGAGGTCCCATAGCACCTGATGCCTGATCAGATCAAGGCACTGCATTGTAATTGCCTATTTACTTCTCCAACTGCCCTCCTAAAGCCAGACACTGTTTCTGATGCATCATTGCATCCCCCGTGCCTATTATGATGCCTACCACATGGTAGACACTCTCTAAGTGATCAGTGGGTGGGAGGGCAAGGGGATGTTTGAATGGATGGATTTCACAGGTTTTGAAATTCAAACCTGGGAATCAGGCTCAGTCAACACTTTCAGCTGGAAACACCTTTGATCAAGGCCTAAAGAAGGATTTGTATAGCACTCCACATTTAGAGAACACTGCCACATTTATTATCGTATTAGACACACTTAATAACCTGTGAAGGAAGAAGGAAAGCCATTATCATCACCACATTACAAATGAGGAGACGATGGTCTATCCAAGGTCAGAAAGTTAGTAAGTGGCAGAGCCTGGACAGGTGCTTGCATCTTCCTTCCACTTGCTCTACCACGCTATATATACCTTTAGGAATGAAAAGAAGCAGAAGAATTAATCCTCCCATGGCTAACTTTCACTGTAACCAATACACATAATGCAGCAGTTATTGGTCCTTCCTGTCTTTTTGTTTCGGGACCTTTCAGAAAACAGAGAATATATATTTTCTGGCTTCCACGGGGTCCCACTCAGCATCTAGTTCATGGGTACTGAGTAAATATTAACTGCAGCAAAAACATCCTTGATGTATCTTGCTGTTTTACATTTTCCAGAAAAAAAAAAAGAAACAAAACCAAGAACCATGGAGGACGAATGTCCGACAACATACTGGCATTTCTATCTTATTTTCATCCTGCATCTCTGAATGGCAAATCAGGCCCAATTTCTTTTGCTTAGTTCTCAGCAGAGAGAAATAAATAAAGCATGAATCTTATTTATATCCCACCTACATCCAAAAAAGCAGAAAAAGAGAAGAGTTCCTCCCTGGTCTCCATATAAATAACTTCTTCCTTCTACTCTCTCCAGTCCAAGTTAAGCTGTCCTAGTTTCATTCTGCATAGGACCCATTTTCCAAGCATTCAGGCATTTTATTTGTTCTTATATGGACCCTGTCCAATTGTTCCCAGTCTCTTTTTTAGCTGTAAAGCCAAAACGGGACATGGGTCACCAGTAAGCGCCCGACCAAAGCCAAGAATAGTGAGAGGATGACTTCATGGACTTCGGGCCCTGGACACGGTACTCATTTTTAGTACATCTCAGGCTTACACAAATTCAAAGTGTATGTCCTCACATGGGGCAAGGCAAACGCTGTGGGGCTTGTGTCCATTTACTTCTGCACAAGGGAACGTGCAGAAAGAATATCGAAAGTGCAAAAAGCCCTTCCTTTACACACACACACACACACACACACACAGGCCCATTATTTCATCTCTATCTGGACCAGTTGAGGACTGATAACAGGCATTTGCAAAAGTGAAGTTGGCCAAAGCCTTTGGCTCTGATTTCGGGGGCACCAACAAGGCCCTGTCTACGTAATCACAAATCCTGGCCTTTCTAGAATCATCCTGACTTGAAAAACACTATTCTGGTTTGCCACAAATCATCAAATGATTCTAGAAGTGCCAACCTTTCTGTTTCTAAATCGCACTTAAGAGAGAGCCTCTTACATCTAAAATCAATAAAAAGAAGATCTTTTGACTGACAATGTGTCCAAATTTTTTATTTGAAAAGTGTGATCAATGAATCCAAGTTTTTCAAAAAGCAGCTTCCCCCTCTGCTTGCACTAACTGACAAGCTCATAGCTTAGAGTCATTCATTTTTATCTTTAGGGGCTGTTAGGCCTATTGGGGGACAAATATCGAGGTGAAAGCTGCTATTTTAAACTGTTATCAGTCATTTATAACTTAGTGGGAATGTGTTTCAGAGCCTTTGCTGAAAGTAAGTTTTGATCAGAAGAGAAAAAGGATGAAATACGAGACAACCATTTAAGGAAGGTCTAGGATAGTATGTTTCAACCTTTTTGTCAAGGCCCCTAGGGAGCTTTTTAAACATGTTTTTCCTGATCGCCTCCTTCTTCACCATGAAATGTTAATGCTACAGAGACATTGTATATCTGTTTATGTACCGATATCTGTGCTACTTGCCCAAAAAGAGGAAGATTTTTTCAGTCCCCCTTGGGGGCCCTGTTAGCCCCATTGAGAATGTTTGGTTAAGAAGCCATGATGGGGAGTGGCAGGATTTCTATAACGAAGAAGCTGAGCGGGGAGACACCTCCTTGCTTGGTTTGGCCTTGCTGCCTCTGTCGGCCTCCTGCACGGGCCATCCCCAGCTGCAGGAGCAGACCTGAACCTGCATCCTGGTTGCCCCAGCTCGCAGGGTCCCCTTGTCATGGCTTTGCCAGTACCTGGGTTAGAGGCCCCCTAGGAAGAGGTGATGTAGCTGAGCAAGCAGCTTCCCCACGGAGCTGTACTGTCATTCACTGTGGGACCATGTGCAGGGCCAGGTGCCCGCAGAGGCTTTGCAAGTGGTCAGCACTATTCACCTGGGCTGGGTAGAGGGAGGGCCTGGCATCAGGAAACACATGACTAACAGAAAGGGAAAAGGAAGACCAAGTTCCTCCCTCCTCCCCGCAGGCAATGAGATGCTGCTAAAAAAAAAAAAAAAAAAAAAATCGTCACCAAGTCCTTAGCCAGGCCAATGTTGTCTATTCCTTATTAACACTAATCACTGCCTTGGTAACTGGAAATTACAAACTGGTTTTTAAAGGGCCCCACAAATGAAAGCTAAGAGAAGAAAAACAGATGAATTGGAAATCCAAGGAGGCTAGGAACAACAGATAAAAAGCTGCCACCACTCCCCCCTCCCAATGCATATCTAGATGAAGAGAAGGTAAACAAGATCATGCCAGCTAGGATTATCCAAGAAAACAAGAAAAGGTTCTTTAAATACAAGCAGAGAAAAAATATTTGTTTGGCTGATGAGGTCACCACATGTGGTCTCATGATAGGGATCTTTGGTGGCTCCCTTAATTGAAGCTTGGAAGAGAGCAGAAAAGAGCAGGAGTCAGACTACTGGCTCGCAGGTCTGAGTTCCAATAAGCCGGTCCATTTGTTAATTAAATGCAGCTGAAGTGATTCGAAATTGATACCATCAATGTTCTCATGGATGGGCTGGCCCCACCCTTTCCACCCACCTCCCCCCCCAGCACCAAACTGGCTAGTGGCTTACCCACATGGAGCAAATGGGCGACAGAAGCAAGAAGAGCCAGATGGCTATGGGCTGCATGCAGGCCTCAGGGCCAGGAAAGGCAGAACAAGCCCATAGCTTCTGACTTCCTGGGGACTTCCTTCTCCCTGAAGGACACTCACTGTACAGGGCAGAGGAGAGCCATCTGCAAACATCTAACACCTCTGTGTGCCAAGTAGGGTTCTAGGCAGGGAATACATAAGCCCCAACTTCAAGGAGCTTTCATTTGGAGCTGGGGATGGGGGTGGTTGGAGACAGACCACATAATAAATATATAAGATAATTCCACATCTTGATAAGTGCTATGCAGAACATAAACTGGAAATAGAGAGTGATTGAAGGATCCTTCAGCTCAGGAGGTTAGGGCAGGCCTGTCCAAGCTGGAGTCATTAGAGTTACAACCTAGAAGTTGAGGAGGAGGCAATGATGCAATGGGGAGAGTGTTCCAAGAAGAGGGGACAGCAAAGATGTGGGAGTCAGAAGAGAGCTTGGCATGTTCAAGGAACAAAAAGAAAGCCAGTAGGGCAGTCCCATAGTGGAACAAGAAGAAGGAGATGAGCTGCAGAGCAGGCAGGACCAGCGATGTAGGGCCTTGTAGACCATGAAAAGACATTTGGGTTCTGGAAGACTTTAAGCAGAAGACTACGGAGATGCAGTATCTATTTTAGAAAGATCACTCGAGCTGCTCTGTAGAGGATGAGCTAGAAGGGACCAAGAATGGAGAGATGCAGACTAAGTAGGAGGCAATGGTCCCAGGAAGAGAGGATGGTGGCTTAGACTTGGGAAGAAGCAGAGGAGGTGAGTAGTGGTCCATTTTGTGGTACATTCTGAAGGCAAAATGGAGAGAACTTACTGATGGATTCATTGTGAGATGTAGGAGAAAGCAAAGCATGAAGGATGACTCCTAGGTTTTGTCTTGAGCAATGTAACAGTGTTTTCACTGAATGAAATGAAGAAGACAAGGAAGGAAATGGATTTGGAGTGAGAAGGAAACAAGTGTTCTGTTTTAGAAACTTCAAGTTTGAGATGCTTATTAGATACCAAGAGAGAATACAGAGTAAGAACTGGCTATATGAGTCTGAAGTTCAGATGAAAGGTCAGACAGAAGAAATAAATGTGAGCGTCATTAGCATATATGTGGTATTTAAAGCCCATGGGACTGAATGAGATCACTTAAGAAAAGTGTAGAGAGGGAGTAATCATCAGCGTCATGTCGGGCTGAAAGGTCAACTAAGATGACGGCGGCTACTTAACCATTGGCTTTGGCTAGATGTAGGTCAACGGTGACCTCGCTAAGAGCAGTTTGATATATTGATGGCAGTGTGGTGCAAGGGTTAGGAGCACAGACTTTGGAGCCAGGCTGCTTGGGCTACCCCATCTCCCCCTGCCCAAGTTTACTCATCAGCTGCATAACCTTGGACAAGTTACTTAAACTCTATGCTTCAATTTCCTCATCTTTAAAATATATTAGCACCCACCTACCTTTCAGGGTTGATGAAGATTAAATGAGTTAATATATATAAAGCAGTTAGAACAGTGCCAGGTTCATAGTAAGCAGAACAACCTAACTATTGGGTGTTAATATGAAGGCAAAAAACTTCGTAGTTGCAAATGTTTCAAGAGAGAGGGAGAAACAAAAAATGTGGGAGAGAAAGAGGAGAAGCAGGGTGAAGATCTTGAGGACAGAAGGCATGGTTCCTAGAGTCCAAGTAGAGGATTGACCTCAGAGAGCAGTAGGGACAATTCTGCTGCTGGAACAGGGAGGGGGCTGCCTGTCCTTGAGATAGTTGCAGTCAGACTGGATGGACGTGGGGTGGGAAGATGAGATAGTTCTCTTCTGATCACACCAATTTTCTCTATGATGTATAAGGCGAGGTCATTATCCAATGTGAAGTACAGGGAAGAGGTGCTGAAGATTTAGGATGAGTGTTGAGACTGTGAAATTGTCTTCTCCAAAGAGAGAGGGTGAGTTTACTAGAGGGAGGGTCTGGTGGGGGGAAGAAACACAGGTATCTCCCAATACAGTGTTGTACTGGTTTTTCCAGCTATTTCACCTCAGTTGAGCAAGTGTTTTGTGAGTAGCCACTGGGTATCTAACACTGGGCTAAGAGCTTGGGGAAGGCATCAGGGGGCAAGGTATGTGCAGTCTGGTTGAAAAGAAAGCCTTTACAGTAAAGGAAATAATTTGAGGACCAGTACAATTCAATTTAGAGTTTTGAAAAAAACTTGTTATAGAAAAACATGTTATCAAATTCAGAGGAAATTGAATTCTTCTGGTGTTGGAGCTATAAGGGATGGTCTCTTAGTGGAGGAGGTGTCTGAGCCACAGCTGGAACTGAGCTTTGAAGAGCTCAATCATCCTATAACCAGGGGCCACTGTTAGCTGATACAGGAGCTAGACACCTGTATCACAAATATTGCTTGGAGACTGCCCTAATACTAAGGCGGAGCTGACACACCTGCTTTGGCTACTGAGGGCCCTGAACAGGCTTCTGTTTTTCTGGGGTACTGTCTTCAGAACCAAGGAAAGGTTTCCTTCCCTCTTATTGGCTTACCTCTTCCTAAAATCATCCTGCACAGAGCAGATGGGGAAGAGCTAATTAGTGAAAGAGCTAATTGGCAGAAAGAGTAACCAGAAAGGTCACTCTGCACTCAAGCCACATCTTTCTCCCCTGATAATGAGGCCCACAATTCTTCTTGTTCCTTGCACAACAAAACAGTCTGTTTTGTTATTAGTAATTATCATCTTTGTCCAACTTTGATGCCGGACTTCCTGTGAGGCCCTTGGGACCTACCCCCTAAAAGAGGCTCATAAGAGTCCTCACTGCCTCCTATAACAGAGAGGCTAAGGAGCAAACTAGAGAGACTCACGGTTGAACCCCAAAGAGGGGTTCCTCGTAGTGTGCCAGATGGAAGTAGGCAAGACTAGATCTGTGCTGGCAATGTTATTTTTTAAACTGGAATTGCTGGTAAGGCTGCTTCCCTAAAAGGCAACTAAAATTCTGTCTTCTGCCTGCCCTTCCCCGGAGCTATGGCTCCCTGCCATTGTGCTGCTACCAAGATTTGTCCAGACTCTCTAGGGCACTGGGTTCTTCTTGCCCTTTCTCTCCTATTGTAATCCCTTAAAAATTCCCCCATGCAACTACCCAAACTATCCAAAAGCTTTTTAGAAAAGCTTTTCCAAGAAAGTTCCATGAAGTAAGCTTCAGACTCTGGGACGGTCCAAGGGTCTCCTGAAATCACTTCCTAAAAGGCTTAAGTCCAGCCCAGAACACTTGAAAAGCTACCACTCTATGTGGCATCTGGTCTTGGGCTATCCCACATCTTATCAGACCTTTTGGAAGGAAGACAAATTTGGTTATTTCTTCCCTGCCTTCTCTGAATGGTTGTGATCCACTCCATGTAGGATGTATCTTATATATCTTAGGCATCATGGCCCACACGAAAGATGGGTCCACGGGGGCCCTGCCCTCTGGAAAGTGGATTTATGAGATATTAGGAGAGATAAAGGGCGGTGCTTCTATCCCTGAGGCTTCCTGAGGCCTCCGTGGGTTTGGCACATGGGAATAAGGACTGTGACCAGGGCCCCTGGCTTCTGGAAACCCCATCTTGCCATCTCTCTGCTCTGGATGCTGCTTCCTTGCCTTCCTGGCCTGAGCCCTCAAGGTGAATTCTTTCTATGGGCCTACTAGTGTCATAGCCCAAGACAAATGAAGCCATGAAGCACTTGGAATATGAGGGGGCACAGGAAGGAAAAACCACTAAAGGCAATATGATAAGGCAGATTAAACTTGGAGGGTTGAGAAAGGAGATGAGTAAGAGGCATCAGAGTGAGATACTAGGGCTTTGAGTGGCCTAATCTAATAACAACACAGAGCCACACTTGGTGTTTGCCGAGCTCCGCAGATGGAGAAGGGCTGCAAAGACTTCTGTTTGCCTTTGGACAGAAGGAACTGATCCTCTTGGAAAAAGGAATGGGTTCTAAGAGGGTCAGAGGAATTGCTTCAGGCACCACATGATTGCGCAGAAGTTGTGGAATCCGTCTAGCTGTGCTTTGGACTCCCTAGGTGGTCCTAGATGTGTCATTTGCTTCCTTGATTCTTTTTTTTTATTTTCTTTTTATTTTTAATTTTTTTAAATTTTACCGGGAGGTCCCGGAGATCGAACCCAGGTCCCTCCATATGGCAGACAGACGCCCAACCATTTGAGCCACATCCGCCCCCGCTTCCTTGATTCTTAAATGTGTGAGCACACAGTGGAGATTTGACAGCTCTGCATATGAAATATTCTGAGTCCTGGAGAAAGAGACTGCCTTGTTTAATTATTCTAGTTAGCTTCTTTACATTTCAGAGCAGAGCACCGACACCTCCTCTTCAAAGAAATCAATATAGGTGACTGTGTAGATAGAGCATGCATTAAGGGCCAGAGGAGATGGGCTGGGATTTCAGGAGAGTATAAGACATTAGATATGTGCCATTGTTACCATTTTTAAATCATCAATGTTTTCTGTTGAAAAACAAGGACAAAAAAAGACATGCTATTCCCTTCATAGAAGTTCTAGTTTTCCTGAGCATTGTTGCTCTTGTGGAGATCAACAAAATAACTGACTTTCTGCAGAAAGGTTTGCATTTTAACTGATCCCATTGGCCCTTCAAGAAACTGTTTCTTTTTCCTCCTACAAATGATTATTTGATTTTGACCCAATCAGAGGTCTTCCTAAATGCTACCTAGATACACCCTAAGTTCAGTCTGCGAGGACAGTTTACCATCTTGAAGGAAAATGGCAACTGCTTAGGTTTGCAAGGACATAATTCTTAACCAAATTGCTCCTTTATAGATGCTGTATTAGTCAGCCAAAGGGGTGCTAATGTAAAATACCAAAAATGGGTTGGTCTTTATAAAGGGTATTTATCTGGGGTAGAAGTCCACAGATACCAGGCCATAAAGTGTTAAGTTTCTTCTCTCACCACAGTCCATTGCCACGTGTTAGAGCGAGACAGTTGCCAGCGTTTGCCAGGGTTCAGGCTTCTGGGGTTCCTCTCTTCCCGCGGCTGCGTTTCTCTCCGGGCTTAGCTCCTGTTTCCTCCACAAGGTCAGCTGTAGATGATCAGGCGAACGGCTCGCTTCTCTTCTCCTGGGGCCTTCTTTCCAACATCAAAACTGCTTCTCAAAAGACTGCTTCAACTCTGTTCTTTGCCTTGCCTTTTTTTTAATTTTTTTGTTTATTTTGTTTTTTTTTATTTTTATTATGTTTTTTTTTGTTTTTTTTGTTTTTTTTTTATTCTTTTTTTTATTGCCTTTTATATTCGATTCCCCACCCACTAAGGGGTGGGGCTCAATGCACTAATCCTAACCTAATCATGCCCAGATTAACAGATTAGTTTACAAGCATGATTCAATTATATTTTTGGAATTCATAATTACATCAAATTCCCCAACTGTTACAGATGCATAGATTGTGAAAGAAGAACGTTCAATATCAAGTAAAGACGCAGAAGCAAAGTCACCTGCCCGAGGGCATACAGCAAGGTGCAAGGCAAGATCAAGAACCATGTCGTCAATTGTCAATTAAGATCTTTCTTTCCACCGGGTCACATAGCATTTAATATTTATCTGCGGCTTCCATTATAGCCTTTAAAGTTGAGTGACTGTGACCAAATTTGAAATGGTAGAAAAGCAGGGAAAAATAATTTTAAAAAAATTTATATGGGAGGCGGCTGTGGCTCGATCAGTAGGGCTCCCGTTTGCCATGTGGGAGGTCCCGGGTTCGGTTCCCGGGGCCCCCTGGTGAGGGCAGGCCCGCCCGCACGGCGTGGTTAGCTGACCCAGCGAGCACTGCAGCAAGGAAGGGATAAATGAATGAATAAATAAATAAAATCTTAAAAAAAAAAAAAAAAAAAAAATTTATATGTACCCATTACATTTAATTGAGAAATGTGTATATTTATACATCTGTGTTTACTTTTTAGTTTTTAATTGTTTATATTTTCAATTATTACATGTACAAAATAAAGTAAAAAAATAATAATAATTTTGATATTGGTTCAGTTTATCGTCTTGAAAGAACATGCAGCCAAAAAAAGTTTGTCAACATGAGCATGGCTTTTTTGTTGGGCTTCGGTGATATTTGGCAAGTAGCAGAGGCCAGAAGACAGCTGTCTTATAAGGAAACAAAAGTCAATCTAGCATCATAAAAATAACTTATCAGATGTGCTGCTGCCAGTAATATTTTATTAAATATAAACTGTCCTTTTCACACACATTGGTTGGATGTATCACATCTGTCATTTATTTACGCAGTAACACTTTTACAATGCTTTATTGTTTTTAGTATTTTTCAGCAATCACCTTTTAAATTATGGTAACATATATGTAACATAAAACTTCCTCTTTTAACCACTTTTAAGCATACAATTCAGTGGCTCAGCAATCACTTTTTTTTAAAGATTTATTTTATTTATTTATCCCCCCCCCCGTTGTTTTGCACTCTCTGTTTGCTAATAATCACTTTTTTAACCCCACTTTATCCCTGAGAGGAGGAGTAAGGACACATGACTATTAAAAGAAATCAACTATGGACTATTAATTCATAGTATAATCACAATAATATCCTTCTATCAATTGTAACAAAGGTACCACACTTATGCAAGGGAGGGGGTATGTGGGGACTGTGTATTTTCTGCATGATTTTTCTGTAAACACACACCCTTTCTAATAAAAAAAATTGTATTAAAGAAGGAAAAAGAAGAGAGAAAGAAAAGTGAAGGAAGGAAGGGAGAAAGGTAGGAAGGGGGGAAGGGAAGGGAGGGGAGGAGAAGGGGAAGAAAGGAAGGAAGGGAGGGAAGGAGGGAGGAAGGAAGGAAGGACAGAAGGAAGGATGGAAGGAAGGAAGAAAGGATGGAAGGAAGGAAGGAAACCAAACCCCAGGGAGGTAAAAATGGCTGGTTTAAGAAAGGAAGTCTGTTGTGGCTCTTGTTGTTCTAACCAGAGTATCTAGGCTTCAGAAAAAAGTAGGAAATGGAGGAAGTGGGTCTGGAGAAGAAAAGAAAGAAAGAGAGCGAGGGGAAGAGATTGTCTGCTTTCTCCTGAAGGCCACCTAGCAGAAGTCATCAGCCAAGAAGAGACAGAGAAGCATCACATAAAGAAGTCGGAATACACCAGGGCAGAGATGTTTTAGCCCTGTGCTCATCCTGAGTCTGGGAGTTGAACTGAGCCAGTCCCAGTGTTCAAGTCAAAAGGTTCTTTTGAACTTTCAGGCTTCACCCTCAAGACGTTCTCCTTCCCTCTCCTGTACCCCCAAACCCTGAGCTTTCTGGGAATTCCACCCAGCCTGTAAGAGAGAACCGCAGTCCCTCCTGGGAGAGAAAGGAGCGCAGCTGGATCCCTGGGCTCTAGAGCTTCCCTGGAGCTCGGGGAGAGGAGAGGAGTGAGGGGGAGATTTTCCTCTCCGAGTCAGACAGCTGAGCCTGGGGAGGGGACGGATGGTAAAAGTGGAGTCTCTATTATTTTTCTGTATCACTGCTGGGGATGGGGGTTCCTGGCAGCTGGCCTTGGCCCTGGCTTTGGCCTTTGTTTCCCTACACTCTTCTCTTGGCACAGGAAGAGGCTTTCAGTGTTGTGCTTTCAGAATCACATGGTAAAATCTTTGCACAGCTGCCTGGGGAGAAAAAAAAGAGAGTGAGGGAGAGAAGGAGACGGAGCACCCGCTCCGTTCTGGCTGTGTGTGAAGCTAAACAATTATTATTGGCATGACTAAAAGCCCATCAAAGCATTCTCTCTCTGACCCTTACCCCAAGTTATACAACAAGCCACCTCTCACCCCGCTTCTGGAATGTTCACACCCAAACCATCCTCTGTCCTCCCCTCCGTCCAACCCTGCATGCTCCCACACTCACATTACACACACAAAAGACGTTGCCGAGCAGCTCAAAAAGGATGTGCATATCACACCCACGGAAAGAAGTGTGCCTGGTGGTGGATAAAAAGTTTAATTTTTTTTAGCTTTGGCAGTTTATACACACGCGCACGTGCACACACACACACAGAGGTCTTTTCTATACTACTTTAAAGTGTTACCCGTCTATGTCCTTAACCTTCTCTCTCCAGTAGAAGCTCTTGCGCTCCAACGCCCTGTTTTACACCAATGCCGCTCCCTTCCCATCAGGAAAGTTACATCCTGAGGTCTGACCTCATACAGCCATGGCAAAACCAGCCCTCACATCTCTGCAGCCCCCCAGGAGCAGGCTTCCCCCTCTGCCTCCCCCTGGCACCCTGACCACTGCTCTATTGTTTCCATGTTTCCACCCCCATTAATGGACTTTTATCAGTCACTGCAAACAGCACCAGCTAAGGCAGATGAAGGTCCTCGGCGGCCCCATGCTGCTTTGGGCTACCTCAAATTATTCTTCTTGAGCTTAACATCTTGACTGGTCAAGTGTAATGTGTTCTCCTAAGGATGGTTAAGAAGTAAGATGTTTGATTTAAAAAGAAAAAAAAAAAACAGACCAAGACTTAAAGATTCAAATGAAGCTCCCTATAATGTTGCAAGCAGCATCACTGGGATTCATCTCTTACTTCCCAAGTTCATCATGGGAAGATAGTGTCCATTTTTAGATGTATGGTTTTGTTTTTTGTTTTTTAATTGATTGTTTAAAAACTAGTCTTGCGGGTGGATGTGGCTCAAATGGATGAGCACCTGCCTCCCACATGGGAGGTCCCGGGTACCTCCTAAAACAAAGAACAAAAAGAACACAAAAGGGAGGCGGCTGTGGCTCAATCAGTGGGGCTCCCGTTTGCCATGTGGGGGGCCCCCAGGTTCGGTTCCCGGGGCCTCCTGGTGGGGGCGGGCCCGCCCGCATGGCGTGGTTGGCTGACCCGGCGAGCGCGGGCAGCGGGGGGGGATAGATGAATAAATAAATAA
>JAKSZT010054552.1:10825547-10853750 GCA_026826555.1 Tolypeutes matacus
CCGATGTGGCTCAGTGATTGAGCACCAGCTTCCCACATACAAGGTCCGGGGTTCAATACCCAGCCCCGGTACCTCAAAAACAAAACAAAACAAAAAGACTAGTCTCATTTTTATAGGCCCCGTTTGGCTATAGCCAAGAAGGGTTTGAATCGTAACAGAAGCAGGACGGAAACTAACAAATATGTAATAAAACTTACGCCACTTATGCCTTGGTTCATTTGTATAAGTTGTGTTCTCTGTAGCAAAGGTTGACAAACTACAGCCTGGGTTCCAAATCCTGTTTTTGTGTGACCTGTGAGGTAATAATTTTTTTTAATTTTCAGATGATTTAGATGGTTGAAAAAAATCAAAAGAATAATATTTCTTGACACTTGGAAAGTATATGAAATTCAAATTTCAATGTCCCTAAATAAAGTTTTATTACAACACTGTCATGCTTGCTTGTTTACACATTCTCTATGGCTACTTTTGCTACAACAGCAGCTTTGAATAGTGGAGACAGAGACCATATGGACCACAAAGCCTAAAATATTTACTATCTGGTCCTTAACAGGAAACTTTGTCAACCCCTGCTCTAGAGTATTGCTTTTTCAATCCTTAAAGATCTTTAGGGAAGGATCTATAAGTTAGGAATAGTTTTGGTTACTAGAAACTGAAGCGTGAAATAACAGTGACTTAAACAAGGTAGGGGTTTATTTTTCTCTCATGTAAAATAACCCTGAAGTGGGCAGACTGGACTGAGTTGGTTGTCCCCGTGGACATTAGGGACCAAAGCTGCTTCTATCTTTCTGCTCTGGCTTCCTTATCACCTGGTTTCCATCTTCACGGTTGCCTCATGGTCTCACAATAGCTACTGAAATTCCAGCCACCACACCATATTCCCATCAGTAGGAGGGTCAGATTAAAAGACCATGCCTTCCAGCTGAGTTATCCCACATTAAAGAGTTTTCAAAGAAGTTTTACCCAAATATTTCTTCCTATGTTTAATTGGCCACCTCCAGTTGTAAAGGAGGCTGAGAAATGTCATTTTATACCTGAAAGTGTTGCCACCCAAATAAAATCAGAATGCTATTACTAAGGAAGAAGGAGAGAATGGATACTGGTTAGGCAACCAGCAGTCTCTGCCCTGAGGACAAGTGACCTCTCAATGTCCTTCTCAACATATGCTGCATAATAGTTTCTCAGGAATACAAGGTTTATTTTTCAAGTACCATTTGTCTTTATTAAGCATACACCCTCACTCAGCTTCCTCAGGCCTAGCTCTTTACAAACTATATTTCACATGTTTTGTACAACAGCCCTCTGAAATCGCTATTATCACCACTGGAAAAGTGAGGAAACTGAGACCCTGAGAACTAAAGTAGCCTGCCCAAGGTCACGCAGATAAGAAGTAGCCACAGAGGGACTCAAGCCCAGTCTCCTTCAAATCCAGTTGGGTTTTTCTTACCATACCAAAGACTTGAGCATTTTGACGTCATGGTCCCAGACTTTTCCTATCAACACCCACTATCTCTTGTCCCCTTTCATCCTTTGCCACTTTCCTTAACTCTTGGCTAGATGTATACTTGCTTAAAAGAACAGATTCTTTTTGGAGATTCACCAAGCTTTTTATTTGACCATAGTGGTATAATTATAAATTCATTCTTAGTAGGTAATAAAATGTATAGCAATACATCCAGTGAAAAATAAGTCCCCTTTTCCACCCTGGCCCCCCAGCCACCCAATTCGCCTATCCAAGACAAGCTTCTTGAATATCTCTACAGAGAGAGTCTATGCATTTCCAAGTACACACACATGCGTGCATCTATCTGTATCATGTTGTATTAGCAGAAACAATAGCATAGTGCATATAGAATGTTCTGCATCTTACGTTTCTCCCTTAACAGTATATCTTAAGGGTCATTTCACCTCTGGCCAGAGTGATCTAATTAAATCTCACATCTGCTATAACACTTAAAAATTTTTGGTGACTCCCCATTACCCACAGAATGAGGCTTTTACTTCTTAGCTGAGCTTCAGGATCCTCTGTATCCCAGCTCCCTCTTCATTCTTCAGCTTTCTCTCTGCCATTCACTGACTGATGGTCCAGGGTTGGCAAATGGCATGTGGTATCGCTTGCCCACACATCCACTGGTGCTGCTTCCCGCCTCTGAGCTTTATGAGGCCCTTCCCACCTTGCTTCTCCTTGACTACATTTACTCATCCTTTAAGACAGCTCAGGTGTTTCTCCCCCAGGGAGCCCTCCCTGAGCTTCCAGCCTGGGTCAGGTATCCATCTCTGCCTCCTTAGTATTTCCTCCATACCTATATCGAAAACCTTATCACACTGGATTGAAAGTATCTGCTTATGTGTACATTTCCCTCACTAAACTGCATCAAAGCAAGAACTACCATTTCCCACTCAGTTTCATAGCCCCAGAGCCTACCCCCATATCTGGCATATAGTAGATGCTAAATAAACATGTATCACCGAGAACAGATTTGAACTATTGAACATCTTCCCAGCAAAGTTTAGAATCCATTTTTAAGGCTCAGAGAGGAATAAAACGGTACACATTTCCAGAAATAATGAGTAGTGATTGATAGTTTGGAATGGACTTGTAAAGAAACTTTCTTGAAAAGTTGATTTGATCAAGGTTGGGTATGAGAACCAAACCCTGGATTGGAAACTGGCTAGCAGGCAGGAAATAAGTTGAAGAACCATTAATCCAAGGTGAGAAGTGGGAGAGGGGAAGTGCAGCAGGAGGAGATAGTAGATCCTAAATCGGACATGCTGGGGATGAGGTAGCAAGAAGAGCTTTTAGCATGAGCATCCAGTTAGAGGGGCTTTGTTCACTGACAGGTGGCTGTGTATCTCTGCGGAGAAAGACACTGCACACTGCAATCCCCACAGTTCCAACACGGCCTTCTCTTCCCCACACCCTTCACTCCCTGATAAATAAAAACAAAAAGTGCTGACTTCTCACACTTGGGACTGGTACTTATATTCAGCAGGGACATTGGACTAATTAACTCCACCTGTAGCTGGTCCTCTACCTGAGGATCTCAGTGCCGAGAGCACCTATAGCAGGACGGCCTCCTCCAAGGGGTCAAGGAAGGCTTCTCTGAGGAGAGGTGTCTTAGCAGAAGTCTGAAGGCTGAGGCAAAGGGGACGGGGGTAAAGGGAGAGGAAAAGCATTTCATGTGGCGGGAAAGCAGCACACGTGAAGGTCTGAAGCAGGAAGGTGTGAGTCTTATCCGTAGGCCAAGCAAAGGCTGGTATGGGGAGACTTGGTGGAAGCTGAGGATGATGAGGTAGGCAGTTCCCATCACGCAGGGCTACAAGGAGTTTCTACTTTATCTGAGAGCAACAGGAGGCACCTTAGGGTGCAGGGCCATGTCGTGATCTCTGTTTATAAAATGTCACCATTCCTACAGGATGGACCCGAGAGGGAGCAAAGACATTGGTCAGCAATGCAGGATCAATCCCTGATCAATGATCCTGCTTGGGTGGGCCCAGGCAAAGAGACGATGATCGCTCGTTCAGAGGGATGATAGTGGAGATGATGAAAACTGGGCACAGTCCTTATGGATTTGGGAAGTAAAAGGGACAAGACCTGGTGACTGATTAGGTGGGTGCAGGACATTCCCTGTGGAGGAGGGGAAGGGACTAAGCTCCTGGGACCTGGGAGTCAGGACACTAGGGTTTTAGTCCCAGCGCCGTCTCCATTTCTTTTTTTTTTTTTTTTTTTTTTTTTTTTTAAAGATTTTATTTATTTATTCATCTACCCTCCCCCTGCTGCTTGTGCTCGCTGGGCCAGCCAACCACGCCGTGCAGGCGGGCCCGCCCTCACCAGGAGGCCCCGGGAACCGAACCCAGGGCCTCCCATATGGTAAACGGGAGCCCCACTGATTGAGCCACAGCTGCCTCCCCCGTCTCCATTTCTGTGACCTCAGGAAGGTCACTTCCCCTCCATGGTTGTAGTCTCCTAATAATCTGTAAGATAAGGAGGTTGAACTCAATGATTTCTGAGGTCCCTTCCAATAAACAGTTCTACAATGAAACCATTAGACATTTCTTCCACGGCCTAGCTGAGATAGGATGTGGGCTTTGAATGCGGAAAAGGGATGCAGGGGAGAAGGGAAGAATAAGTTGAGAGAATGGGGTGAGTAGGGTGCTAGGGGCCCCAAGGCTGTCCAGAGGAAGCATGGAGATAGGGGAATGGGACCATAAAGAGAAAGATCTAGAAATGGACAGTAAAAAGTACACAATGCAAACGATTCCTGCATCCCAAATTGGCCAAGGGTCAGCCCACTCCCAGAGGGAAGGTGTATTCCTTTCCTAGCTGCTAAAACAAATACCATACATTGAGTTGGCTTAACAAAAGGAATTTATTGGCTCAGGTTTCAGAGGCTAGAAGACTGGCTTCTTCCCAGGGGTTGGTATCTTCTGGCTGCCGGCAATCTTCGGGGTTCCTTGGCTCTCCCATCACATGTCAATGCACATGGTGGTATCTTCTTTCTCTTCCAGGTTCCATTGACTTCCAGCTTCTAGCTGCACCCCCATGACTTCTGTCTTCATGCCCATTTTCCTCTGCTTATAAAGACTTCAGCCATATTGGGTGAAGGCCCACCCTCATCCAGCTTGGACACACCTTAACTAAGACCATCTTCAAAGGTCCTATTTACAAATAGTTCAAACCCACAGGACCAGGGGTTGGGACTGGAACATGCGTTTTTTTTTTGGGGGGGGGGTGAGGGTGGACATGATTCAATCCCCAACAAAAGGTCACAGGGAGGAATTGTAAAAATTATTAATCCATTTCAATGGGGGAGACACCCTGAAATACAGCCAGGAAGAAAACAAAATCAGTAGCAAGATCCAAATCCAATGGGATTTCATCAGATCTCCCTCTAATCCACACCCTTTTACTTTACAATGGATTGAAGTTTTAGCCAAAGCAAGTCTCCCCGAGTTAAGCTGTTATTACCCTATCTCATTCTTCATGTTTGCTTTTTGTGTCTTGTGAGCTCCTGGAGTGAGTGGGCTTTATCATCCTTTTCTTTTATAAACTTAAATCCACCATAAATATGTGTTGATACATCACATTAAGAAAAATTACTACTGAAATTGGGGGTATAGATTTGGGGCCTTTTTCTCACAAGCCAAATGATTGCTTTGCCAAGTAGGTGACTCGATAGGGGAGCTTTTGGGGGAGACTGAAAGTTCTCTGTATAACGGGGATTGTTTCCAGGTTTTCTCAGGTCAAAGGAGGAATAAGAAAGGAAGAGCTTCTTGCTTCGAAGAGCGATGGTGGCTGATGGAATCCAGCAGCTGAAAGATATTCCAAGGACGCAGAGAGGAGACAGGCGCTCTGTTTAGCTCTTGTGAGCTAAACTCACCCCTGCCCTCACCACTGGCCCACTGCCACTGAACTAGCTCAGTTCTTTCTCCCTCCAAATCACAAAGAGGCCATCAGAACAGGAACCAGATGAGAACAAGGAAGGGGGAGAGAAGAAGTGGGAAATAATGGGCCTGGAAATCTGGGGAAAGGAAAGCCAAGAACCCCACAAGTTTTTTTCTTTTTTTTCCAAGGCCAAATAAAATACTAGAGAAGAACTACAGATTTCTTTGAAGGCTGCATCTTCCTTATATGATAGTATGCTTATGGCCTTCCTTATGCTGAAAAAAAATTCTGGCAAATATCCCTCTAGGGGATTTTCTATATAGACACATATATATGCCGTGTGCAGCATAAAGCTCCCAGTGCAGGTCATTTATCTGCTTATGTATGGGATATGATTGATACACATGCAGGGGAGAGCATATGTCTGCAGACCATGGAAAACATCTTGTTGCAGATGTATGTGTAGGTGTCAGGGCAGGGATGGGGGTAAGGGGTAAGACTTCAAGCTGAATTTTGTCCCAGGTGCTCATTGCCTGTTTGGGGGCAGGAAGGGAGGTGAGTGGGGTGACACAGTCTCTTGCTGGCAGGCCTCCAAATGCCTCATGACATCAGCTCTAACCACACCATTGCTCAGCCTTCTTCACAGCCCCCTTCCCCTGCTGATCCCTGGGAGCCTTTGTCTGAAGAACTGCCCAGAAGGTCTCTGCCTCCTGAGGCAGGAGCTGGGGTGGGGCTTGTCCCACAGAGGGCTCAGCAATAAAGAGGTGAGAGGCCTCCAGGGGAGCTAAGCCTCAGGCAGCCCCTGCTTTTGGCGTGATGCCTTTAACTCTCACCCCAAAGTCCCTCCTTTCGGTCAGCAGACATTTGATTCAGTAGGTCTTAGGCTCAGAGACACAATTCCAAGCCACACTTTCTTTGCCTATTCCCATTTCTCTCCAATTCCAATTCTCAGCTTCAGCCCAATTCGCCTGTTCATTGTCTCCTGGGTCCCTGGAGCTTTCTTGCGTTGAGCTTTTGCTGGTCCTTTCTCTGGCCCTATGTCACACCTCTCCATCACCATCCCCATTTCCAAACACCACGCAATCCCCTTCCTCCAAGAAGCCTTCCCTGACCACGCAGTTGAGAGCCATCGTTCTCTCCTGAGAACTCTCCTGGCTCCTGTCCATATCACTCACCCCACACTGACCGCTGAGCTGCTCACATTTCTATCAGCTCTTTCTGTGTGCCTGCAGCTCACCTCTTCAAACCAGATTACGAGCCCAGCTTTCTGATTGCCCAGCCAGAGACTTGCTCTCACTGTCTCCTCTGTCCTCTTACGTGTCCCTAGTCTATTTCCACCAGTCACCCCAGTTGTGGTACATTGCCTTTTAAAAAAAATTGTAGTAGCACACATATAAAATTTTCCATTTGATGCAAAATTTTTATGCAAATGATTTATGCACTTTTATGCAAATGATTCAGATATATTAAACCACATTCACAATATTGTGCTGCCATCCATTACAGGAACTTTTCCCTTACCCCAAACAGAAAGTCTGTACCCAGTAAACAAGAACTTCCTATTCCACCCCTAACCAACCACCCCAGCCCCTAGTAACCTTCAATCAATTTACTTTCTGTTGTTATGAATTTGTTTATTTGAGATAATTCATATAAATGGAATCATACAATATTTATTCTTTTATGTCTGGTTTATTCTACCCAGCAAAATGTTTTCAAAGTTAACCCTTGTTGTGACATATATCAGAACTTCTTTCCTTTTTACGGCTGAATAATGTTCTATTATATGGATATACCACATTTTGCTTATCTGTTCACCTGTTGATGGAAACTTGGGTTGCTTCCACCTATTATGAATAATGTTGCTATGAACATTTATCTGCGTGAGTGAGTCTCTGTTTTTAATTCCTTTATATATACATAGGAGTAGAATTGCTGGGTTACATGGTAGTTCTATGTTCACCTTTTTAAGGAACCACCAAACCATTTTCCAGAAGAGCTGCAACATTTTAGATTCCCACCAACAAGCAAGGTTGGAAGGTTCCAATTTCTCCACATCCTTCCTGGCACTTCTTATTTTCCATTTTTAAAATAATAGACATTCTAGTGGATGTGACATGATATCTCATTGTGGTTTCAATTTGCATTTCCCTTGTGGCTAACGATGTTGAGGATCTTTTCATGTGCTTATTGGCCACTTGAATATCTTCTTTGGAGAAATGTCTGTTCAAAACCTTTGCCCATTTTTAAATTGGGTTGTTTGTCTTTGTCACATTGCATTTTAAAACATTGTGCAAAACAAAAGAAAAAAAAATGAAAAAACATTGTGCAAGCATAACAAAATGGTCAAATGAAACACACCTGCTGATCACACATGGCCCATGGGTCAATCTGTAATCCCTGCCTTAAACAAATACTCAGGTCAGAGGTTCTTTTTCAGGATAATTCAGGAAGACTGGGCACAATCTGCCTTTTTGAGTTTGTTACTCAAAGTACTAAGCCTTCTTGACAATCCTCTCTGGAAAAGAATTTACAGGGATCTGTTTTTTGTTTGTTTTGTTTTATTTTATTCTACAAAAATTACCTCTAGGAACAGGTGAATCTTAATTTGGGACCCAAGACCCTGGGTTCCGGCTCTAAGTTACCCATTACATTTGACTCTCTAAGGATTGATCGACCATTTTAGGAATGATTGGAACCCTCTGCTCTGTCCTCCTTTGAGCTTTTCCTGATTTGGCTTTTCTTAAACATCTCTCTGAGGTTTGCCTGGGTAACAACAGCATTCCCACTGCTACAACTCTTGTCCCAAACACAGAAAGCAGCTAGAATTCACTAAGGATGAAGTTTCTGATGCCAAAAATATAGGCTTCCTCTGTAGCGATAGGGTTGCCTGAACCAGAAGCCCTTGGGGGACATGTATACACAAGCATATTCCAAGTCTTCCCAGAAGACAGATTTCCATCTGGACAGTGGTACTGAAGGCTGTTGGGTAGACAGGCTAGAATCCTCCCTCATGGGAAACCTAGTTGACTCCAGCCAGCCCAGAGCCAGGGTGGAACTGACTAGGGGTTTCCAAGCAGCCCAGAATAGAGAGCCTTACTTTTTGGGGAGAAGTTGTCAAAGAACCAGCATCCTCTGTGTCGCATCTGTCTTGGCTTTTTTTTTTAGATACCGGGGGCTGGGGATTGAACCCAGGACCTCATAAGTGGGAAGCTGGTGCTCAACCACTGAGCCACATCGGCTTCCCTGAGTTGGTTTTTTTGTTTGTTTGCTTATTGTTTGTTTTCTTATTTTGGGGAGGCACCGGTAACGGAACCTGGGACCTCCCAAGTGGGAAGCAGGCGCTCAACTACTTGAGCTACATCTGCTCCCTTGTCTTGGCTTTAAACTGTTTGAGAGCACCTTTTGTAACCTCAATTTGGTTTCACACTTGACTAGACTCCCTGGTGCTAAGCTCTGCCGAAGGCTGTCTTACTGTGATGACTCACACTGTCTCCCTTCAGCCGACCGTGAAACCTGTCTCATCTACACCCTTTTTGTGTGAGTATGCAGGTACTTGCTTCTTCCATACCTCATTTGTTACCTGCGCGTTTGCCCTGTGCTCCCAATCACAGCCTTCTGTCTGCCTGTCTGGGCCAGAACATGGAGAAAATCAAAGCACTCCCTTTTACTATTTACAAGCAGCCTGACCAAAAGGTGAGCAGGGGAACAAACTGATATAACAGTTATTATTTATTTCAACTAAAATAAATAGAAATGTGGAATAATCCTTCACATTCACAGAGCACTATGACGGTTTGCAAAGTGTTTTCATGTGCATCATGGCATCCGATCCTCACACACTCCTGTAAGATGAGGGAAACTATTCCCATTTGGCAGATGAGAATATTTAAGTGGTAGGGAAATGAATTGGTTTGCTCAAGGCTGTGCAGTTAATAAATGGTGCAGCTGGAACTCCAACTAGGCTTTTGGCGATGTTGAAGCACCCCTGGTGTTCTTTCACTGTGTCCTTCCTGCCACCCTCTAACAGGGCCGGGTCAGGAATGAATGATCAGGATGGTTTCTATGTGACCCTGTAGGTTCGGGCTCCGTCTGGTTTTCCTCTCGGCAGATTTGGCCAAGTCTGTGGAGAGCACTTGCTCCTCCAGGCATGCAGGCTCATTGTGCCCAGGTGGGGAAGGGTACAGGCTTGCCATGTATTGCTTCAATCCAAGGAGGCTCTCCCAACCCAACAGCCCCGAGGGGCCTCCTACTATGGAGGACATTCACTGATAAACAGCTTTAGATGGGATGTTCGGTGCCTGACTCGCCTGCTTAGTGTGAAGGAAAAGGGCTGACTCTGGCCATGTGGGAAATTGCATAAAGGAGCGTGAGGTTCCCATGGGCGCACCCTCTTCTTCTTCCTACCCTTGGGCTTAGCTGGGTCTAACAGGAGCAAAAGCAAGAGATGCCAGGCACAGACCTGCCCCCTTCCACCCCGGCTTGGACAAAGCCAGAGGCAGGGCTGTGTCCTAGCTCTCTCTCCACCTGCCCTGAGATGTCATCATCAGAAAGCACCTATTAAGCATTTGCCTGCAGGTCATAGGCGAAAAGGGATTTCTACAGCACCTTGCCCTCTAGCAGCAACCCAAGCCCAGTTTTGCAATACCGTGGGGGTAGCTCTAATTATTCCAGGGATGTAGGGGTTGTTGACAAATTCTCAAAGCTATATTTATTAAAAATTCACATTGATTTATAAATAGATCTCTACCATCTGGCATTTTTAGGAACATGGAGAGGGGGTATGTTTGGAGAGGAAGAATTATGAAGCGGCACAAAAGCAGATAGGATGTAATCACTCCAAACAGAGTGAGTCACTCTGAGGAGCTCAGTCTTTTGTCTTTCATTCCAGGAAACTAGGCCGGGAAGGGAAATACAGCTCAGACAGAGGTGCGGTTCTTCAGCTGGCTTCCCGGGAACCAAAAGATGATGGAAAGAGGAGGGGCAGAGGAAACCATTTAACACCTGGCGTCTTGCTATGGAGAAGACAGAACTCACCTCGGACTTCGTCCCTCGGTGACTTGATTCGATACACATTGCATGCAGGAAACATTGCTAACAGAGATAGAAGGGTGTGATGGTTAAAAGTACAAAATCTAGAGCCAGAAGGCTGGGTTCAAATTCCAGCTTCTCCACTTACTGTGTGACTTTGGGCAACCCACTTAACCTCTCTGGTTCCATTTCTTCATCTGAATAAAGGGCAAGGGTAGTTACTGCTTATTAGAGCTGCTGGTAGGATTAAATGAGTAAATATACATCAATCACATAGAACAGTGCTTGTTATTATTATTACTGAGTACCATGGACACCTACAGAGAAGAAAAATACCAGTGTCCTAGAGCAGCTATAGTCTATGGCACACATGCTTTAGAGACAGCAACCTGTTCTAAAAACCTGAAGAGGTGCCAGAAGATGTAATTATAGCAGTCTGGGGCTTACTAAAGGCCAAGTTCAGGTTATCTCATTGGAGTAATATAATATTGTTTCTGAACTATGATTTATAGCCTGGCCAGGACTTTCCTACCAGACATAGAGAGAAAAGAAAGCAAAAATTGTTTCATTCCATCTTTTAGAAAGTCAATTCATTTAAAATACACAGAGCACCTTCTCTGTATCAAATATTCTGATAGATGCTGATGGAGTTAAAATGGATTAGAGGACCTGTTCCACATCATTAAGGAGTTTATAATCCCATTGAGAAGTCAAGGTCAATACTAATACAGATGCAAGTGTAGGCTTCCTCTTCTTGAGCATAAGAATCTATAACATCATGCATTTTCCTCTTTGCCCAAACTTTGAGCAAACTTAGATTTAAATTTAGTGCCCAAATCCTGTAGCAATTCATTTTTTCCCCAGGGGTCTTCTGGATTCAATTTTCATGAAAAGGTTTTTAAAATACGTATTTTAATGTTATAGACCATTCTGAATCCTTTTGGGAATTAAAAGGTCAAAAGACTAAAACATTATGTACTGGAGTGAAATAGTAGTACCAGACAAAAATAACCAATAGAGACTCACAGGATCTTGGAATTAAAGGGAACTTAGAATTTATAGAGTCAACTTTCCTCCCAAAGTAGGTATCCTCCTACAAGATCTCTGATACACGGGCCCCAGCATTTCCCTGAGCATACTTCCAGACCATTCTGTTGTAATTCAGCAATGTTGGCAAATTCTTAGACTGACTAATCCGACTTCCGTTAACCTTCATTCTTGATGATCCTCCTTCTGCTCTCTAGAACGACATAAAAGAAGCCACACTCCCTTTCTTCATTTGACAGCCCTTCTGATATTTGAAGGCGGCAATCATATCCCTCAGAAATCTCTGGGCTAAACATCATCAATTCTGTTGGTTCTTCCTCATACAGAGCAGTGCCCAGGCCCTTCGCCATTCCCAGGTGGATGGACTGTCATTTATAAGGGCCTACTTAATATTGTACAGAGAGGCACAAATATAACCACAATAAAGTACAATTGCACTCCACTGAAATGTCTATTTTATATATATATATATATATATATATATATTTTTTTTTTTTTTTTTTTTAAAAAGGGAAATAACAAGTGCCAGCAAGGATGTGGAAAAATTGGAACCCTCAAACATTACTTGTTAGTGAGAATGGAAAATGGGTGGTGGTTCCTCAGAAAGTTAAGTATAGAATTACCATATGACCCCACAATCCCACTACTAGGCATATACCCAAGAGAACTGAAAGCAGGGACTTGAACAAATATTGGACACCAATGTTCATAGCAACATTATTCACAATAGCCAAAAACTGGAAATAGCCCAAGTGTCCATGAATGGATGAATGGATAAAATGTGGAATCTTATTTGGCCATTAAAGGAATGAAGTTCTGATGCAAGCCACAACATGGATGAACCTTATTTCACTTGCTTATGCTCAGTGAAATAAGCAAGGCACACGAGGACAAAAATGGTATGGTTTCACTTATTATGAAAGAACGAGAATATGCAAATTCATAGAGAAGAAAATAGGATACAGCGTAGCAGGGCCTGGGGGAGAGGGAAATGAGGAGTTATTGCTTAAAGTATATGAAGTTTCTGTTTGGAATAATGGAAAAGTTTTGGTTATGGATGGTGGTGATGGTAGAACAACATTGTGAGTGTAATTAATCTGCTGAATTGTATACTTGAAAGTGGTTAAAATATAAATTTTATGTTGAATATATGTTTCCACAATAAAAAGAGATCCTATTTAAGGATCTATAAAAATTCTCTAAAAAATTGTTGAAGACTTTAACATCCCTAGCAGAGGCATGAGTGTTCATCTCTTCTTCCCACTCTTCTATGTGTTCCTTTTCCAGGTGAAAAGGAAATTTTATTTAGTTTCTTCCATTTAAAGATGCAAGAATAAAGAAACATCATTTTATGCTTAAGCTACATTATAAAACACGTTTTTATCCTGTCCCAAGGAATTCTGCTATATCTTATACAAATTCAAATATATAGGTTTTAACTTTAAACTGCAGACATTCTCTTAAGGAAATGAAACTCTAAAAACAATATACCTTCGTTCAGAATTAAACATTCAACTTTTACATAGCTCTGGACCGTGGAAGAGAAAAGCTGCAAACACTTACTGGTATTTTGTCAATTAATTGCAATACATTTTTGCATCCAAAATTCAGTATGTTATCTAAAACTTCTTGGTGAATATTAGTCTTACATTCCCTTTATATTGATTTGTTACCACTATATCCATTCCTCATCAGTTTTGCAACAGCCATTAGCCCTTTACACCAGGGTAAAACCCTTTTAAACTGATCTGGACTTAGCGGCTACATTCAAAAATAGTCAAAGGGAATAGAGCCCCTTTTCACCCTGCCTCACTTAAATTTCTCAGTGAGGGATAACAAATGCTTAAAAAGCTTTTAAGATATCCAAGGGTCAGAGCCCCTCCTGCCTCCACATGCCCCATCTCTTGCCTGTCTCCTTTGCCATCTTCTCCTAAGTAAGAAGGGAACCGGAGTTAGGTGGACTTCCCTTTCATTTCACTCCTGGCAGACCATCGATGGTGTCAAACAACCTTATCTCCAACGTTTGAAAGATCTGGTACTCTAGAAGCTTTTCCCAAGAAGTCCTCCTCATCCAAGCCAACCCTATATGTCATTTACCTAATTATCTGGCCAGTCACTCAAATAAAGATGCTAGGATCAGTGGGAAACCAAGGGCTGCTTTTCAATTCCTGGGACTGGACTAAGGCCACCACCAGAGACAACAGCGAACAAGCTCCAGGAGTTAGCTCCAGCATCCCTGGCTTACCACAGGACCTTGGAAACCTTACTTCTTCTGTCTCAAATTTTTCCTTCCTAAAGCCTAGTGGTCTAGTGTTTCTTGCTTACAGAGGATTTTTGAAATAATCAAGGAGACCTTGAGTTCTTCTGAATAAAATAAACAAAACTACAAAGTTTGAACCCTTATTTCCCAAAGGTTTTGTGAGATAAACCACTTAAAGAGCAAATGAGGGAAGCGGCTGTGGCTCAATCAGTAGGGCTCCCGTTTACCATATGGGAGGCCCTGGGTTCGGTTCCCGGGGCCTCCTGGTGAAGGCAAGCCCACCCGCATGGCGTGGTTAGCTGACCCAGCGAGCACAGGCAGCAAGGGGGGGATAAATGAATAAATAAATAAAAAATCTTTTAAAAAAAAAAAAAGAGCAAATGAGAGGCAAGAGCTCACCATGTATGGGGGAAATGTATGCATGTAGTGGGACTGTGCTTTCCTGTGGAGAGGCCGGAGAGGAGGAGTAGGAAGTTTAAAAAAATGTCTGGGGGGCAGGTGCAGCTCAGTGGCTGAGCGCTGGCTTTCCAAATAGGAGATCCAGGGTTCAATTCCTGGCCTGGTACCTCCAAAAGAAAAAAAAATGTTCATATGCGCTGATCTAACATTCCACTTCTAGGACTCAACTGCAAGGAAATATTCATAACCATGGGGAAGATTTTTGGAGAAAAATTTGTATTGCAGTTATTTAGAACCAATAAAAGTTGGAAACTTTAAACATTTAATAAAAGAGGAATTGGTACATGCCTATGATGAAATATTATGTAGCATTTAAAATAATGCTTTTAAAGAATCATTAATGCAGGGAGAGATTTTTCACAAGGTTATTTTAAATGAAAAGCGGGGTGCAATTAAATGTAGATGGTCGTATCTCAATTTAGTTTAAAGACAGATTTTTAAAAAGGCTAGAAGGGATTATGGGTATTGATCATGGCTTTCTTTGGGCCCCAGGATTATGGATGATTTTTATTTCTTTATGTTTCTATATTTTTTACCCATTCTAAAATAAATATTTTGTTTCTTTTTTTTTAAAAAAAAAACAGTGGTGGTGAGGGGAAGGGAGAGGTTTTGCTTGGTGAATATAGAGTGTTAGTAAATAAAAATTAAAAAAAAAAACAATGGAGATAAATTAAATCAATAAATGAGAGGTATGATCAATTTATCAGTGATTCTGGACAACTTAGGAAGTTTTTTCCCTAATATCCATTGGGACCATATCCAGATAGTTGCCTTGTGCCTTTAGCCGTGGCATGCAGCAGAGCTAGGCTGAAGGGAATTCCTGCTTAACTGCTCATCAAGCTGACAAGCAAGTCCCTTATTCTTTGTGCTCTTGTGTTCTTAATTTGCAAAGCAGTGGTGTAAAATCTCACAGGCTGACAAGAGGGTTCAATGAAATAGCCTATGCAAAGCCCAGGCACATTGTCAGGGCTGAGTAAAAGTGTGTCTCCCTTCCCTTATTCTAGAGCTAGAGCAAAATGCCGGCAGATTTGCAGACAAGCAGAGGGGTGTGACGAAGGGGGCTCCAGAGTGGGAGAGTAGACCCCCCTCCAAGCCGCAATCCCGAACTGTTCAGGTTCACTGCTCAGATGAATGGCTTTGGAAATAAGATAAACACTAATCAGTGAGGTAGCTGATGATACACTTAGGGCACTACCTATAAGGACAAGCAAGAGCCCCTTCTCACTGAGCCCCCAGCCAAGGTTCAGCCCTCTTCTGTTGGCTGGAGTTGATTTGCTTTCGACCACACAGCTTCAGATGGATAGAATACTGAGGTCAATGATCCTTGAAGACAAAATAATCTCTAAGGCTTCTCGCTGCTCTCGGCGCTGGCATAATTAAGCCAACACTGATAGGAATTTATTCAAATCTCTCCTGTCTTCCGTCTTACTTCCTTTAGTGCTTGGCAGGTTTCTTCAAGTCCCACTGGGCTTTGACCATCCAGGGGGTTTATTTGGAATGTGAAAGAGGTCCTCAGGCTCCAGCAGCAGGAGCCTTTCCCAAACCAGGGAGAGGGATGTGGGTTCTGAGCCCTTAAGAGATTCTTGCAACTAACTACACACCCTTCCTCCAGGGAACTCGGCACTGATCTCCAGTGTCCTCCTCCTCCTCCTCATCATCATCATAGCAACTTAATTGCATAGCATTTTTCATTTTAGAAGGCAACTTCCTTCCCTTTATGCGATTGAAATTTCACCACAATTCAGGGACTTTCTCAGCATGCAACACTTGGTTTATTTTCCAGCTCCCTAGACAGCTGCCCCTCAAATGCCACTGGCACGAGGTTATACTTTCAAGGGTGAGTCTTGCACAAATTTAGCTTTGTATTAGCAGGAGGCGTCTCAAGCCAGTGCTGGAATTTCCAGCCCTTAAGGCGATAGTATGTGTGTTGAGGTAGATATGGGGGGAGGGGAACCCCCGCCCCCAAGGGGCAGAGGGATGGTTCTGTCTTGGTTTGAGCCTAAAGAACCGCCGCTCTGGTTGGTGCCATCCAAGAAACCTGTTCTCTTGGGTCCCACGTGGCTGAACAGATGCCCAGGAGAGCGTCCAGCACGTCAGCGCGTCTCCGTCACCTCTTCTCCGCCGTCTTCCCCAGCCTGGCGGGAGTCGCCTGCTCCTGGTTACCATGGCAACCGTGACGAGCCCGCCGTGGGCTGCGCTGACTGCCCCAGTCCCAGCCCGGACGCGGCGGTGAGCGCAGGCACCCGGCATCCCCATCCTTCCTCTCGGCTCCACCGTGAAGCCAGAGGCGGAACTGGCGTGGGGGAGGCACAACAGGGCGAAGGGGCTGGGCCGTGGGGCCTCCGGCTTGCTGACCTCGGGTGGGCTTCCAGCAGAGGGTGGAGCGCGCAGCCCCCAGCATGGGCGGCAGCAGCACCTGTGCGCAGAGGCCCGGCTGAGCCTGGGCAGGCAGGAGGACACCGGGAGGAGATGCTGCCTGAAGCCCCGAGCGGTGAGTAGAGGGTGAGCACATCGCCCCAAGGATGTGCGTGTCTTGACTGATGCCTTAACAATAATCACGTCTTGGAGTTGCTTATGCCTGGGAAGCGTTTTCCTTTCCGACACCTTGGGGTTTCTTGGAATTGTTTGTTTCCTCTCCCTAAATGCACCTCTCAGAACCAGCGGGAGCTACGCCACCCCCGGGCTCTGTGTCTCGAGGACCGCACAACACCCACCGTTGCAGAGACCTGCATCATCACAAAAACACATCGCAGAGCAGCAGTGGGAATCTGCGTCCCTGCCGTTTTCATCCATTTTGCTTTATGCGCCTACCTCGCAATCAAAGAAATAACGTTCCCAGGAAAACCCGTGGCATGTCAGGTGTCAGACGAATGCCAGGAGGTCCTGGGCGAAGCCGTGTCCTTTCTGGTGAGCTCAAGGAAACGAATCCATGAGCTCAGCCAGAAGGAACAATTGTTACCCTCGCAGGGAGATCTACTTCTCCCCAGTAGAGGGCGCGGGCGCTCACGTGCTCAGCTCAGTAAACAAGCCCCGAGACGTAGCCGGCGCGCGTGGACGCATCGACCTGCACCATGCAGAGCTGGTGCTTCTCCTGGGATCTTTAACAAAAGGGTGGCTAAGTTCCTTCCTTCCTGGAAGCAAAGGGAAGGGTCAAATGACCTCTGGAGGACTGCACCTTGATCCAAGACCCACGATTATGAGTCCATGAGAAAAGACTTTCTGTGTATAGAGCCCTCTCCTTGCTTGCCAACCCCTCCCTTCCCATCTTCCTCCCACACACGCCAAAAAACACCACCACCACCCTTTCTTATTGGTCTAGCATTGTGATCAGCTATTTAGTTTTTGCTCTTATAAAGATGGCTTTCAAGGGAAGGGCTACATCTTGTCAAAATGAAAGATACACTGAAGATGGAACTGCTGAGCCCCTGCAGTATACCATATGTTGGTTCTTAACCGTGGCGGTGCTGGCCATACGTGGGATTCTTTACAAAGGTGCTGATGCCTGAATGCCAGCCCCAGGTATTTTGGTTTAATTGTTCCGGCAGCTGGCGGGTGAGGCACTGGGAGTTTTAACTCTAAGGTTGCAACCCACTGTTCTGTTCCATCAGGGTGAACGCTAAAGGGGCTTTATTTTTTCTGGGTGAACTTGGTAATAGACTGCTGCTGTAGGGCAGGGTGTAACTAACCATCATGTCCTTGATGCGTCCAAGCTTCAGGCAGAGGGGGCTGGCTGGGACGTGGACTGCTCAAAGAGGCTCAGGATGAAGGCGAGATTTCCTGTGAGGGTGGGAGCTTCTCTCTCGGAATAGGTGCCCCCACTAAATGGAATGTTCTGATTGCCAATCCAGCGTAGGGGACAAGCAGATGCAAATCTGTGCAGGTCTGTAGGGTGAGAGCATGCCCCCCCACCCCCACCCCATAGATTTAGGGACTTCAGGTCTGTTTGTCTTAACCATAATCACATGTATAAATCCCCCTCCAGAGCAAGGAGAATGGATGCTTAGAAAGAAGAGGTGGCGTGGGAAACGTGCAGTAGTCACTTCCAAAGAAGGAAGAAACAATAAGATTAACCTAGAAATTATCTAGCAATATCCCTCCTGGGTTTAAATACTCTTCATGACAGCTTAAACTGCTGCTAAGCCTGAGGGACATCCTGGAATCTTGATTTCCCTGGAAATCTGAGCACCAGAGCAAGCTCCTCTCCAAAAGTACAATCGCAGAAGAGAGGTCAGACCTGCTGTTAGAGGCTTTTCTAACCCTTGGATTCCAAAGCTATCTCATGAATATTCATAAATGCTGAGAAGCCCATGGGAGGAGAAACTATGTAGCTAGTTAGCAAAGGAATTAGGTAAGGCCTTGAAATTCTGGGTATGAGAAGTTAGAATTTTAAATTCACTGGAGAGTATGATCTACCTGCCTAGAGCCAGAACTTCCATAGCCCCAGCCTCTCAGTAATCTTCAGTTTTGGTTGAACATAGAAAGGGGTGAGGGCTCTTTAGGGGACAGGTGTAAATGATATTAGTGTATCTTCAGAAACCCTTGGCAAGGCTCAGTCACTCACCTCAAATAGGAAAGAGAATTAAGGCACTGTTTAAAGATCCTACAACCCACCCAGTGGGGATCACAAAGCCTCATGCGCGGGGTACCACGGAGGGCAGTGGCTAGGAGGCGTCTCCTGACCACGAATGGCCACAGCTCTCTCACATGCTTTACCTGCTAGCTCATCTCTGCATTCCCTGTACCGACCTAGACAAGCCCTCTGGTCCAGCTGTTGACTGTCTCCAGGCAACCCGACACAGGGTTAACAACTTCCCTTTGGTCATTGTTCTAGTCTGTGGACAGTCGCACACACAACATCATATGGTCTCCTCCTCCGGTCGACCTGACCTCCTAAGACAGTGCTTGTCCTTACTCCGTCTGGGCCTCCTACATGTTGTCTCCGGCCTCCACTTGGAGACTTAGCCTCTTGCTTGGGACTAGTTCCACATCAAGTATGGCTTGCAGTTTCTGCTGCCTCAAGCCTCCAAGCCGCCTTTCCCAACAGGACATTTCAGAGTTGGTGCAACTCCCAAAGCAGGCCAGACACACCCTGCGAAGGCTCCCACCACTGGCTGGCTAATCCAGAGATAGCACGACCCTGGCTGATTCCTCATTACCTCCTCCCCACCGTAACCACCAATATACTTTCTGCAAAAGGGCATGGGGGGTGGGGGGTGGGAGGGGAAACGTTCAGTTGATCTGGCTTAATCCACATATATCATTTCATCTTTAGGCTCAGAGTGGGAATCCTAGAGAGATTGTGATGCTTCAGTAAAATCCTTGTTTTATACTGTTCTGAGACTATGGATTTCAATTCATCAGTGGGTCATAAAACCATTTTGATGGGCCATGACCAGCATGTTTTAAAGAAAAAGATAACTAGAATAGAATTAGAAAGTATCAGAGTGCACCCCGCATAGTGAGGGAAAACTTTGTGTCCTGGACCAGGGCTCATTTTTATGAGTATGTATGTTTGTATGCACTGGATCAGGAAACGCTGAGTCTGTTTCTTACTGTGGGTGATGGACAAAAGATTTTAAAGCCATTGTTTCACAGCAAACACTGCGAATCAAGATTAAATGCTAGAAAGTCAAGTTCTAGAAAAGCTAGCAAAATCTAGAACTTATTTTAGATAGCTGGGTCACTTGGAAGCAATAAAAGAATCTATGGGGGGAAAAAACTTGTTAATCCAAATTCAGACTTAAAATTTCTGTGAAAATGAAAAATGAACAGAGTGGAGGAAAATATTTGCATTGCATAACACAGATGAAAAGTTAATATCTGCTAAACAAAGAAGGCATTTCAGAAGAGGAGAAGGGGTGGGGAGACTGAGAGGAAGCTGAGAGTTATGTATTGACTCGGGCCTTTGAAGGCCCAGTCGTATAAAGCTTCTTACCCGGGTGTGGTGATATAAGAAAATGAGTAAATTAGAGTTACCAACTTCTCTTCCTCCTACGCTGTACTGCTCTTTTGAGATTGAACTAGTCCTTTGGTATTTAAAGAAATGCGTTTCAAATTTGTGAGGAAAAAAAAAAAAGCACTACAACTCCATGTATGTTTATATACTGTCTGATTTTATTTACATGACATTCTGGAAAAGTCAAAATTATAGGGAAAGAACACAGATTAGACATTGCAGGTGCTGGCAGTTTTGGGGGAGGTTGATTACCAAGGGGCACAAGGAAACTTTTTGGGATGCTCAGATTAGTTAAGTCATAGAACTGTACGTTAAGAAGGGTAAATTTTACTATATGTAAATTGTACCTCAGTAAACCTACTGGAAAAGAAAAAAGAAAACCTCTCTGGATAAATTCTCAGTCCCTAAGGAGAAATTCACCCACTGGAAGAAATACAACAGTGAGCAAATACATAGGTATGTGTTCATCATTGATAGGGAAAGTACAAATTATAGCAACACTGTGATACTGTCTTACTTTTTGAACCTGGGACCACCTATGAGGGAAGCCTGCATATAACCAATGAGCCAAATTAGCTTCCCTGAGTTGTTTTTTTGTTTGTTTGTTTGTTTGTCTTGCTTGTTTTTTTGTGGGTTTTTTTTTTTTTTTTTTTTAGGAGGCACTGGGACTGAACCCGGGACCTCCAATGTGGAAGGTAGGCGCTCAACAGCTTGAGCCACATCCGTTCCCAAGAGTATTTTTAAAACAATAACACAATGCAGTGAGATTGTAGCCAAATTGCATTGTTTATTGCTGGTTGCATAGTGAATTGGTAAACTTTGGGGGAATGCAACATGATGATATGTAGGAAAATCCATAAAGGTACTGCACCCAGGAATTTTTCCCAATAAAATTATTTAACAAAGATTTTTAAAATTTTAAATGTGGGGGTTGGATGTAGCTCAACTGGTTGGGCGTCCGTCTCCCATATGGAGGGACCCGGGTTCGATCCCTGGGACCTCCCGGTAAAAAAAAATAATAATAATTAAAAAAAATAAAATAAAATAAAATAAAATTTCAAATGTGTTGGTTATAATAGAAAAAAAAAAAAAAGAAAAAGAAAAAGCTCTGGGAATGGCCAACATAAAAAGAATAATTTTAAAAATAGCAGTGCATCCATAAAATGGAATATTTTCCAATTCACAACAAAAGCCTAAGTCCAGAGACCATGTAGAAAGAAACACGGAAAGCAGCTGAGTGAATGATAGATTATAGGTGACTTTCAAGTTTTAAAAACTCATTTGATGTTGTTATATTTCCTTTTCAATAACAAAGAACTGTCAAAACCTTCAAAATTAGAAGAAATTAATATGGAGAAGGAGAAGAGAAATCCCAAAAATTATCACATCACAATGTAGAGTGCTGATTTCTTGGCCTTAGAAACCAGAAAAATCACTAGAGTCACAATTTTGTTGAATAAATTCAAGCTGTGTGAATTTTTTAGAAGCTAATATCAACTTTGGTAAAATCCTCGCTTTGTGGCAGATGGTTTGTGAATATCTGTTGACTGACTAAATATAGGGCCATCTTTTAGCTGTACTTTTCACCATCACAATCCTGGGAAAACCCGGATTTATCTCTGAAACAGCTTCAGAAATCTTCACAAAATACTTACCCTTTTGCTGTATTTTTTAAGACTTTAATTTTTCCAGCATAGGGAACACATCTCTGGTGCTTTTTTTTTTTTTTTTTTTTTCCCTATTGGAAGAATGATATGAACGTTTTAAGTAGGTCCCTCTTAGGGGAAAGACAAGATGTGTCAAGGACAGAGCTCTAGAGAAACTTTCTTAGCAATGTGTCTAAAGTAGATGTTAAATGATGGAGCGTTTTCTTTTGAAGTGGGAAAGAGGCAGAAGGTGGGGACAGGAACAAAACCAAAAACTTGGAAAACCTGTTTTCTTTCTTCCAGGCTGAGGTATTTTCAGATCAAATGGCCAAGTATATAATTTCTGGGTTCTCCTTAACCTTTGGTTTGCTATGTAACCTGGAGAGATAAACATTTAGTGTCCCTTGAAAGTGTAAAAAGTGTTGGGTGGAGGAGGGGCAGAGGTATGAGGGAGACGCCTATAAAGAAAACTCTGTGTGTATGTGATTGTACTAAGTTAACTCGGAACCAGTCATCTTTGAATTAAACAAAATATGAATACTTTGTTTAATTTACTATGCAGAGATGATTTTCATTTTCATTTTCATGTATGCAGACAGTCTCTAGGCAAGGCGCTTTCATATAAATCATCCCCATCAAACCTCAACAACTCTGTGCAGTATTAGGATTCCCGTGTTTCTAGTTCAGAGTCATTGCAACTCAGATGCATTAACGTGACCCAGGTTACATAAGAAAGCGGGAACTGGGGATCTGAACTCATCTTGCTCTTGTGACAAGACCCATGGGACACCGCCAGGTCTCCTTTGTCAGGCTGATGCGGGTTCAGGTTCTGACGGGACACTCATTAGTTCCATAATCTTGGGCAAGTTTTTTTTTTTTTTTAGCTTCTCTGAAACTCAGTTGCCTTATAGTAACATGTAGTTAACAATGACACAATAGGGGGCTCCTAAGGCCTTTAGAGCTTACATCTATCAGGGTTCTTGGGTGGCAAACAATAGAAAGTGACTGTAGGGCTAACTTTGGGGAAGTAGAGGGAATTTATTGGAAGGAAGTGACACAGCTCATTCAACTGAATGATGAAAAATAAACAGTTGAGTCTCAGGAAGGATGAGAAGCAGGGCAGCTAAGGGAATCTCAAGAATTTAGAGAGAGACCTGGCTCCCTTCTTCAAGGTAGTCTTGACTGGGTGAGTCAGTTCTGGTTATTCTCAGTACTTGGGTTGACCAGCCTATACCAGTCCATGTGCTGCCCACCTCATGGAGGAGGAGCAGAGCACCCTGATTGGCATGTCCACCTGCATCCAGTGGGGGAAAGAGAGTTCCCACAAAAGAAGACATAGGTGCTGCTACTGAGCAAGAGGTTGTGGACGCTGGGCAGGCAAAAACCACTGATATCCACCATGGAGTTAAGGCTAGTTAAGCTTCCCAGCCCAGTATCTAGCACAAAGGATCATCTCCGGAAGTACTTCATGTCTATGTTGGTGTTTTCACATCACCTCCTGCAAGGCCAGTGAATTCCAGTAAATTCCCAAAATTTCCAGACCAGTAAATTACTATGAAACTGCACATCTCGAAATCCTGTCTCAGTGCTCTCTGCATGTATGTTATGTTAAGATACACATGGGAAATGATATTTGGATAGCAGGCTCCTTGGGGTGCCTGCAGGAGGAGGCTGCCTAGGAGGAGGCTGAGGCCACCCCTGGCCCTGCCCGGCATGTGGCACCCATTAATGACACAGGGATGGGGAGGCTCAAAGTCATATGCTAGAATTTCAGACCGACTGCCGTGGCCTGGTCTCAGCGCTGCCCCCAGCCCCTTGCCTTCCCCACCAAAGTTATCAAGGAGGCTTCCCAGCAGGCAGGTGGACGGAGCCCATAGTGGTGGCTCTGCCTTTGTTCTAGTGTGATCTTCTGGCTCCTTGGGGTCTTCCTTGTCAGGAATTCAAGAGTTTCAGGAAATAAAGGTAACTTCTCTTCTCAGTAAGGTTAGGACATCTGGCCCAAGGGAACTAGGCTCCCTTACAGGAATTATCTCGTCCTGTTTATCCGTCATTCAGAGTATTGATTGTGAAAGCCCATGCCTTTGTCATAACATACTCCCAGAGGGGCAGCTCTGAAGAAGGCTCAGTGCTGCTCTTGTTGGTACAACGGGTGGATTTCCCAGCAGGGCCGACCTTGGGCAATGCTGAAAACCTGCAATCTAAAGAGCCAAAGACCTAAATAAAGATCTGAAGACCTGCCATTAGGGAAGGTGGCAGGAGAGCCAAATGACTAATAAATTGGGGAGAGACAAGGATGTTCTTTGCATTCCTTTTTTTGGGGGCAGATGAAGGGGAGTTGTCTAAATTGTATTTTTTTCCTCATTACAAAAGCAATGCATGCTACATATGCCATCCCGTCCCCAAATGAAAAAGCACAAATCAGCAAAAAAGCAGATAATTTCAAAACCCCCACAACGCCCCCCCCCCGCATCCCTCTATCCACCCAAATGTTAGCACCTTAGTATATATCCTTTCACATCCTCTTTCCTTCTATCCCTCCCACCCACCTTCCCTCTGGAGCAGTGACATGCATCTCAAGAAAGCCCCTGGTTAAGGGGAGCAGGCCTCTGCTCATTCTCTGCACGTGGGGACTGGGACAAGAAAAAAGGAGGCTTACTTTCCTTTCCATCTCCTCATGAAGAAATCCTAATTCTCTTTCGAGGGACCACTCAGTACCCATCTTCCATAAAACTTTCTCTGCTCTAATAGATAGACGCTTCCCAGTCTCATGAGATAGCACTTTCCACCTTGCAAAGAGCCTTTTAACTCCCTGGCTCACTGCTTTATTGTCAGCTCCTTGAGGTCAGACCCTATGTCTGACTGATCGTGGTGTGCTTCTTAGCACCCAGGAAAGTGCCTTTCCCATCACGGGTACCCAGAGTGAATGAATGAAAAAGAATTTGAGGCTTGAATGGAAGAGAAGCTCACAGAATCTCAAAGGGGAGCAAAAAGCAGCATTTGGAATCCTGTGTATGTCCTTACCAGGCATGGCACAAAGGGCGATTGGACATCTTTTCTTTCTCTACAAAAGGCTGATTGACTTGGATGAGTTCTCTTAAATCTGAAAAGGCTGATTTGTGTGCCAATGGTTTTAAATTTGCTATTCCATTCTGAGGCTTTATCAGGGCATCTGCTATCAGGGTTCCACCTCCTAAACTGGGCTTCTCCTCATTCCTCTCCCCTCAATTCCTTTCCCTCTGTTTTCCTACTGTCACTAACTGAAAAGAGCACTGAGTAAAATGTCACATTCAAATATAATCCATTGGGCTGAACTTGACCTTCATCACGTGCAAACTTGAAACTGGAGGTCTTTATTTTTAAGAAGGATGTGTGTGATCAGCAGAGAATGAGTAGAAAGGCTGAAAGTTTCTCCCCTTCTTAATGCAAAAGGCCCAGTCACCCGGGTGCACTTACTACTTTCAGTTCTGCAGATGTGAAGTGCTGGGTCTGCCTAGTAGTGGATACAGAGAATGATGCCTGTGTTCAAAGAATCTAGGTCCTGCAGAACAGAGAATGACTTGTGTATGTGTTTGGTAATTTTTTCTTCAGTATAGCTGTGTATGAAAATTTAACTCCAGAGAAACCCTGTTGACAGAATTTGCTGTTTCCTGGAGACTTGCGAGAACTCAGTCCGAGTTGGCTTAGAGAGGAGTCTTCCTGCAAGTTGCTTCAGCACTCTAGGAATCTCTATTTTTTTTTTTTACCCGGGAGGTACCGGGGATTGAACCCCGGTCTCTCCATATGGTAGACGGATGCCGAACCTCTTGAGCCACATCCGTTTCCCGGAATCTCTATTTTGATGACGATTATAATGCATTCATTCTAGATTTTATTTTTCAGTGGCTTTGGTGACTAGAGAGTTCTTCCAACAGCTCCCCATCTTGTTTTCCTCTGCATTTTACTACACAGACTCTCTAGTTATTATGGAACATACATACTAGTGAGTTGGGGGAGTCACTTCTCAAATTTTTTTTTTTTTTTTTTTTTTGCCATTGTGTTATGAAAAATTGACGCAGAAGTAAATTTGTCATTTTGTCAAGTTGCATTTTAATTTCCTCACTCCTGGCAGGGTAAAAACTTGCAGGAATTAGAAATTTATTTTCTTGGCCTTACTATGTGATGTTAACCTAGGGACAAACCCCAGAAGAACCCAGGTGTATGTCTTCCAATTGGATCCCCATCCAAGCAACCCCGCAGCTTTCCTCCAGGAGGCTGAGTTGGTCCAATTCAAGCCTTCGGTATAGAAGAGGAGCGAGGACATAAGGCTTTTTCTCTTCCCATGTCTTCAATAGGTAAGTCCATATGACAATGGCTATAGCCCAGAAACAAGTTTGTATATAACCACCTTGTCCCTCCTTCTGGACTCTCTTATCTTACAGACAGATAGAATGGGCTGGTTGGACCAACCCAATTTCCAGGAGGATGTTGGTTGCCTGTAGGCTAACGCTGCTTGGGATTTCCCTGGGGGCACCTTAAAGTTGAACATTTCCTGAGACTCTGATGACCTGACCTGGCAGCAGTAGCAACGGATGTGAAGTTTGAAATGCTTTGAAGGGATGACCGCAAAGTCCATCCACAGCTAGGATTTCAGGCAGCATTCTGTGTTTTGCTAGGGACAGCGAAGCTGATCAAAACTGGTTTAAGTTTAAAAAAGAAATTGATTTTCTTGCATAACTGGTTCCCCATGAGGCTTGATCCAGGGCTCACAGGTGTGACCAGACCCTGCTTTCCCTCTCTCTGTTTTCCAACTCCATTCCTGCAGGTTGGCTCCACTCTCAGGCAGACTTTGACTTCAACGCCCAAGAAGGCTGCCAGCAGTGACCAGAGTTACCTGCATCCCACTTCAAGTAAAGAAAAGAGAAAGCAAGAGCCTTTTTCTCAGAGGCCCTAGCTTTGATTAGTTAGTGCCCATCCCTGACCAGGGGGATGGCATATGTTAATTGCCTTAACAGGTTAGAGCTGGGGCTGGGGTTAAACTCCTGCAAACCTGGGGGTTGGGAATGGGGGAAGGGTGATTTCTTCAATCTGGGAATCAGGCCACGGACGGTGGGAGAGGAAGAGATGCTATGGAGGTACCACAAAACCAAAATAAAAGTGAAAAACTTATGACACCTAGGAGACAAAAAAATTAGGGAGGAGTTGAGAGTAATATTGAGTTGATTCCCATGAAGAGGATGGGCTGCTTAGCTTGGTTCACCATGGGCTCTCCCTCCATCTCAAAATTGTGTATTGTTGAAGAAATGCAAACTGATTCTAATATTAGCCAATGCTAAATAATATAAGTTAGCAGACTGATATCCTTTTATAGCCATAAAGGTTTCTATGTATGGATTTGTCATTTGTTACCCATTTTAAAGTTATAATTTATAAAGGAGCAGATGTGGCTGCTTCCCACATGGGAGGTTCCAGGTTCAGATCCAGGTGTCTCCTAAAAACCTCACAAACAACAACCAAAAACAAAAACCAAAACAAAAACCAAAACACACAACTCAGGGGAGCTGATGTGGCTCAGTGGTTGAGTGCCAGCTTCCCACATACTAGGTCCCAGGTTCACTCCCTGTCCCTAGTACCATAAATAAATAAATAAATAAATAAATAAATAAATAAATAAATAAATAAATAAATAAATAAAGTTATAATTTATAGATAGTTGTTGTGTTGAACCATTTGTTCCTCCTTTATTGGTTCAGATGAAATGGCAATGAGTTTGTTAGGTCATTAATCATTTGAGCAGATTCTACTCTGATTTCTGTATCATTTTCCAGGGATTTGGGAGAAAGATGGTTAAATGGAGGAAAAGGGAAATGCTCACTATGACATTTAATCTCAGGGCATTTTGAAGGAAAGATTCATATTTATCCTCTTGATAGGTAAAAACACACTCTAATAAATAAAACAGTGAGATAGTGTTTTTCATTTGTGAAATTGGGAAGGATTAAATAAGAAAAGAAATGCCCAGTATTGGTGAAATTTCAGAGAAATGTCTCCATTAAGCATGGCTGGTGAACTGTAAACTGGTACAAACTTTCTGAAAGATAATTTGGCAATATGTATGAAATACCTTAAAATGCATATACTCTTTGACAAAGCATTCTATTTCCAGAGATACTGGGAAAATTGCAAAACAGTTTGATCTAATTTTTTTTTTTAACTTTATTTTGTACATTTAATAATTGAAAACATAAGCAATAAAAAACTAAAAAGTAAACACAGATGAATAAATATATACATTTCTCAATTATATGTAATGGATACCTGTAAATTTTTTTGTTGTTTTGTTTGTTTTTTTTTTGGTTTTTTTTTTTGTGTGTGAATCAAACAATATATTACACAATATATTTGGTTCATAGTAATGCATTCATACAGTATTTGTCCTTTT
>JAKSZT010054552.1:10858750-10913344 GCA_026826555.1 Tolypeutes matacus
TTGTATTTTACTTAGATGCTCTATCTCTTTCTCTTTTATGGGGTTTTAGTGGCAGGTGGCTGTGAGTTACCACCGCTCTTTGATTTTTGGCTCAACCTTGGTTGTTAGGATTGTTCTGCTGGTTGCTCAAAACTGGGCACTGGACCCAGTAATTGGTTGTAGAGTCGTTTCCTAGGGCCTTGGACAGGGAGGCTATAGAGGCCAGGAAAAGCCTCTCTTACTTATTAATTTTCTTATGTGTACTTCCTTGGTCTGCCAGGAGATGACGCTTGTTGGCTGCTCTCAATTCAATGCCTGGTGGAGCGTATTTGTTGTGACACAGACCAGATCAATGTGATAGAGCTTCCTGTCTGGGGGCTAGGAGCCCTGTGATTCAAACTTTCTGAGACAGTTCTCCAGACTTCTCTCGTAGCGCCCCCCTTTTCCCAGCTAGGAAATATTTCCACTCCCTTCTGAATCCTCAACAATCAGTCCCTGTTAGTAGAGGATGAGATTGGGAGGTTTGTATATCTTTAGCCCCTTGCAGACTCCAAGGCAAACAATGGTGCAGCCCCACCCAGCCTGGAAGGGCTCTCGGGACAGGGCAGACCAAACCTGGGAGTCCAAAGCAGGGTCAGCCCCAGGCTCTCTCTCCCCTCTCCCGTGGTGTCCTCAACAATTAGTCCAGTCTAGAAGAGAGGGAGGTTGCGAGGATCGGATTTCTCCAGTCCTTTCCAGGCTCCCAGGGCAAACCGCCGTGTGGAAGTGTCCGTGGGGTTCTGCAGCCCAAATTTCAGGTCCGAATCTGAGTCAGCCTAAGGCTGTGTCCCTCTCTCTTCCCTTTCCGGGAGTGGCAGATCCCTGAAGCCCCCTTTGTCTGTGGTCACAGGCCCAGGGGCCCGAGAATTCTGAAGAGTGTGGGGAAGGGTGCCGGCAGCAGCAGAAGCTGCTACTTGCAACTCACAGTTCTGTAGTCGCGATTTCCCTCTTCTGTCCCTCTCTCTTCTGGGTGGTGTGCAGCCTTCACCTGGTGACCTAAACCCTAGAAGATCTTTTTCGGGGATGTTTTCAGCTTGTCCTCTAGCTATTTTTCTGGAGAAGAGATTCCCGTGTCTTACTAGTCCGCCATCTTCCCGGAAGTTCCAGTTTGATCTAATTTTGCTAAAAAGATAAATACACATAAAAATATGGATCAATGGTAAAAATGAAAAAAAATATGAACATACAAACAAACAAACAAACAAAAAAAAAGAGGATACATGTACACATACACAGAAAAAGTGCAGGAAAAATATATACCAAAATGGTAACACTAATATGGTGGTAGGGTAATGGATGATTTTTATTTATTTTTTGTATATTTCTCTGTTTTTCAAAATTTAAAAAAATGAACATGCATTTCTTTTGAAATCAGATTTTTTTTTTTTATACTTAAAAACGAAACAGAACACACCACAACTCTTCCAAAGGCCAGATTATTGATTGACATTAGTTTATTCTTTCTACCATGTGGTACATGTCTAGTTATTTCTGAGTAGGCCTTGATAGTCATTAGCTCCATCTCTCCACCTTCTCCCCAATGCACATGCTCACCCCTGCTCTGGCCCTCTTCTAGAACTCAGCCCAGTGCTCTTTCTCCTACTCTAGGGGATGGAACATTCCAATATGAGCCTGTACATTTAACTGGGGATGGAATCCTGTCCTACACCTCTGAGGAGCTCTTACTGATTCATTCCTTACCAAGGTGGGTCTGATGCTTATCACCTTCATCCATTCACTAAGTACAGGCTTCATGTGTGATCCATCAGGAGAAACCCACAGAACCTGACAGTTCTTTGCTCTTAGTAGGTGCCCAATAAATGTTTGAATGCATAAATAAAGCACTCAGATACGCAGAGATGCTTTATAGCTCTCTGGGGATAAAAAAAAGACAGGAGAGCTATGGGGAGTGAAAACAAACAGGATTTACTAGGGCTGGACCAGGCAAAGAGCAACTCTTGGCTTCAGAATTACCTTGCTCAGCCTTCTTAATTGATATTAAAAGTTTACTGGCTCCCACACTGTTTTTGCTAGTGTGTCCAAGTTGGTGGGGATCCAATAGTTTACACAGAATGAAACCTATATTTTTAGGGCTGTGTTACAACTCCCAGTAGAGCAGGATATCTTGCTAAAGTGCACCTCAGGAATTGGTAGAGGTCCCTTCTTGATGGATGTGGGGCTGATTCTATCCCCAACCACTCTAAACTGCTGGTGGGAATTGGAGGTGCAATTTTTGTTGCCCTTTGCTATGGAATTTGCCAGATGTCTCAAAAACCTAATCTCAATGATTGAACAACAAACCAGTAAAAAGAAATACACAGTGCTTCTCGTTCTTTATAGAAGCGTTCCTTGACTTGCCTCCTTCCCACTCTGAGTATTTACTCCCTGTACTATACTCCCTGAACCCAAAGGCATGGGCTATGCTATTTTGTATTTGTCTCTTTGTTACTTGTAATTGTTCTCTAGTTGTTACATAAAAAAGGTTGTGTTCACTCAGGGTGCAGGGATTGCAGCTGAAAGAACACACAATTTGGAAAACCCCGCTCCACCATTTACCAGTCTTGTTACCTTATCCCAATTGGTCAGCCTTCCTGAGCCACAGTTTTCCTCATCTGTAAACAAACTGCTCCTAACCATCCTCACATGTTTGCTTTGAGGCTGAAGTGATATTTATAGGTATACAGGTAAACTTAACCATGCTATTAGTATAGGATATAATCTTACGTATGAAATGCAATAGGTTCTTTTTATATTGCAACTTCTCCACTATTTAGATATTATTTTATTAATATTATAGTGGCAAAGTATACATATCATAAACCATTTACTATAGGTTTTTAAAATTTTTAATTTAATTTTATTTTATTTTATTTTTTTCTCAGCGGTACTGGGGATTGAACCTAGGGTCTCATACATGGGAAGCAGGCACCCAACCACTGGGTGTACTTGGGCAAATCAGCTTCTCTAAGCCTCAGTTTTCTCATCATAAGATGGGAATAATAATGGCACTTCATAGAGTTGAGGTGAGGATAAAATGAAATCATGCAAACAAAATACTTCCAAACAGTACCTGGTGCATAGTAAGCACCTAATTAATGTAAGCTGCTGCAGCTGCAGCTATTGTGGATGAAAGAGAAAGGGAAATAAGTCAATAAGAAATGCATATGGAGGGAAGGGGAGGGAGGGGGATGGGGCGGGCGGATGTGGCTCAAATGGTTGGGCGTCTGTCTCCCCCAAATGGAGGGACCTGGGTTCGATCCCCAGGACCTCTTGGTAAAATGAAGAAAAATATAGAAGGCTTAAAACAAAAAGAAATGCATATGGGGGCAGAAAGCCTGGAAATCAGGGTTATGGAAGGGGGTTCCCCATAAGTGAGCAGCTTCTCATAAACAGATTGGGAAGGCTTCATGGAGGACTGGACTTTCTGGAACTCTTTGAATAGTAGGTGGAAAATGAGTTGCGTGGCTGGTGAGTGGAGCTGTGAAAGAGTATCCCAAACACCTGATACAATTTGAAAGAAGGTTGAATGGGAGTGAGGGGTCCAGACGATGGGAAGTTTAAGAGTTTTGAAATATGAAGGTGGAGTTGGTCTGAGGCTCAGTACTCAAGATGATGCGATAAAGGTGTCCTGTATAAAGCTCTAAAATAGATTCTTCTAAGCCCCCAAGGGGTGTTTGGAAAGTCTTGCATTGGGTACTTAGTGTGGCTGTATAGTTGAATGCTACGTCACAGACTTCAGATAGAGAAAGCACTTTAGTCCCAATGAGGACTGACCGGTGGGATTTGTTGCTGAAAGCAGGAATTCTGGACAGTTCAACAGGTGAATGAATTATTAACCAAAACCTTGTCTGATTAATATGGAGAAGGAAGAGAAAAAGGGATTCTTGGAAGAAAATAAATTATGAAATATTCCGGGCTGTCCATACTTAAGAAGAATGCTCTATCTTAAGAGATAAGGGGCCCAAAAGGAACAGTGAATTTGTTTTAACAAAAGGTGGTTTGATAATGTCTGTATAAAGGATTTGGTGTAGGGAAGTCTACCCATGTTGGACCAAAGTTTCTTTAATACGGTGGAGCAGCCCAAAATGGAAGAATATAAGCCCAGATATTGCGAATCCAAAGCAAAGGATCATAGGATCACAAAATAGGAGGTCTGGAAGAACCATCAGAAATCACCTTTACCGATGAGGAAACTGAGGCCAAGAGGTTCAATTACCTACTCAAAATCACACAGATATATCTGGCTCAATTCTCTCTGTATTTTCTTTTAGCTCGCTCCTCCAAAACCTTGAGGATCCTCTAATCGCTCTGCTTCCCACCTGGATAGGGTAAGGAAGAAAATTCCAGTTTTGTTTTAGTGGAGGCTGCTGGGCGCACAATTCCCCTTTAAACGCACATCTCTTCTCTCCGTCTGGCAGGGTTTGATATGCCCACCGTGTTCCTCTATTGGTCATTTCATGTGGCTTCTCGCTCCTTTCCAAGATTGCCAACCAATCACCTCTTCTCTCTCTCACGAGGGGCGGGCTATATGGAATGTACTATATGGGCTGTGGGGGGGAGTAGAGAGAAAGTAGGGCGTGGCGCCATCTCGTTTCTTTACCTTTTGCATATAACCCACGCGATTCCGTCAAAGTCCGGGTCGTAGGTATCCACGGGGTCCCTGACGTCGGGGACCTCGTGCAGTTCCAGGGGCGCACTCATTTGGCTCTCCCCCGAGGTCGGGGCGCAGTGATCGCGCCTGAAGGGCCGCAGCCCCCGCCCTCCCATGTGCCCGCCCAGCCCCCGGCGGCGGCGCGGCTGCTTGTGCGGCTGCCGCTACTGCCCGCTCCCGACGCGGCGGGCTGGCGCGCTGGGGCCGCGGGGCTCAGGAGCCCGGAGGGGGCTCGGCGCCCGGCCGGCCGCGGGGACGCACCAGCATGAGGCAGAGGTGAGGACGGGGCTTCGGCGGGCCACCGGCCCCAACCGCCCGGGGGACCGGTGTCCCACCACGCCCGGAGCGCGGGGGTTGCGGGCCCGCGGGTGGGCGGCTGGAGAGCGGGGACTGGCGGCGGGGCGCGTGGCTGCTGCGCTCCCGCCGGGCCGCCGGGGGGCTGCGGACAGGGTGCGGGCGCCTCCCTCTGGCGGCCCCTCCGGCCCTTCGCCCCGCGGGCAGCGGAGCCGGGAGGAAGCCCCCTCCCCGCGCTTCCCGGCCTGCCCGGCCCTGCCCTTGACTTCCCGGAGTTGAGGTTCGGTCCGTTTGGGCCGGGCGGGTCCCAGAGCTCCGGGGCAGCCTGGCACCCGAGGGTGGGTGGGTGGGCGGGTGGGGGGAGCCAAGGGAGGCTCCCTGCGTCCTGGGAGAGCGGGAGGGAGAGGGATATTCTGAGCGGTGGTTGTTACCGGGGCGGGGGCGAAGACCTCTGGTCCTCACCAGGTCCCGGGGCCACGGGCCTTCCAGGCGGTCTGGGGGTCCAGCCTCATGACCAGCCTCGGGAGTGGGGGGTCCATCCCGCCTCCGTATCCCTGGTCTGGAACCTGGGCTGTGAATGGGGGTAACTGAGGGCGTTATGGGTAGGTGGCCATGAGAGCCCCTCCGAGATGCTGCTGCTTTTTTTCCTTTTGGTAGTGTTGGGGGCACGAGTGTTGGCAGCCGCCTCCGTGGCTTACCTACGGGCCACCCCCGTTCCCTAACTGCTTTACAAGGTGGCAGCAGGATTGGAGTCCTAGCTGGAAAATGACCACGAGGAGCCCTCTCTGCAGATCTGTGGCTCGCCTGGTTTCAGCAGCTGGTTCCCACGCAGTGGGTTAGCGCAGAGGCGTGGACGTGGATTGCGGACAGTGTTTTTTTTTTTTTTTTTTTTTTTTTTAAGGTTTATTATAGTTTTTCTTTTTTAGGGGGATGTGGCATTTAAACACCAGGACACCAGTGTGTGTGTCCCACCTCGCAGTTTTCTATTTGATCACTTCAGAAGGTGGCTTGTACCCCTGAGGGTGACAATGAATTAGGTTTTATAGTGAGAAAGACAACTTCATAAAGCTGCTGCCAGCAGGAATCCTTCGTCCTCTCGCGCCTTGGCTGTCATTTCCCCTTGTAGTTGCCTTCTCTGAGCACATCTGTAAAGGACCTTTTAAGAGGGCAGTATAAATTCCACCTCGGATCATCACATGTGCTTGGGTCAGAAATTTGGTCCAGCTTGTTTTAGCCCTACGGTTAGTTTTTCTTGCATTCCAGGTTGTAAAACCTTTCGTTAAACTTTTTTTCTGATAGTGTATTAACTAGCATGAATAAATAGGTTTTGACTGCTAAATTCCAGAGTTACAGGAAAGACTTGGTGTGGGTATTCGTCTTGAAATGAATCTTTTGGCTTTTTATGTTCCCAACACTAGTATTTGAAATGTCTAAATCTTGACAACCAGATTGTGGTTTTCTTTTTTTTTCCCCTCACCTGGGTTGGCATTGAATGATGACTATTTCATGGTGTTTCTAGGCTTGGGTGAGAAAATGGGCTTTGGAGATAAGGTATAAAATGCTTAGCATAGTGTGTGGCACATGGTAGGTGTTCAGTAAATGTGAGTGCGTTTTTCCTTTCCTCCTTGGGCTTGGTTAACCCGGAATGATGAAAGTTGATGCCGTTTTGATTGCCTGGCCCCTTAAATTGAGACAATTAGCTCTTCTCCCACCCCCAACCTCCAATGAAACTCAAATCTCTGGACCTAGAAGTAAAGGTCAAAATGGGAAAACTGGTATGCCCTGGGAGGGGTCTCACAGCATTGAGTACGGGAGATTGAGTGGTTGGAATTGATCCCTTTTGGGGTCCCTGGAGCAGTCCTGCCCGTGAGGGTTTTGGTTGTTGGTGTTTCGTGTCCGGTGTGTAAGGAACCGTAAGCCTTTCCTAATTCCTTCTGGGGCTGACAGCTGAGGCGTGGCCCAAGGTAGGTGAGGCCTGGCCAGCAGGCAGGGCAGGGACTTGGCTTTGATGAGCTGTGCCTTTGAACTGGGCTTTGCAAAGAGCAGCCCTTCACCGCCTCCAGCTTGTAGCAGGCCCCCTGTGTACAGATAAAAAACTATCAAGCCTTACATTCTTGGAAGAATAAGAACTGGCACCGGGTAGGGGTAGTTTATTTATGTTCCATCACATTGGGTGTGGCATTTTGATAATCATCATACTCTGGGTTTATTTATTGCTTTCTCTTTGAAGAAGCAAAAGCTTTTTCGGCCCTTATTATCTCATTGACCCTTAAGTGTCTCCGAAGTCGTTAAAGTTCAGTGCAGTATAATTATTGCCATTTGATAGTTGAATAAATGGAGGTGACATGATTCACTTTTAACTTTAAACTAGTTTGGTGTCTGAGCTGGAACTTGAATTGTGTTTTCCTTATGTTACATTTCCTTGATTCTTTTGCAGGGAAGAAGGGAGGGAAATTTTTTTTTTTTTTGGAACTTGAAGGACCTAAAGATATCAGAGCATTTGTGCTTTTGTGGTTCCTAGATAGCAATATGGTTAACATTTCTTGAGTGCTTATGTGTGGAAGGAAGGCTGTTTACTGTCCCCATTTTACAGATCATGAGCTAGGGGTAGGCGAGGCCCCAGGTCGGGGGTGACAATCAGTGGCAAAGCCCTGATTGAAAGCAGGGCCTGTCCAATTCTAAGTGTGGGCTCATTCACCACTGTGCTTTAGTGGGGAGCAGCTGGCGGACCTTAGGGTCCCCAGCACCCTGTTGCTGCCACCCTCCCTGGATCTGATGGGTTTTGGTTGGACTGGTGCTGTATTTTTTCACGCAATACAGCTTTCACACTCCCATCTTTAACTTTGCCAGAAGCATTCTTCTAACCAGGTGGAGGGTCATTACTTTAGAAAAAATAATAATCAGAGCTGAAAAAGCATATCTATATTTGGAGAGCGTGAAGTATTTAATGAGACTAGATGGGGAGAATAGGGACAGAGAATTGAGGTGGTTTGTGGATGGTGGAAATTCGTGCTATTCCTACCTAAGGGAAATCTTGTGCCCAGGCTTTTTTTCTTTTCTTTTTTTTTAAGCTGCTGTTTGAAATTGTAAACCTGGAGGCACTTGGACTAAAATTGTGCAGTAGATAAGGCTCTCGGTTTCCACTTTAGATAGCAAAGCTGAGAATCTGATTCCTCTTGGTCTCTAGCTTCTGCATGTAATGCAGTACTTTCTAGGGATGGTGGAGAGATTCTGCTGAAATCTGCCTAAAATCTTTTGGGCTTCCCCTTCCCTCCATTCACCCCCTCTGTTCTCTCTGGTTCCACTTTTCAGATTTCAGCCCTATCCGTGTGGAGATGGGTGGAGGGGACGGGAACAGTGTCCCTTCCCCCGTGGGACTCAGCTGTACGTGACTCGCTGTTTTCTTGGGGTGGGCTTTAGCTGTCTTTAAGGGCAGAGGCTTATCGTCATCATCAACATCAAACTGGGGGGGCGGGGATTGGATGTGGCTCAAGCGTTTGAGTGCCTGCTTCCCACATGGGAGGTCCCAGGTTCGATTCCAGGTGCCTCTTACAAACAACAAGCAAACCAATGAAAAAACCAACTCAGGGGAGCCGATGTGGCTCAGTGGTTGAGTGCTGGCTTCCCACATACAAGGTCCTGGGTTCAATCCCCGGCCACCATACCTTGGGGGGGGGGCGGGAATGCTGGGGAGAGAGGACAGGGAGACTGCCACCCCAAACCCTGCAATTCATTGACTTTTGTCATTCATGAGGAGTTTCACAGAGGATATTGCCACTGCTTAAAAAAGTAGAAAGTAGTGATAATCAGATTTTTTTAAAAAAGGGAAGAAGAAGTACCTGGTGAAATGGGAAGAAGAGCAGGTAGGAGCTCTGCCTTGGTGAGGACCACTGAGTCTTCATTTTTCTGGCCCATTCCCATAGCAGGAAGGCACAAACATATGCTGGTGTGTGAATGAAACTCAGGGAGGAAGGCTTTCGGCATCAGACCTGTCTCCTGGCATCTATTTAATTTTATGCCTAGCAAAGAGTCGACGGGTTGGGTCTGATGAACTCTGTGGGGGAGGGAGAACACAGCCATGGGGTTAACTAGTAGCTTCTACTGACTCACCCTTACTGCTTTAAAATAAATAATACAGTTGTAAATGGGCACCTGAAACTTTGGTTGGTCTCAGTCTTGTGCCCTTTCCTCTGTTGTGATTTAAGTGGAGTATAGAGGCACCTTGAGCCCCAGGAGGCGTCTCCATTTCATAGTCTGGGGCTCTGGGAGAGGAGGTGGAGAGGCGCCCCCCCCAAGCACCTGTCACTCCCGGTTCCAGGAGCAAACCTTCAGCAGACTACCCCCAGCCTCAAAAAGCGGCCCCAGGTGCGGATGTGGCTAAGCAGTTGAGCGCCCACCTTCCACGTGGGAGGTCACGGGTTTGGTTCCCGGTGCCTCCTGAAACAAAACAAAACAAAACAAAAACTAACGAAAAATCCAACTCAGGGAAGCCGATGTGGCTCAGTGGTTGAGCACTGACTTCCCACATATGAAGTCCCGGGTTCAATCCCAGCTCCCGGTACCTCGAGGAAAAAAAAAGCTGCCCTGCCAAGGCCCCAGATAACACTTGTCCCCGCCTCCCCCTGCTTCCCCTCCTTCGCCACCAAAGCAGCCTTGTTGTTGAGGAGAGTTGTTGGGTCTGCAAGTGGAAAAGGGAGAGAAGTGGGGAGAGCAGCATGATGGTGATGATGATGATGGCAATCATGGCGGCGGATGTAGTGATAGCCTGGGCGCCAGGCTCTGCTTAGGGGTTCACCTGGTCTTCACAGCGCCTCACAGGGCAGGTGCCGGTAGGCTCCCTGTTTCGCGTGTGAGGAAACTGAGGCACACAGAACAAAGTGACTTGCCAGGGATCTCAGAAAGAGGTAGAGTCAGGATTCAAGCTTGGGCATTTGGTTTCAGAGCTGTGCTCTCCAGGACCAGTTTAAAGGCATCATCCACCACCCCAGGGCACCCCTCCTCACCCGCACCCCCCGTTTCACCTCCCCCCTCTTTACTCTTGGGCTGTCTCTGTCTGTCAGTCTATCTGAAATGGCAGGAGAGAGGTATTTAGGTAACTGGCTTGTTCCTTTAAAATACAGGTGTCCCTGAGGGCAGAGGCAGAGGATGTAATTCTAGAGCACTTGGGAAAACATGGGCCCACGTGGGCTTCCCAGAAGGGGCCCTAAGGACAATATAAGGGTCTTCAGGGATCTAGGGTGTGGGTCATGGGATCCAGAAAGAGTGTTGGGGACACCCCCCTCCCAGAAAAGTGAGGAAACCCTTCCCTCTTTTTTTTTTAAAGATTTTATTTATTTATTCATTTATCCCCCCCTTGCTGTTTGTGCTCGCTGGGTCAGCCAACCACGCCGTGCGGGCTTGCCTTCACCAGGAGGCCCCGGTAAACGGGAGCCCTACTGATTGAGCCACAGCCGCTTCCCATCCCTCTTCCCTCTTCCCTCTTCATTCCTACTCCTTTTTTGTGTGCCATGGGTTTCGGATTCCCAAGACCTAGGACTCGAGTAAATCCTATTGTTGTGCCAGCTCAGCTACTTTATAGAGTATCATAGTTATTATGTTTTTAAACAAGCTACCCGGGGATCCTGACCACTATTTATAATTGGCAGATGGACTTTTGGAATAGAACCTGTTAACCCAGTTTGGTAAGGACTGGTCAGAGTCACTTACTTCCCTTTTCCTTTTTCACAGGGAACTATTTTAACTAGTGACACACGTGTCAGTTTGTTTCCAAAACACATAGACTTTTCTCCAAATCAGCCTTGGAGAGGTAAGAAAAACATCATCCTCTGCCTTTGACATTGTAAGCACCTTCAGACAGGTCGATCCTGTGGACAATTACTCGGTAATAACCGTAGTAGCTACCACTTACCAGTGTTAGTGTGAGCTAGGCCCCATGCACACAGCGTTTTTAGTCTTCAGGTGGGCGTTATCTCCATTTTACAGTAAGGAAGCTGAGAGGTTCAAGCCTATAAATGCAGTAAATTGCAGAAGCTGGATAGCTCCAAATCCAGCGTGTTTAATCACCTCACTGTAGGGTGAAATATCCAGGGACCAAGTGGAAAGGGGAAGGGAGAAGGTGGCTTGGGCAGGTGCAGCAGTTCACAAGATGCACCTTGAGGCAGTGCCCCTCTGGGGCTGGCGCCTCTCCCTGGGGAGGTGGGGAGGAACCAGGACTACTGGAACCCAAGAGCTTTAGGAGGTTTATTGTGTGACTACTGTGTAGAAGGCACATGCCAGATACTCGAGATGGTGTTGCCTGACATAGGTCCCATGTTTTTAGGGGAGGCAGACACAAATGCAGAAAACTGCCTTGTGCTGGTATAAGTGACTTAGCTGGCCAGGGAACCCTGAGCATGGAGTGAGAAACAAAATTCTACTCACTAGTAAAATATTGCTTCTTGACTTGGTTTTGTTAACCTTGTGCACACGTGATTGAGAATTCCTAGATCTCATTTACCACCTGTGGCAGTTGTTTCTGGAATGTTTGTGTTTTACAAACATCCCTTTGCAGCTTCCCTGAGGACCAGCCCTGGTGGACTCAGGTGCTAGAAAGGCTGGGGTCACCACCCTTTCTTCATGGGCTGCCCTTAGGCCCCTCACCTCTGCGGGCTTGGCCAGTCACTGCTTGCCAAGGGGTACGGGTGCTCCAGGGGTCGGGACCACCCTCCTAGGGCACATACGCCTGGGCCGTGCCCGTTCCCAGCAGTACTGGACATGGAGGTGCTTAATTGATGCTTTGGGATTAGATCACACCCTGTTACTTCCAAGGCTCCTTTCTAACCTAGGACCACGATGCTGTGACCTCAGAACTCAGTCTCAGCCTTGCAGAAGGTGTCAGCTGGCATGCCCTCATCTCGCCACGTCCCCTCTCCCACTCCCCCATCACTCCCTAAGTATCCTTTCTTTGTTGTGTGCTGTATTTGGAAGCTGATGTATTGTAGAAAAAAGGCCTAAGAGGATTTCTTATTGCTGGATTTGCTTAATGAGATACAGTTTTTGCTTGTGTTTTCAGATTAATCAGGTCCGTTCAAATAAAGTATGCCTACTGGAAATGAGTTAGTTATCTTCTGACCTCTGCCCCTGCTGTATTAAATGAGTTGACTAGGGAAGCGGCTGTGGCTCAATCAGTGGGGCTCCCGTTTGCCATATGGGAGGCCCCGGGTTCGGTTCCCGGGGCCTCCTGGTGGGGGCGGGCCCGCCCGCACGGCGTGGTTGGCTGACCAAGCGAGCACAAGCAGCAAGGGGGGGATAAATGGATAAATAAATAAAATCTTTAAAATAAATAAATAAATAAATGAGTTGACTATTTGATAATAACATTTAGGACCCTTTCACATGCTTTTAATGAAAAATACTCTCTGTCCTTGACCAGTGACCCTGGAGCAGAAGGGTGTCCCTTGCTTTAATGCAAACTTGATGCCTGGAAATTTGGTTTTACCCTCAAAATATAATAGTGTCCATTTGTACTTCTTTGTTTTAAATTGAATTCCTCACATTAAAGTAATTTTGCAACAGAATTCTTCCTCTAGGAATTTCAAGTTTTACTTTGGTATGTGCAAGTCTTTCCAGCAGTCTAATCTTCTACCATTGATGGGAATGCCTGCTTGTGGCTTAGCTGTCGTGTTCCCTCTGTCCCCTGCCACCCTGCCACCCTGCATGCAGGCTCAGAGCCACAGATGTTACCAGCCCTGTCTTTGGAGCCTCGGGGCTTGCTGGAGCAGGCTGGCGGTCAGGGTGTGTCCTGGCCGCGCCTGCTGGCCCAGCCTTTGCTCACGCTGTCTTCACTGGCATGCAGGAGTCCTTGGGACCTTCTCTGTCACGGATGCCTCACTCTGCTCCGCATGCTGGTGCTTTCCGCATACGCTTGTCTCCAGGCTCTCTGTGAAGGCCTTTATGACATCCAAATGCTTGGGCCTAAGAAACAGGCAGGAAAATCCAGGGCCCAGGCGGGGTATAGGCTGATCCCTGATGGTAGAGGAAAGGAGGCCAAGGGATTTGGCTAAAAACCCCGGATGCTGGGATATGGGAAATGTGGGAAAGGAACTCATTTATTGGGAGTCTGCTTTATAACTACACTTTATGACATTACCTCGTTTACTCCTCCCAACCGCCTTAGGACGTTGAGCATGTGACGTCCACCTGACAGGCTCAGTGAGGTTAGATGACCGAGGTCTCCCAGCTGCTGGAGCTGAGTTAGATTACGACAGGCAGAACATGCGGGAGTTAAGAGCATGGACGCCGGAACCACAGTGGGCCACCCACCTTCCTAGAGTGTGTGCCCTTGGGCGTGTCCTTAACATCTCCCGGCAGGCCTCAGCTTCCTCTGCACAGTGGCACAACAGTCCTGCTTAGCGCGTATGTACAGAGGCACAGAGAAGCGCCCGAGTGTTAGCCAGCAGCGCTGTTGCTGACCCATGCTTACGGTGTTCAGAATGCAATACCAGGGCTTTGGCTTTCCTGCCATCCAGGGGTCAGTCTCCAGGGAGCACGTGTGGTCGCTGCAGAAGCAGGTTCTTTGCAGTGTTTGTGGAGGTCAGCATGACCAGGACCAGCTCCAAGGGGCCTTTCGTGCCCACCTCACTGCCCCTCTCCTCAGTGGGCCGGATGGAAAGCTACTCCTCTACCCCTCCTGACTTCTAACTGCCTTTCTTATCTAGAGGAAAGAACCCTCAAAAGCCTGCCCCTCCCCAGCCCCTGCTGTCTATCTCCTTACTCTCTGCCTCATCCCCTGGTGCTCCGCAGACTTCCTGGAGCCATTTCTTCAATCACTTATTACCTTCTGGGGCCCTCCTCTGCAGGCCGCACTGTATTGGCTCCTAGGGCAGGGGGCAGGTGTAGGAAATGTAAGACCTTGTCTTTTCTCCTGAGGAACTTACCTGCATCAAGATACAATGTGAATATACAAATGATTGAGTGAAGGGGTAAGAAGAGCTATGGGATTCCAAGATGGCCCAGACAGTGTGACCTCAGTGTTGGGGGAACCAGGACAGCCCCTAATACTTTGTGAGAGCCTCTGAAGGGCGCTGCCAGTGCCCAGGCCAGGTGGGTGTGGAGGACCTCTGTTCTCTCAGGGCACGCAGCACAGGAGCCAGGGGCCTGGGGTTGAAGCCCGTGTCCTCACAGTTGCAGCTGCCTGCCCGACTTTGGTGGGGCTGTCTGGGTGAGATGGGGGAGCTGGTTACGGACAAGGGCTTTGGGCTGAGCGAGAGCACACTGCGTTCCGGGGCAGCAAGGGGCTGTCCGCCAGAGCAGAGCTCAGTATTCACGGAGCGCTGTGCCAGCGCTGTCTGGGTGTCAGGAGATGCCCTCTGGACTCTTACTGTAGCTGGGGAGACAGACACAAATAGACGATTTCAGGGCCGTGCGGTCAGAGCTGTGATGAGGCTAAGTATAGGGTGCTGTGGGAGGGGGAGTGGGAGCCATGGAATGTTCCCGGAGGAGAGGCCGCTGCAGCCAAGTCTTGAGAGATAGGTTTTCCAAAAGGCAGAGGATAGCAAGAACAAAGACCAGGCCCGGAGGCCTGTCTTGTTCACAGGAAGTTTATTCACTTGGCCTGAGGGATGCCAGGGAACCGAGTGAAGCTTGTAGGTGGCATGGAGGCCACACTGGTTTCTGACCCCAGCACCCGGAGGGCAGCCAGTGGTAGTTTAGTGGAGGCGGGAGAGAGGACAGTCAAGCTGGACCACCCGTGAGAGGGCTTGGCAGGCTTTTTCTGTAAAGGTTCCGACAGTAAACGTTTTGGGCTTTGCAGCCCCTTTGGTCTGTGATGCAGCTCCTCGCCTCTGTGGTCCTAGTGGACCATACACTAGCGAATGGGTGTGTCTGTTCATTAAAGCTGTTTATGGCCACGGAAATTTGAATATCCTGTGCTTTTCACGTGTCATGAAATAGTTGTCTTTCTGCTTTATTTTCCAACTATTAAAAAAATGTAAAAAGCCTTCTTAGTTTGCAGGCTGGATGTGGCCCATGGGTTATGGTTCATTGACCCTTAAGCCATGGTGATAATGCAGGGGGACATGGCGGAGTTGCTGGAGCAGAGTGTCTGGAGCAGGGTGTGGCCAGTGGGAATAGAGAGGAAGGGTCCTTAAAGCCAGAGGCAAACGGGGTGGGTGGGGGGGAAGGACGCTGATTGTGTAGAGGAGATAAGGAGAGGAAAGAGCCCCAGATAATTCCAGTCTCCAGGTTGGGTGCCTTTCCAGCCCCCTTTTGGCCAAGCTGGCCTTGTTTTCCATGTGCCAGAAACATGACTTGATGGTGGAGAAAAACCCAGAGACAGCCCCCGCCTTAGTTGCCCCTAGACTTCTGTTGGAGTTGTCATTTGTTCTCTTTCCTTCCTGTGGGGGATCCCACGCCCATCACCTTTCCTGCCTCGGCCTCCAGGTGCATGGGGTGGAAGGTGGCTCCTGCCCTAACTGGGGGAGCTTGCCCCCCAGCTATTGGGGCACAGGCAAAGGTCATTTTTTGGGTAACTTTATTTTGATATAATTTCACATTTTCAGAGAAGTTGCAGGAGTAGTATTGGGAGTACCGCCTTCCCCACCTGTTGCCTGAATTGTTTACATTTTGCCCCATTTGCTTTATGATTCCCCTCTCCCCATATAGATGTATTTTTTTTTTTTTTTTCTGACCCATTTGAAAGTTGGAGGCATTGTGCTCCTTTACCCCTAAATCTACGGCATGGATTTATCGAAAAAAGGCAGTTGCCCAGAAGGATAGCAGGGCTAAAGGATCACCTGCTCTCCTTAGCACCGTCATCTCCGGCCTCCTTCGTGGGGTAATCTCCTAAAGGAACAGCAGCCACAGGACCCAAGAGCTCAGTTACGGTGACAAACGCATTCTGTCTTTTAGCTTTCCTTCCCTCCACTGCATCTCAGTCTGGGATGAATCCCCTCCGGCCCCCAGACTTGATCTGGAAAGTAAAATGGAAATAAATTGGTGTCGTTTATTTAGAAATTAAATGGGAGTAGGGAAGCGGCTGTGGCTCAATCAGTAGGGCTCCTGTTTACCATATGGGAGGCCCCGGGTTCGGTTCCCAGGGCCTCCTGGTGAGGGCAGGCCCTCCCGCACGGCGTGGTTAGTTGACCCAGCGAGCACAAGCAGCAAGGGGGGGGAATAAATGAATAAATAAAATCTTTAAAAAAAAAAAAAAGGAGTAAAAGGTATCCTGCTGTTTTTGAGTGAGAGCAAAAAGGGATTTTCTTTCTGTGATATAAAAAGACTGAAACCTGAAATAGGAATGTGTCTAATGCCTATTCCGTATGAGTAGCCCTAACTTGCGTAGTTCCTTGGGAACTGTGGGAAGAGGAATCTGGAAACGCTGCACGTGATGAGAAAGGAGTCAAAGGAAGGCTCTTTTCTCTAAGTAAAGTAGGTGACCCACCCTCCTCAGCTGAGATCTCTGTGGCCTCACTAAATGCTTGCTCTTTGCCTTCAGCCTGCGTTGATGTGACCAGAGCTTTCCCTTTTCAGTCGCTGCTGCCCTTTTAGGAGCCTGTTCTTGTGATCCAGGGCATCTGAAACCCCAGAGTCAAAAGCCCTCTGGTGTCTTCTGTCTGCAAGGCCCTGTGTAGACATTAGGGTGGGGTGGGGCTGGTCACTGTATTTAGCCAGCCAAAGGGGTGCTGATGCAAAGTGCCAGAATGCTGTTGGCTTTTGTAAAGGGTATTTATTTGGGGTAAAAGCTTATAGTTAGTTACAAGTCCCTAAGAGTCCAACTGAAGGTTACTTCCTCACCAAAGTCTGTTGTCACTTGTTGAAACAAGATGGCAGGCGACGTCTGTGAGGTTCAGCTTTCCTCTTCCATCTTAAGGCTCCGTGGTCCCAGCTCCTTCCAATCTCAGCTGTAGGCCGGAGGGCTTATTTATTTCCGTGCTCAGCTGCTCTGTTCTCTTCACAAGGCCAGCTGTAAACTCTCAGGCAAATGGCTCATCTCTCTTCCCCAGGGCTGCAGGATCCTCTTCCATGTCTGTGGAACTCCCTTCCTCTGTGTATCTTCTTCTGTGTATCTTCTTCTATGTGTCTCCTTGATTGAGCGTCCATTTATATAGCCCACAAAGGGGGTGGGGACTCAACCTTGCATGCCCTAATGGCGTGGAATCAAAGCCCTAATCTTAACATAATCAAGTAAATGTAAAACCTTTGAAATTAATGCAATCAAAGGGTATCATGCCCAGAGGAACAGACCAGTTTGCAAACATAATATCTCTTTGGAATTCATAAATAATGTAAAACTGCCACAGTCACCAAGGAGGACGAAGGTGCAAACTGCCTCTGCGTTCCCTGAACTCTCCATCCAGGTGGGAAACCTGATTCTCCTCCTACCACCATGAGCGCACAAACTGTTCTCTGTCACAGTTTTGTCATTTGTCAAGTAGAGAGATGTTGTCGATCACCCACTTTAACAGCATACTGGGGATGCAGTTTGAGTATAAAATTTGGCATCAGTGCTTGGAAACAAACTACAAGCACCGTTTACATCCTGATGTTTTCTTAGTAGGGCCCTTAACACAGATAGAGGTCACTGCTCACCCCTAGCATAGGAGGACCAATAGGCAGGGATGTCAGAAGCTGCCCTGACGGGAGTGGCTTTTCTTTTTTTTTTTTTTTTTAAAGATTTTATTTATTTATTCATTTATCCCCCCCCCTTGCTGCTTGTGCTCGCTGGGTCAGCCAACCACGCCGTGCGGGCGGGCCTGCCTTCACCAGGAGGCCCTGGGAACCGAACCCGGGGCCTCCCATATGGTAAACGGGAGCCCTACTGATTGAGCCACAGCCGCTTCCCGGGAGTGGCTTTTCATCTTGGACCTTGTAATTTATGGAATCCTCAAGCACAGCACATAGATTCAGCAAGCAGCAACTTAAAAGTCAAAGAGAGTAGAGGTCTCAGGTTCTGTTCTCAGAGTTTACGAGTTCACTTGGGGAGTCAAGGTAAATAGTAAGAGAACCGCCAGTGAATGTCAGGCAGATATAGAGAATCCAGCATACACCACGTGTGAGTACTCTGCTCAGAAGGCAGTGGTCACTGTCCCCTTGCTCTCTCCCCTAATGCCTAGTATGGCCTCCTTACTGTTCCTTGGTAGGACAGGTGTGCTCCTGCCTCGGCCTTTGCACACACTGGTCGTCTTCCTGGAACACTCTTCTCTCAGATACTGCATGGTTAAATCCCTTAGCCCCTGTGTTTCTCTGCTCAGATGTTACTTTCTCTGTGTAACATACCTGGCCACCCAGGTAAAAATTTCATCACGTCTGCTTCCCCCAGCACCGAATTCCCTTTATCCTTTTTCTTTTTTTCCAGAGCGCTTACCACCCTCCAGCATGCTATGTAATTTACTTACATTTATTGAGAGGCGTCATAGCCTGGCCTGGTGCCAGACCGCTGGGGTTTAAATCTCCGCTTTACCACTAACTACCTGTGTGACCTTGGGTAAACTTAACCCCCTTGGCCTTGGTTTTATTCTTTTGTAAAAATAATACCTAACTCATTGGATTGTTATGAGTATTAAATGAGATAATATTGATAAGATGCTTAGCTGTCTAGTGCCTTTTGAATTTGGTTTTGTTGTGTTTGCTCCCACTGCAGTGGAAGCTTTATTTGTTTTGTTCTCGGATGTATCCCCAGCGTTTAGGCTGGGGCCTGGCACAGAGCAGGCAGACCATATGTGTTAAGCGAATGCCTGGGCAGGGGGTGGGCTGGTCTGGAGGGCGTCGGGGGGCCAGGGAGGGCTGGGCGTGCCGGGAACCTGGGAGTGGAGCTGGGTCCTGGAATTAGGTGAAATAATCTACGGCAAGTGCCGAGCATGAGAGTAAATGTGCTCCTTCCTCAGCAGCACTGGACAGAGTGAGTCAGAAACTGGCCCTGGGGCAGAGAAGGAAGCGGTTGGTAGGGAGGAGCAGGGGAAATCCTGAGTCTAGGTGCAGAGAAGGACAAAAACAAGATGTTAGAGGGAGGCTTCGCAGGAGGCATGGCTGAAGCAGCTAAGAAGGGGCTATTTGTTAGGGAACGTGGACTGCTGTGGTGAAGGTTTAGATTTCTATTAGTGATTTTTGATAACTTTACCTCTTAATTTTTTTTTTTTTTTTTTTTTAAGATTTTTATTTATTCATCTATCCCCCCCCCCGCCGCCTGCGCCTGCTGGGTCAGCCAACCATGCCATGCGGGCGGGCCCGCCCCCACCAGGAGGCCCCGGGAACCGAACCCGGGGCCTCCCACATGGCAAACGGGAGCCCCACTGATTGAGCCACAGCCGCTTCCCTTAATTTTTATTAATTTAGTTTTTGAGGTACCATGCTGGGATTGAACCCGGGACCTTGTATGTGGGAAGCCTGCACTCAACCACTGAGCCACATTGGCTCCGCCGAGTTGTTGTTTGTTGGTTTGTTTTCTTGTTTTTAGGACCTCCCACGTGGGAAGCAGGCGCTCAACCACTTGAGCCACATCTGTTCTCGATAACTTTATTTTGATATTATTTCAGAAAAGTTCAAAAAGAGTACCAAGAACTCCGGTTTACCCTTTACTCAGAATCACCAGTTGTTTGCATTTGCCCCATTTGCTTTTTCATATATATTTTTTTTTCTTCTCTCTCTGCATCTTTTTCCCAAAACCATTTATAAGAAAGAGACATTGTGCCCTTTGACCACTAAATAACTACGTGTTTATTTCCTCAGAACAGGACTATTCTGTTAGATTTTGATAAGGCACCTTAGTATGAGGTCCTTAAATAAGGTAGAGGCATGATCTGAAAAGTATTTGGGGGAGATGTGGGTGGGCTGTTAGGGATAGTTCCCATTGGAACTATCAGGCCATTGGAGGGTGATGAGGACAAGGTGGGACCAGAAATGGACAAAGTGGTATGGACCCCACAGGCGTTTATTGTAGTGTTGGGTCTGTGTTGTTTGGGGCAGAGTGAAGGAGAGGACACACCCCACATTCTGTTAAAAGCGGTGCTGCTTCCTGGGGAACGAGAGCAGGATGTATAAACTGTCCCCATTTTCTGCTTGGGACAATGAACTCCTTCCCCCTTTTATTCATGTAACCGTACAGAAGATAAAGGACCACCAAAATCCTGGCTGATAAGATAGTCTATCTCCCCTGCACTTCTAGAGGAACAAACTTGACATTTTTTTTATTTGTCAAAAGGCTCAAGGGTTTGAGAGAGAGCCTGTGTGACTCTGGAGGACAGCACGGTTGTTGATAATTGGGAAGGTAGTCAGGTTTTGTCACAAAGGGAACAGGTAGAAATGGAGATTTTGGAGTCCTTAGTGAGAGCTGCAGTGGTATTATGCTACATCGTGGTTGTTAAGCAGGGAGTGGGGGAATCTGCCAGAAAACTAGGAGAGGTGTGAAGCTGAGGGCCAGGATTGCAAGGAGGGTAGCAATAGCAGTGTAAAAATAAACACAACTGATAAAAGGACAAGAGCTGAGCTAGAAGGGATGCGAGGGTGCAGGTGAGTAAGTTCCCAGCCCCTTGCCTTCTGGGGCCTGGAGGCACCTGTGGGCTTGTTCTTGCCAGAGCCAAACTCAGGGGCTTTAAGGAGCACCCTGTGAATAATGCCTCCCAGGGTGCTGGACCACATCGGACTGTGGGAGGATTTAAAATCCACTTCCTGGCTGCTTAAGTGTTCTTGTGGGAGAAATGCCTCAAGGAGATGTCTTATATCTGAGCTTATGGTCAAGCCTAGAAGACTTGATGAATTTTCCTTTTTTAAAGGTCATGTGTTATATGGAGGATTGTGCTATTCTCTCCAGCTTTCAAAATTCCCGGCTAAAGTCTAGTTATAGGAAAGTCTCAATTCCCTCTGGAGTCACAGGAGCTCTTAGGAGTGAAGTAACTACAGGATTGTGCTTTGTTTCCACAAATATGCACTGAGCACCTTTTGTGGGGGAAATATAGGACTTTAGGAGTGAACCAGTGGCCAGTGGGAGCCAGCTCAACCCATCAACCCATTAGGAACTTGCCAGCTGGTTGATACATACAGTCATTATTAAAAATTAATTCTACCAGAGCAGATGTAGCTCAGCAGTTGAGTGTTTGCCTCACATGTATGGGGTCCCAGGTTCAATCCCTAGTACTCTGGAAAAAAAAAAATTTCTGGTTATAAATATGTTACCACAATATGGAGGGCGGGGAAGGCAGCAAGGGAGGAAATGTGGGACAAAAAAAGGTATAGAACATACAAAAATTCTATATACTTACAATTAAATAAATTATATTAAAAACAAAGGTTAATATTCAACTCATTGCTTCCCCATTATTAACTGTTAACTATGCTCATTCATCTCTTGTAGCCATATGGTGGAAGTGCCATATAATTGAGGTGTACTGTGGCACATCTTTTCCCAACTCTGTTTAACGACGTCAAGTTGATGGCTTCAGGTTGGCCATGGTGGGAGTATTTACACCAGGAAAATCATCAGATCAGGCCTTGTTCATTGTTGGGTTCTTTGTCTAAGAAAGTAGTGGAGGTATTGCAGTTTAAATTTTAAAATGTTTTGGGTCTGTAGCCATTGCATTGTGAATAGCACACACACAAAATATGGACGTGTACGTACTCAGACATTTTTTTGGCGAGTAAGATTGTAAAACCTTTACCAGAACACCACAGTGAACTCAGTGACACCATCTCTGCCCTCTTGGAGCTCACAGTTGAGTGGGTGTGTTGGTTTCCCTGCTGCTAGAACAAACCCTGTGCAGTGGGTTGGCTTCACGGTAGGCATTGATTGGCTCATGGTTTCAGAGGCGAGAAGGCCGGCTTCCTCCCAGGGTCAGTGTCTTCTGGCCAGCCGGCAGTCGCTGGGGTTCCTGGGCTTTTCAGTCACATGGCGACGCACATAGCGGTGTCTTCTCCTTTCTCTTCTGGGTTCCGTGGACTTCCAGCATCGAGCTGCTGCCCACGGTTTCTCCTCTGTGTCCTATTTCCTTTGCTTATAAGGACTTGTTGGCTCAAGGCCCACCCTTTTTCAGTTTGGGCACACCTCATAACATCTTCAAAGGACTTATTTACAAGTGGGTTCACACCCAAGGACCAGGGATTGGGACCTGAATTTGCCTTTTGAGGACGGACATGATTCCATCCCTGATAGTGGGGGAGACCAATAACCAGGTCGTCAATGTGGGGTGGGCAGGGCAGGGGTGAAAGGCTGGTGCTGGGTAAAATGAGAGCATGTGCTGGGGTATGTCATCGGGGTTGGGGGGCAGGCCAGGGAAGACTGCCCAGGGAAAATGACCTTTAATGATATTTAATACAGCATTTCAATGGTGTTTAAGCCAAGCACTAGCTGATAGGTGTCAGGAGAATGGGGAGTGGGGAGCCCTAGAAACTGCCTGCTAGGTGCAGGGGAGGCACAGGTCTGAGCGCAGAGGTGGTTGTGTGCCTGCAGCGTGATGATAAGAGGCAGCGAGCACTGCCCTTGCCACCAGGAATTTACCACATGGCCGGGTGGCCAGACACATCTTCAGGAACTAGAATACAAGGTGGATTTGAACAAAATACTGTGGAGGGAGTTAATTAATTCCGGGAGGTGGGGTGCCATAGGCCCTGTGGACAAGGCAGGATGATAATTTGCGGTAATTTTCTCAGGGGACCCCAGAAGAGGGTCACATCTTTGACCAAGGGCCCATACTGTCTTTATTTCCCGATTTATCCCCATCCTCCACTACCCTGACGAGGAATGCAGATTCTTTCTCCCTTCCAGATGCCTGGGAGGGTCCACAGGCCATAACCCCCACCCCGCCTTGTACCCCTTCCCTGTTTCTCATGGCACCTGACCTCTCAGAGCTCAGGCCATGTACTTTCAGAAATGTTTGTTAGTTTTTTAAATTCGCCAGCAAAGCATTAGAGACTCTAGATTTAGGAGAGACTTTAGGCCATTGGTATCTCTTCTTCGGAGAAATGTCTTATTCGTATCCCTTGCCCATTTAAAAAATTGGGTTACCTTTTTTGTTATTGAATTGTAAGAGTTCTTTATCTGGATACAATTTTCTTAGGTGATATGCAAATATTTTCTCCCATTCTGTGGGTTGTCTTTTTACTTTCTTCATGTTGTCCTTTGAAGCATAAAACTTTTAAGTTTTGGTTAAGTCCATTTGCTCTCAGTTTTTGAGTAAGCACAGATTTACAGATCAGATGCCTGTACTTTCAGGTGTTTCTTTTGTGTTTAGCAAGTTTCTGGGGCTGAACAGTTTGTACCCAGTCTCAGAACCTTTAAATTTAGGAAATTCTCATGTTCGTTTTAGCTTTTGAAAACTTAAAATCCTATGAAAGCAGAGGCCAAGTGACACAGGCTCTTTGTAGCCTTTCCCTTTTCCCGCCGTTGATTAAATGTACTAACGGTAGGCACAGAGGTGCCTATCAAATACATTGACTAGAGGCCCTTTTTAAGGACAAGCTAGTAAAACGGGGCAGTGTTGTTTCCCATTGTAATCTTTTTTTTTTTTTTTAAATAGATTTTATTTATTTATTCATTTATCCCCCCCTTGCTGCTTGTGCTCGCTGGGTCAGCTAACCACGCCGTGCGGGCGGGCTTGCCTTCACCAGGAGGCCCCGGGAACCGAACCCGGGGCCTCCCATATGGTAAACGGGAGCCCTACTGATTGAGCCACAGCCGCTTCCCTCCCATTGTAATCTTAGCTCCCCTGTGTCATCTAATGAGAGATTCAACTCTGTTTACTCTAGTAGAAGGCATGGAATTTAATATCAAGAAGTGGGTCTGGGCTATGTGGACAAGTTACTAGAAGGAAAAATTTAAACTCTCGCCTACCCTGATCTCTTCAAAATATTTTAGCAATCCCCCTTCTCCCTATATTGTTCAGGCAAGATTCAAAAGAAATAAGACATTTTAGTACCTAATAGTGTTGGTTTGCTCTCCTTTGAGCCACATGCCACCTCTGTGGGAAGTACTGTTTCCTGAGGGAACCGGCTCCCGGGGAGCATCCGGAGGCTCCCTTGCCTGGCCAAGACCCTGTGACTAACTCACTAGTGCCTGGGAACAATGAATTTTTTTTTTGGGGGGGACACATTTGCAATTAAGTGCAAATGTGTTCTTTCAGAAGCTTGTTTGTTCAGTACTCCTTTAGCTCTGTTTACAGGGTATTTCCATTTCTAGCTTGGGGTGAATGAATGTGATGATTTTTTTCTTTGCATGTAATCTGGACAATGTAGGTGTAAATCCTACTCTTGGGGGTGGGTGGAGGGGACATGGGAACAAAAATATGAGAGGGAGAGGAAACCTGGGTAAGCAAAAGTGGGGAAGATGGGATGTTCTGTCTCTACAATTGCAAGAAAGTTGGAAATTTATGACTTAGGAAGTGTTAGGACTTGAATCCACTAAGGTAAAACTTCCCAGGGGCAGTTGGGCGCCCACCTACCACATGGGAGGTCCTGGGTTTGGTTCCTGGTACCTCCTAAAGAAGATGAGCAAGACAGCGAGCTGACACAACGAGATGATGCCACAAGAGACTCAGAGGAAACACAGTGAAAGACACAACAAGCAGGGAGCGGAGGTGGCTTAAGCCATTGGACACCTCCCTCCCACATGGAAGATCCTGGGTTTGGTTCCTAGTGCCTCCTGAAAAAAAAAAAAAGAAGATGAACACCCAACAAACAGACACAGAGAATGGACACAGGAGCTGCTTCTGATCAGGTGACAGTGGATGACGATGGCATCTTGGGTCACTCTAGCCTTTCTTCTTGCCTGCTCATCTCAGCCATTTCCATATGGCTTTGTGTCTACCAGGTGGACCTGAGACAGTTCTTTCAGAGAGGTCACTCTTGGAATTTTTGGGTGGAACCAGTGATGCTATGGCTTCTTTGCTACTTTGTTCTCAGTGGGGATAAATTTTCATCCTTTGAAGAGAGATACGACATGGGTAAAATGTGGGGTCTCTACAGCCGGACTTCCTGGGCCCTATCTTTCTACCACTTAGTAACCACGTGACCTTGAATAAATTACTCAGTCTCTGGATCCATTTCTTCACCTGTAAAATGTGCGTGTTAATACCTCTCATCATGGGGTAATCGGGAGGATTAATTGAAATCTTGCATGTCAAGTTCAAAAGAACCATGTACAAAATAGTATGCCTGTCGCATAGTGAGCACACCAGACATTAACTTCTATTACTATCGCTATGACAAAACAACCAAAACACTGATTTGGAGCCTGCTCTGAGGAATGAAGGTGGGTAATCAGGTTGGGCGGCAGTATTCCTGGCAAAGTATGAAGTGTGAAAATAAACAGCAGCAATGCCAGTAGCTCCCAATTACTGAGCCCCCCTGAGTTTTAGGCCCTGTGGTGTCAGCTTATGCACATATTATCTCATTTAATTCTCACAGCGGCCCTGCAAGCTAGAGTTTGTTTCTAGCACTATGAGAGACATGCTGAGGCTCCAGTGGATGTCACTCAGCGGTGGAGCCTTCTTATTCCCTCTTGACAGCCACTTAGCTTTCTTTGTCTGTGTTTGTCTTGGGAGGCAAAGGGACAGGAAAGCCAGTCTTTGCCCTGGGCTGTGATTTCAGCTGCTCACATAACCGGTGGTCTTGAGGGAGGCAGGATTTCCAGGATATAAACCTTTTTTCAGACACTCTTTATAGTCTTTTCTATTGTGATGATTGAACAGTGAGGAAGAGGCTCTGAGGGGGCTTGTCTTTAAAAAAGGGCCCATTTTCATCTGTTTCTAGGCCAGGCCCCTGTTAGCCCACACCCTTAACTGACACCCAGGTTGGGGGACGAGGATGGAAGGGGTGGCTCTCAGCAGTCAACTTCTCTGCCCTTCTTTCCACTATCACAGTCGGCTACATCTCACACCCACCCTCAAGATGGGCGCAAGTCTGGATGGCCCTTCCTTTTTCCTGGACTCTCTTGGAAAGCAACTTATGCTCCATTACGTATTTCAAAAGCAAGTTCCTTATCAGATACACAATTTGCAAAATTCTTTTCACTTTCTTGATGGCATCCTTTGAAACATGACATTCCTCACGCTGCTCCCCCCCGCACCGTTTCCCCTCTTGGCGAAACTTGGCGAGCATTGGGATGCCACAAGATGGGAGAGCAGGAGGGCAAGGCCCCATCTGCATGCACCACATTCCTCTTCCTCCCCCAACCACCCTGTCCTTTAGGTGGCAAGTGACGGGTGGGGTAACTCACCCCACAGAGGGTTGAGCCGCCTGGGAGTTGGAGTGAAGCTCTGCGGCTTGGGGCCCAGCGCAGCCTGAGGTGGGGGCCCAGGTGAGACCCGTACAGAGCAGGGCCCGGAATGCCTGGCATTCCCGAGGCTGCGCGGGTGTCTGGGCGGCGCGTGGGCTGCCCAGCGCTGAGCAGGGTAGGTTGCGTTGAGCCTGGCAGTGCCAAAAACTACATGGCCCATGGGTCTGGTTACAATTGCTGAGGGAACTGTGACCTTTGAATTTCCTGGCTTATGCGTGGAATTTCAGTTGCATAATACTACAACAACCCAGAATTTTTCCCCCTCCTCTCCCTCCTTTTTGGTCTTTTATTCTGTATCCTGGTGAATGAGATCCATAGCTCCCTGCCCCTCCTTCTCATCCTGTTTTCCTTCTCCTGCTCCCTCAAAGTATACCAGCCTGTGGAAAACCCCTCTTGTCTCCTAGCAAAGCCCTGAGGATCAGGGGAGGGAGCCCCTGTGCTGGCTCTGAGATGGACTGCTGTTTTCTAAGCATGGGTCTGTTCCGGTGTACTAGTTTCTTCCTCACACACTTTGCTCTTTTCTGCTTCTGCACTTCTGTCTACACTGTTCTGCCTGCCTGGAACATCGTCCCGGGTGGCTTAGCTAAATTCTCCGACCTCAGTTTCCACTGGGAATCCCACCCTCTCTGAGAAACCTGTCAGCACCTTAGCCTGAAATTATTTCCCTTTCCAGTGAACTGTCAGCCTGGAACATTTCATTTGGCATTTAGTCAGCTGTTGCCTTAGGGATATGTCTTGTTAATTTCTTGAGCTTTTTTTTTTTTTTTTGCTGGAGGTCTGGTAGGGTGGTCTAGTTTCTTTTTTCCACAAACCGGATATTATGAGATTCTTGAGGGCCAATATTTCAAGTCATTGACTTGTTAAATATTTGTTGATTTGTATGTGATTTGCTGAAGTAAGCATGTATTTTCCTAGTGGTGTCTGCTGTGAGATGCTGGGCTGGGAACTGTGAAGGACATGGGAAAAAATCCAAGGTCCTTAAGTCCAAATTCCTTAAGACGGCTGGCCTGGCCCACCACCCCTTGCTCCCTCACCCAGGGGAGTCTTAAGACCCTTGGGTCCTGGAGGCCCACATCCCTTCTCAACCTGTGGCCTGGGTACCTGCCCTTCACCGAGTGCCATCCTTCTGGCTCAGGCAGGGTAGCCCGCCATTGCTGAGGCCTTTCCCAAGCACCTAAACCAAGCCAGGGGTTCCCTTTGTTATTTTCTCATAGGTGCTGCTGTTCTTTTTCCCAGTCCCTAAGTGTGAACCTGTTCCTCTGTCTGAGCATTGGCGTTTTGGTACTATCACCCAGTGTACTACCAGCCCTGGGGCAAAGGGCCAAGAGGGTTTTGTTCAGACTGTTCTCAGACCCAGGAGACCTAAGCAAATATTAAACAAATGAATATACCTCTTAGAAACGTATGCCCTTTTCTCTAAGAGACAAGACAGAAGCGTGAAATGCCTGCGATCTCCTGCAGAGTGAGCGGACTTTGGTTGGTTTGCAGCAGCTGGGCCTTCAGGAAGCGCCAGCGTCCCTTTCTTTAGATACAAGAGGATACGTCTTTGATGGAAGCAAAACCCATGCACTTTTTTTTCTGTCCTTCTTTCTTCCTTCCTTCTCTGCCTCCTTTATCCCTTTTTTGGCTTGCCTTAGAAGTGACTTAAGGTGACTCATACTCCTGACCTGAGCTGTACTATGAGGAGGGTGAGGCGGGGCTATTATTTGAGGCTGTGGAATTGTAGATGCTCACTTTGGGATCTTTGGGATACTCATTTTTCCCCAAGCTCTCAGGATCACCATGGAGGAGTAGCGTATTCCACTGGCTAGAACAGCTAGGAGAATCAGAGTTCATAGTCTTGTCTCTGTCTCCCACCTCCTTGGGGCAAATTGGAATGGGTTTGGGCGTTTTCCTCGTGTTTAGAAGCTTTCCCCGTGTACTGAGGATGCTTTCTGTGACTTGCCTGTGAAAATGTTTAAAGAAAGAACCTGAAAGGCTGATCAAGTAAAGTCAGGGAAGAAACAGATGCTCTGTAAACTCAGTATAATTATATATTTTTTCTCTGTTTTTTGTTTTTGTTTTTTTAAATTTTCTCAGTATAATTATTAATCAGACTTTCCTTTGGTCCAGCCCTCTGCTCTGGGTTTGCCTTCTGCTGCTGCTGCTGTGGCTGCCAAGAGTAATGTAAGGAAAGGAGCTGGCCCACCCCTCCCAGCCCGCTCCTGTAGATAAACAGAGCCCTCGGAGCCACCCACCCATAGAGGAGGGTGGTGGCAGCCTCCCTGAACTGTGCCCTGCCGCCACGTCTTCTCAGTCTGTGTGAGGCCATCCTTGAGTAGGCCTTAGCCAGCCGCGGAGCCCCCAGCTCTGGGCGTCTTCCTTCTCCACCCAGCCCATGCTGGTGGGAGCTCCCTTTGGGAGTCAGGTGCAAAGTCTCTGCAGTTGGAACCATGGCTGTTTTATTATGGTGGCTGATGGTCTTATTTTTATGCTTGTTTTCACTTTTTATAAAGCATCCACTTTCAGTATATATTTGTGTTTAGTAATATTGAAATTCTGAAGCAGAGTAGTTAGCCTTGATATTTCCCCCTCTCTGCTCCTTCCTGCCAGTGTCCCTCTCCCACTCCCCAAAGTCCCAAGCCCTCATGCCTGGAATTTAGTAGGTGCTCGCAAGAGTTGTTAAATTGCAGGGAGGAGGGTTGGGGCAGCAAGAAGGGGTGTCAGGTCCAACTCTCTTTCTAACCCATATAATTTAGAATTAACAGAACCATAGAAAAATGCTTTATTTGTTGTCATCTCTGCTCCTGTCCTCTTTTTCAGTGCCCTTCCCTGCTTTGAGTCAGTGCTTCCCAAACTGTTCCATAGTTTGTAAGAAAGTGTTCTGGAAGAAGCAAGTCAAAGGATGTTCTTACTAAAATCATAGGTGGAATTGTATTGATTGTGTGTGTGTGTGTGTGTGGGGGGGTTATTTATAAAGCTGTTAAAATATTAAAAACAGATCATTTTCTGTAACAATTTACCTATGAGATCTTTTTATTTGTGATGAATAAAATACAAATTCATTTACAAATGTTGAGTACATAGTTTTTTGGTTTTTTTAAAGATTTATTTATTTATTGCCCCTCCCCCCCGTTGTTTTGTGCTCGCTGTCTGCTCTCTCTGTCCATTTGCTGTGTGTTATTCTGGGTCTGCTTCTCCTCTCTTTAGGCAGCACTGGGACCTTCCGGAGTGGGAGAGAGGCTCTTGATCTTTTGCGCCATCTTAGCTCCCTGGTCTGCTACGTCTCTTATCGTCTCTCTTCTGTGTGTCTTTTTGTTGCGTCATCTTGCTGCTCCAGCTCTCCTCTCGGGCCAGCTCTCCTGTATGGGCCAGCACTCCATGCAGGCCAGCTTGCCTTCACCAGGATGCCCCAGGAATCGAACCCCGGACCTCCCGTATGGTAGACAGGAGCCCGTTTGCTTGAGCCACATCTGCTTCCCAAGTTCATAGTTTTTTGATCAATAGGCATTTTTTATTAGTTGCCCCATGCTTGTCTGAGTGCACCCCTTGCATTTCTTAGTGTTCTTTTCATACATTTTAGTTGAAACCTGCTTTGTGGTCAGATCTATTTGGAAAGGGCTGGACTAAAGCCTGGAGTCTTTATCTTTCAGGCTACTTAATGGTTTGTTCGTAGTCGTTGACTGTCACCCATCTCACGCGGCTGTCTGCTCTGTGTTGATGTGTCCTGGTCCTTTGGAATGGTGAGCCTGTTGAGTCTCCCCTCCAGGTCGTTATATCCCTCTGAGGAAAACTGCTACTCCATTTACCATGGGGGAGCTGGAGGCTTAGGAAGGTTTGATGAGCCCAGGGTCTAGCTGTGGCTCCCAAGATCGTGGGTCCCCGGCCTCGGCGCTGCTCGTCCTTGGAGCAGCTGCATGTCTTCAGTGCTGTGGGCCTAAGCCTTCTGCCGAGGCTGCTACCCCGTTCTCCCTCTTCCCCAATGCTCCCACACAGACAGGCCTCAGCACCTGGGCTTGCCCCTGTTTTTTCTCTCATGCTCTTTGCATTCTCTTTCTCTCTGCCCATCACCTGTCCTTCAGGACCTCCTCAGGTCACCTTCTGGGAAGTTTTCCTGGACCCATATGACTGTTTTTGCAGATCATTTTTCATTTTCGTAAGTATTTATTGACTTGTCTCTGTTGGGAGTTTGTCATCTAACCTCACCCTCTCTTTGGAACTCCTGTAGTCAATACGAGTTTATGCCAGTGACTCCCCCATGCAGTGGTTTTGGGGTGTGTGCGTGTGTGTGTATATGTGTGTGCATGTACTGTCATTGACCAGGCCGGTAAACCCACATAGTAGATTCATCGAAAACTGTAGCTTGAGCAAATAATGTCTCTCAAACATATGTTCTAATTTTCTTGTGGTGTGTGTAGGTGCTATTTTTTTTTAAGGTTTGTTTTATTTATTCTTGCTGTTTGTGCTCGCTGTCTGCTCTCCGTGTCCATCCGCTGCGTGTTTTTCTGTGTTTGCTTGTCTCCCTTTGTTGCATCATCTTGCTGCGCCAGCTCGCCGCACCGTCAGCTCTCCACGCGGGCGTGGGCCGTTGGCCAGCTTGCCTTCACCAGGAGGCCCTGGGAATCGGACCTGAGGTCTCCCATATGGTAGACAGGAGCCCTATCGCTTGAGCCACATCCGCTTCCAGGTGCTGTTTTGATGAATACAAATTTATTGAAAAATGTTGAATTCATAGTAGCATTTTAATCTTTAGACATTTTTTCAATTTCAATCAACAGATACTGTTGAACAGGCACTATCATATAAGGATCAGAAAATCGTTGATGAATGTTCACAATAGCGGATGTTGGTGTTGGTGGAAGGGTGTTGTGTGAGAATTCTGCACATTGTGCATGATTGTTTTATAAGTTCACAACTTCTCTAATTAAAAAAAAATAAAAAATAAAAAATAAATCATTGATAGCCCCCAAACTGGGAACCACTGGCTACATCATTCACTTGGCACTTATGTATTGCTTTGTACTTTTAGTTATTTTATGTGCCACCTTGGCTGCTCAACTGGGCTGTAGCCCCATGAGCATGGGATCTTAGTCTCCGCTGGCCCTCACGTCCCTCAGAGTGCCTGCACTAGTCAGCGCCCAGGAAGTATTTAAAGATTGGATTCCGCCCTTAGGTCTTATTTTCTTTATTCTACTCCCTGTTCCACTCTTATATTATTTTACTTTCTTGAGCTCCTCCTTGCTTTTCTTCCTTTCTTTAGTCTTTACAAATAATCTCTAACCTCCAATAATTTCCCATCAATTAATTGCAACTCCTCACTGCGCTCCACCTGCCCATTCAGCAAGCACTGGGCCCGGCTGTCGGTAGATACATAAGAATTTAAAGAATTATTTATTGAGCATTTTTGCCAGGCCTGGTGGAAAGCACTTTGGAAATGCATTATCTCATTTGATCCTTATGCCTAGCCTACCAAGTGGGTGCTATTTTTATCCCCACTTTACAGATGAGTCGACCAGGAGCTGGACAGCCAAGTGTGAGGCCGAGTCAGAATTCCAACTAAGTGTGCCTGCCTCGCCTGGGTTTTGAAGCATAGTGGTGCCTGCCGCCTCCTGAGGCTCAGGCAGGGCTCTTCCCTGAACAGAAACAATGGCAAAAAGTACTGCCTGGATAGGAACATTACATTGTCTGATACTCCAGACAGTGTGACCAGAGCAGCGTGACCCGGGTGTGTGAAAATGATGTGCTCACGGGCAGGGCATCTCGGGGAGAGTGGGAGGCGAGGTCAGCTAATCAGAGTCGGGACTTGAAAGCAAGACAAGACGTGATGCAGTGGATGACAGATAAACCTGCCTAGGTCCTGAGCAGGACGTGCCAGGAGAAAGCTGCCGTGGAAATGTGTCGGGGTTGGCAGCAGGCGGCAGAGTCTTCGAGGCGGGCTGCCACCTTCACCCCTGCCCTGGGGGCTCCCGGGACCCTCATGTCGCCTCCCTGGTCTTGGGAACAGCCAACTGTAAGAGGTCCCATGTTGATCAGACCACCTCGGGTAGGTGACGTGGAAAAGTACAGAATGTAGAGGTTAGGCACCTGGACTGGATTCCTGGACAAATTGTCTAATCTTTCTTAGTTCTTTTTAATTTAATTTAATTTTTGTAACCCATTTCATTTGCAGATAATTGTAACCACTCACAGGGTTGTTCGGTGATTAAGGTGATAGCAAATAGGAGTACCGAGGCTCTTTCAGCATCGTGGTTCCAGACTTGCTGGGATCAGGTGCCAGCTACGTCATTTACCGTATGACTTTATGACTTTTAACTTTGTGCCACATTTTTCTTATCTATGAAATGGGGTTAATAACTGTGCCTACCTCACACTGAGAAAATATGTACACATAGCTCTTAAATGATGCCTGGCAGGTGGTAGAAAGTGATTAATAAACCACAGCTGCCAGTTTTATTAGTCTTGTCGTCATCATCGTCATCATCACAGAACCTGTCATGTTAGGAGGTGCTTTCTTTAAGGCAAGAGACCAAAGAATAAAGCCTCCCATATGTATGGTAAGAAACTATCTCTAATCATTGCATGGAAATTATATGTCTTTAAGTCCTTCTCTTAAGCCTTGAAATTATAACCATCTTATGTCAATTCCAGAGTCTTTTAGAGATTCCAGGTATTACAGAAATCCTTTAAAATTGTCAGTTGTATTCTGATGTAGAAGGACTCTTGCAGTCCAGCTCTTCTCAGAAATATTTCCCTCCTTGTAAAATAAAATGATGTGAGGGAAGCGGATGTGGCTCAAGCAGTTGGGTGCCCGCCTACCACACGGGAGGTCCTGGGTCCAGTTCCTGGTGCCTCCTGAAAAAAACAAAACAAAAAAAACAATAAGCAAAACAAATGGAAAAAACTCTCAGGGAAGCTAATGTGGCTCCATGGTTGAGCACCGGCTTCCCACATACGGGGTCCCAGGTTCAATCCCCGGTACCTCAAAAAAAAGGGGGGGGGCTTGTGAAAGAGCAAGGAGAACCTGTGGTCCCTGCTTGTTACAGGACTTGGCAGGCCTGCGTGGGGGGCCCCAGCCCATGGGCCTCCACGGGGAGCTCCTGCCTGCCTTGGTGCCCCTGGTCCAGGCCAAGAGCAGCCCCACTCAGCAGCCAAGGCCTTGCCTTCTGGCTGCCTCTCCTAAAAGCCCCCAACCCCTTGTTCTTGAACCAACAGTGGAACCATTCTTTTTTCCTGTTTTCTCCTCCCTCGTTTCTTTATTTTTAACAAAGCTCAAAGCCCTGGACCTTGTCCTTTGTAGATGAAGTGAGAGTTGCTTTCCGAGGACTGGTTCATACCAGAAACCAGCTGCTTTCCACTGCCGTGTCTTTAAAGGGACAGCTGATTTGTGGAGCACATTCCCTGCCCCCAGCCTTGTCTGTGGGGTTCCAGTGTGGTCCCTGGCACTGTCAGGGTGGGTGGCATTCTGGCAGAGGTGTGTCAGCTGAGCTTGGTTTTAAGGCTTTAATCTCATGGAGGGTCAGAGTCCCGTGGCGCGATCGATTGCACCCCCCCCCAGCCAAGGGTTGGTAATGTGTGTGGACGTGCGCTGTGTGCTGAGATCTCGAGTCAGGCCAAGTGTGCACACTGGCCGTATGGGCAGATGATCAAAAAAACGGCAAGACTCATCATTGGGGGCCTCTGGTGTTGGCAGTGGTGGCATCCTCGGCCAGCAGTTACTTTGTAAATGGCTCAAAGACTGGGCCTTGCGTATTTGGCCTGAGCATGTAAGATAAAAATGCAGTGGATGGACGTGAAGGAGGACAGCCTGGGGGTCGGGGGGGGGGGGGCAGTGCTGAGGACCGCAGCAGTAAGTTGGCCTTCCTCTGATTCGCCTTCCTTGCATTTCCCGCTTGAGAGGAAGAGGAAAGGCTGTTTTGGGGTATGTGTGGGGTTTTTTGACCAGCTCCTTTCTTCATTCTTGTTAGAACACAGAATTCCAACTCCAATAGTGAGACCATTTTGAATACCCCATTTATCATGCCCTGTAGACATAGACTGGGGCAGGAAGCAAACAGAGCTCCACCTGTCTTCAAGGGAGACTTAGCAGGAAGTCTCTCCCTTTTTAAATTCCCTTTCCCGCTGCCACAGTTCCAGTCTGGTCCCCAAGCCTCCTGGACATTGCCTGGCTACAGTCCCATCTCCCGGTATCATCCTCCTGGCTGTGGCCAGACTGTTCTCCTTTGGAGGCTGCTCTCCCTCCCCCTCAGTCCCAGGAGACCCATGGCACCCTGCCCGCCCAGCACCGCTTCTTGGTCTCTGCAGTTGTCACACCGAGTTCTGCCTCTGGCTTGCTCTGTGCCCTTCTGCATACCCGAAGGGCCCCCTTCTCTCTGCTCCCCAAATCCTAACCTGGGCTGCCCTGATAGCCTTGCCACATGGCCCAGGGATACTTCCTTGTTTGCTGTGTGGCACCTGTGCTGCTTTGTTCTGTGGTTGGCCGGTAAGCTTCTCGAGCGGGGTCCATGCCTTGCCCTTCTGCCTGCCTCTTTCAGCAGCCATCTGTGTCATCCTCCGCCAGCCACATCGCGAGGAGTCAGTTAAGCTCCATTGGCAAACCTACCACTGTCTGGTAGTCACTGGCCCTAGAAAATTACCAGTGGGAAGCACTTTCCCATCTTTCCCCCTCCCCCCTTTTAAGAAGGTACAGGGGATTGAACCTGGGACCTTATGTATGGGAAGCAGGCCCCAAGCCACTGAGCTACACCCACTCCCCATCTTTGCCCCATTTTGAATTCTTTTTGCTGTAGGTCTAATGGTCAGTTTGAGTTTGAGTGTTTAGGAGATAGTTTGGGTGACTAGGAGAAGGAAGCTCATACTGTGTGTGTTTAAATACGTTTATTTTTTTAAATAAACCCATGGTATATTTCAAGGAAGAAGTTAGAATAATTTCCAAATGTAATCCCTGGACTCAATAAGTAACCTTTCATAGTTAAACCCAATCAATATCTAGAAGTGTATATAGAATTCTTAAAAGAGCTCTATTCAAATGACCAAAAATTAAATATGTGTGTATATCAATAACTGTGAATGCTAATAATGTAAATTTGCATTATGTATATTAAATCTTTAAAGCAATGGAAAAAAAAAAGTGTATATAGACATTAAGTCAGCTAATGAATAAAATAAATAAAATAAATATGTAAACTACAAATCTCAAGAGTGGGATCAGGTAAATCACTCTGTTGCCGTGTTTTTAAATGTGATTCACATTTGTTTCAATCACATGCACATGAGTTGAATTAGATGGCTGATGCTAAAAACTTGAAACTCTGATCTTTGATATCTTAAAAGAAAATTCAGTTTAATACAAAGAAGAAAATTTCAGGATCTTTGATCAGGAGCTTTAAATGTTTGCGGTACTACTTTGTATACAAAGGTTCAAGTAAGGCTCAGAAAGAAGAGCCTTCTGTTTTCCACCACTGAAGACAAGATGCAAGAAGTAGGCGAAGGGGAAACGGATGTGGCTCAAGAGGTTCGGCGTCCGTCTACCATATGGAGAGACCGGGGTTCGATCCCCAGTACCTCCCGGTAAAAAAAAAAAAAAAAAAAGAAGTAGGTGAAGGGAGTGGGCGTAGCTCAGTGGCTGAGTATCTGCTTCGCATGTATGAGGTCTGGGGTTGAGGTACTGAAAGGGGGAAGGTAGCTGAGGCCTGGCAGACCACCTGCCCTGAGGCCCCGCCGGAAACCTCCTGAGGGAAAGGCTGCCTGAAAGATCCCTGTGAGACCCTGGAGACCTTGGCTATGAGATCCCATTTGGAGCTCTTTCCAGGGTCAAAGAGAAGCCCCAGATACCGCCAAACAACAGGCCTCCCATTGGCCCCCTGAGAGCTAGCAGGTGGGGATTGTAAGGCAACCAATCAGAACAGCAAACAGCTGGGGCCCCTCCCCAGCATTAGGAAAGGTCTTAAAAGGCCTAACCCGGGATGCCACGCGCATGTCTCATTCTGAGGCATGCCTGCGGTCCATGTCTAGGATTGTGTACTATTTTCTAGTTTTTTAATAAACTCTTTTCTCCCTTGCCTACCCTATGCTGGAGAAGGAAGGGGCCCGGAGAGCCGGTTCAGACATCCCAACCCTGAAGGCGAGGAAGACTTACCTAAAACCACTGTGGTGTTCTCTGTGCACAGCTTGTCTTCATCTTTTCTCACTAGGCGAGAAAGACAGCAGCTTTCTGCTGCTCATCAGTCAGTTCACAAATATTAAATGCTTACTGCATACAAAGTACACTTTTAGGCCTTGGAATGCCGCTGGATCTTGAAGACAGGGAAGGTATCATGAGTTTTTTTCTTCTTCCTGCCAAATGATTCCAATTCCTTTAACCTTTCCTTATAAGGTCTGTCTTCCATTCAGTTGATCCCCCCCCCACCCCCGTACCCTTTCCAGTTTTATTTTTCTTTATTTATCTTTATTTTTCTGTCCCAGAAGGATTCCGTGCCTACTTGAGGGGAAATCTACTCCCCTAACCTACCTAATTCTTTTCTAGCAAACAATCCCATCCTTCCTTTCCCAAACACAAGCAGTCATCGTTGCAAATCACCCTGGTGCCAGCTGCATTTAGAACCCTACCTTCATATAGAGTGGGCCCCAAGACCAGGGCCACCCCACTCAAGCCCCTTCCTGTGGTCAGGTATGGCCCTACCTGCTGCAGCATGGTGATTGTGTGGTCTCCTGGAAGTCAGGAAGTGCATCCGCTCCAGCTTGCACAGGGATGAAGAGGCAGCTTTACTAGGCGGCAGAAGAGATAGTTTCAAGGTGGACTAGCCAAGCTGCAGCTCTGCTTTCTTTTCTTCCATGATGGCTTTCCCCTGTTTGTTGTCATCATCTTCACTACACCAAGTGTGTATTCTATGATACATTTGAGGAAACAGAACACATTGAGCACCCTGGCTGAGGACCTAGAGCAACCCCAGTAAGGGTCAGTCCTAGTTGGCGAATTAATGGACAGGCTTAGAGATTTGCTGAGCTCTGTATTGGCAGAGCTTTTCTGCATGTGATAGATCAGATCGTGTCCCCCATAAAGACATGTTCAAGTCCTAAGCCTTGCCCTGTGAGAGTGAGCTCATTTGCAAATAGGACCTTCGAAGATCCTATTAAGAGGAGGTCAAATTGAACTGAAGTCCTTAAAAGCAGGGGAACTTCAGATGCAGTCAGCTACTAGAAGCCAGAGAAGGAGACGCAGGGACACAGGTGACCGTGTGTTGAAGGGGTGCCAGAAAGCCATCACCACAACACTGCAGACCTTGGAGAAAGCATGGCCTTGCTGACACCTTGATTTTGGACTTCTTCCAGCTCTGTGAGACAGTACATTCTGTTGTTTAAGCCATCCAATGTGTGGTATTTGTCATAGCAGCCCTGGCAAAGTAAGACATTGCAGGTGACAGTAGTATAAGATAGGCTGTCCTGAAAGTGTCTATTGCTTGATTGTAATGGGATTTACATTATCTTAATTTAAGAGAACAAATCAGGCCACCTCACTGGGCCATTTCTAGCCTCAGGTTTCAGTTGCAAGTTAAGTGAACATTTCATTTCTTAGGGACGAATCTTCCTTCCCCTTAATTTCCTGAGAAAAACTTTACTCTTTTTTAAGTAGCAGAACTTGCCCCTTAAGAAATGCCAGCAAAGCTGAAAGCAGGTACCATGTGATAAGCTGCCCTGGCAGGGTCTGTCCTGTCTTGATGAAGACTGTGTACGACTTTATCTCCTTCAGAGTTTCCTTCAGTAAAGCCTTCTAGTAGGTTTAATGCGTTAGTATTAGTGTCAATCGGAAATTGCAAAATGTGGCTTTAAACAAGAGAGGTTTTCTCTTTTATGTAAAAGAAGTCCAGAATGGGAAGCCCAGAACCAGCATGGCAGTTCCAGCTCACCAAGACAATGGCTTCTTCTGTCTAGAAAGATAGAAGTTCCTGTCCTGTTAGCTGCAGGGTGGTAGTTGCATGGTCTACTCCACAGATGAACAGTGAGAGTTCAACTTGACCTAGTTCCACTACCCTGGCATATAATTTCCCATCCTTAAGCTTACCTCATGGTCAAAAATGACTGTTGGAGCTCCAGCCATCATATTCCTGCTCCCAGGGGAAACACAAAAGAGAGGACATAGAGAGAAAGACAAAAGGTTGCTGTCCCACATTATACACCTCCTTTATTTATTTATTTATTTATTTTTACCGGGAGGCCCCGGGGATCAAACCCAGGTCCCTCCATATGAGAGACGGACGCCCAACCATTTGAGCCACATCCGTCCCTCCTATACACCTCCTTTAAAGATGTCTTCCTGGAAGGCCCACACACTTTCACGTACATCTTCTGAGGCAGAACTTAGAAAACGTGGCCACAGCTGGCATCAAGGGAGGCTGGGAAATAAGGTTTTGTAACTGAGCACATTTCTGCCTCTAATGAAATTCAGGTTCTTTTACTTAGACACACTTATTATCTACAACAAAGACTTCTAACACAAACACTTTCTGCTTTGGGTGGGCACAGGTGGCTATAGAGAGTCTCTGAACATGTGTACACAGTGGCCCTTTCTCCAGATACTGGCTGGCTGGCTGGCATCGCGCCTGTCCTTTGTTCTTCTTTTCTCTGAGCTAAATATAAAGAGTCACTTCCAGTTCCCCAGGGCACTCATGGTCACCTCCCCTCCTGAGCAGGAGGGAGGAGGCTCTCTGTAGAGAAGGGGCTGCGTGGCAGGGAGGGCATGGGCATGGGCATGGGCATGGGTTTCTCGGGAACAGAGGGATAAGAGGTGATGGGCTTAGAGTGGGACAGGCTGAACCCCCACTCCCAGAGCCATCCTTTGAGTTCTTCCTGTGCCCACCTTCTCCTTTCTACCCCAAACAGGGACTTGAGAGTGGGGCAGATTGGGGAGATGATACTAGCTAGTAGGCACCATTTGTCGAGGGGCCAGCCATGTTGCCGTTTAATCCTTTCCAGAGATCCTGTGATTGCAGGTATCAGGCATCAGAGAAGGTGACTTGGTTAAAGCCAAGCCGCAAAACCAAGATTTGAATCCAGTCCTGTTTGACTCAAAGCCTCTGCCCTTAACCAGATTGGATTTCTGCTCCTCCCTCTCTGTTTTATTCATTTGGCAAGTGTTTGAGTGCCCACTGCGTGCCAGGGATGGTTCTAGGTGCTGGAGAGAGCAGCAGTGAACCAGACAGGTGAAGACGCTTGCTCTCGTGGATCTTGTGTTCTAGCAAGGGCTGATTGCCCACCTTCTTTCACAGTCAGTTTCCTCCATGACAACTTTCAAATTCCATGGTTTAGATAATATCATACTCTGTCCCCAGAATACCTCTGACATGAGACTCGTTGAACATGGGAGTGAGGGGCTTTTGCTAGATGTGGCACTGCCTTTCTGCCCATCCCAGAGACCCTGACATCTGTCTGGACATCTGGATGTCTGGCCACCAGGAGCCCCTGGGATGTAGCAGTTGATGGGGGCCTCGGGGTTGTGAATTTGCCCCCACTGGGAGCTGGCCTTTGCTCTCAGGTCATTTCCCTTGTTTCTCACAGAGGGCAGGGCACTCCTGGCTCACACGGAGGGGCTTTGCCCTCCCTGAGAAGCTGTTTTCGAGATGGAGGAGGGTGAAGGTCAAGGCATCGGGTGTCTGCCGACTGTCGCTGGGAGCTGACCTTCGGGTGGCCTTCAGCCATGTGGCTGTGCTCGGTTTATCTCAGCTGGGTCAGTTTCTTTATTCTTTTTCTCTGGAGTCTGGTCCAGGCCTCAGGAATATGAGAGAACGCTAGCTGAATGTTTTTGTCCACGTTCAGATGAGATTCAGGTGCTGGGGAAAGGGACTCCCTTTGGAGAGAGAGGGCTCCCTTTTGCTTCAGAGCAAAGAGGAGGGGAGGTGTCAGGAGAGTGGTTTCCACTGAGGCCAGCACACTCACGGAGCTCCGAGTGAGATGTTCATCTTGAGTTTGTGAGCTGACTGAGTGAAAGGATTGGGCTTGGGGTCACCATCAGTTCCTCGTGTGAGGGATGTGAGGCAGAGTCCCTATTTTTATCTTTGTCACCTCTCTCTCCACGGCTGCCTGACCTTAACAGCAAATCAGAAATGCCCACATTCTTGGTTGTCGCGCCTCTCTATTTGATTCTTCCCTCTTTCTGCTTGCTCCCTTCCCGCCCCCAGATGTACCAGGTGTTGGCTGTTGGCTTTGTTCTGAATTATAGCAAATTGTAAAAGGCTGGGAGAGCAGAATGCAGTGGGAAATTTGAGGAGGAGGGTGCCAGCCTCCCTTGCTCACCCGCCCGGTCTCCTTGGCAGGCCAGAGCTGGCAGGGCCAGCAATGGCCACTTACTCCAGAGATCTCAAATCTGGGTGCTGGGGCGTCCTGGGTTCCTCAGGGTGCCTCATGGAAATAAAAGCACAAGATCGTTGAAAGGGTCTGGGGAGAGGCTGAGGAGGGTACCGGGGAGGTTGGGGCCCCTACTTCAATCAGAGCAGCTTTGAATCCTTGCCCAAGTGAGGGCCTCATCTGAGGGGGCGTGGCCGATAAGCCATTAAGTCCAGTGCTGGGACCTGGTTCCCGTCCTTCCAGGCAGCTCTGCCTGCGGTTTTCACATGTTGGATGATGGCAGTGGAGTCCTAAGTGATTGGATTCCTGCAGGGCAACTTTAGGAAATGTTAGGGTATTGATTCTCTAGAGGGGGAATGCTAGGGTATTGATTCTCTTTTTTTTTTTTTTTTTACCGGGATGTCCCGGGTATCGAACCCGGGTCCCTCCATATGGGAGACGGACGCCCAACCATTTGAGCCACATCCGTCCCCCTAGGGTATTGATTCTCTAGAGGTGAAATAGTAAATGGCTCACTAGTTATCCCCTAACTTAGAAAAGTTTTTGACTTCACCTTAAACCTCTAGTGGATTTTATTTCTTTACAGTCATGGGTTTGCTGTTTGACCTTGAATGAGTCCATGGTTCCTTCTCTGTGTTTTGAGATTTTCCTTCTGTGGGTGGGAATAATAAATACTGGGTATCTAGAATGGGGTACTGACATGGAATGAGGGGGTGTCATAAAGGGTCTCTTGTATCTCTCAGCCCTTTAGGAATGAGTTGAGTTTTTACAGTACTTTACAGCTTAGGAAGCACTTTCACACACAATGCCTAATTTTTATCCACAACAGTAAGGCAGATAGAGCTCAGATTATAATTTCCATTTTACAGATATGAAAACAGACTTAGAGTCAGTAACCTACTAAGCACCAGCGCCCCACTTGAGCTCCGTGTCTCCTGGTTCTGAATGCAGTGGTCCCCTGCCCCTCCACCTACCCCCGCCCTTCCACACACACAGCATGTGGGCTGCGGGTTATTGGGGTCACCTCTCCTTACCGTCCGGTCATTCTTTCCTGGTTGCTGAGGGACTTGTTGGGTAAGGGCAATGCCGCTTTGTCTGAGACAGCGGAGGAAGTGGCCCCGCCAGGAAGCTGGGCCACCTCACCAGATGGCACAGCTGGAGAGACCACTCTCTGGCCCTGCTCCTGGGGGCCCCTGTGGAAGGCTGGCACGGGGGGGGGGGGTGTAGCTGACATTAGCTTTCCTTTCCTGTTCATTGTGGGATGGTAAGTATTTAAAAATGTCTCATGAAACATTCTTTGGCCAGCGGCAGGGTGTGTGCCAGAGTTCATGGCTTGGAACCTCTTGAGCATCACCAAGCAGTGGAGGAGCTGGGGTGAATGTCTGTAAGATGTTTATCACGGGTGTTCCCTTTTGTAGATCAACAGACTAGCTCAGGACAGTTAACAAGAAACCTGGGCTCTTCAAAGAGAATTAAGTCTCATCATTCCTGGCAATCAATCGTTTGTTTGTTTTTGAATAGACAACTCCACCCAGAAAATGACCTTTCTCCTTTGAGTTCCACAGTTTAAGAACATATTCATTACTCTAAAAAGAAAAACCCCATACCCCTTATACTCCCCTATTGTTGACCCTTAGCATTGGTGTGGTACGTTTGTTAAAATTGATGAAAGAATATTAAAACCTTACTGTAACTCTAGTCCATAGTTTGCATTGGGTGTATTTTTCCCCATATACCATCGTCCTATGAACACCCTGTAATACTTTTTTTTTTTTTTTTTTTTTAAAGATTTTATTTTATTTATTCATTTATCCCCCCCTTGCTGCTTGTGCTCACCGGGTCAGCCAACCATGCCGTGCAGGCGGGCCCGCCCCCACCAGGAGGCCCCGGGAACCGAACCCAGGGCCCCCCACATGGCAAACGGGAGCCCCACTGATCGAGCCACAGCCGCTTCCCAAACACCCTGTAATACTGACACACATTTGTTCTAGTTCATGAAAGAACATTCCTGTGTTTGTACCATCAACCCCAGTCGTTGTGCACAGCAGGGCTCACTGTGTTACACAGTCCCATGTTTCATCCTCTAGCTTTTCTTCTACCGACATACACGACCATAGGCTTCCCCTTTCACCCACACTCATAAACAATTCAGCGCCGTTCATTACACTCACAATAATGCTGCCTTTTGTTGTTAGTTAACTCTTGGACTCTTTCTTCCTCCCTTTTACTAAACCACATTTCATTTGGATCTCTTTGCAGTACCTAGCTCAACCTTGGGCAGACACCAGGCACTGATCAGTATCTGTGGATTGACTAACAGTCATCATTTATTGGAAAATTTGTCAGAGCATATGGGGAATTGCATGAGAGAATATGATGCACACTCATAAGAATTTACTACTAAAAGCATAAGGAAACGTAAGAAAGGACGCAATTGATAAAACTTGAATGTGTCAAAATGAGGCAATCAGTGTTTGAAGACGGGACTCAGGTAGATGTCTCCCTGCTCCATCACTTACTGCATGTGTGTGACCTTAGGGAAGTTAATTATCTCCTGAATTTTGATTGCCTGATCTCTGAAGTGGAGATATTTGATGTTATTCTGAAGACAGACTGAGATAATATAGGTGAAGCATATGATGAAAGTGCTCAGGGCAGTATAGACGGGACAAAGTGAGTGCATGCAGGGGCTCTGCGACAGGTAGAAGTTTTGAAGTTATTTTAATTGGATTCTCATTAATCTTTGCACCTTCTCTTCTGTTTTATAAAAGGAACAAGATAGAGGCAGTTTCCTGAGAGCTACGCTCCATCTACCCTCTTGTGTTGTTTCATCATTTCCAGGCTGGGCCAGGAGCTTCTGAGCAACTGCTTGTGTGTTCACTTTCCCCCAGAGCTGATGGGCTGCTTGACTGATGGATAAGGGCTTGGCAGGAGCAGAAACTTGGGGGGTGGGGGGTGGGGGACTGTGACTGCCTCTACAGCACCTGCCTTAGGACCCTGAGCCCATCCTCCCCTCACTCAGTATTTGTGCCACTATAAACACAGCACAAAACAAACGAGCAGAAGGTGGAATTTGACCTAAATAACTGTCCTGGCAGCTCTCAGGAATCCAGCTAGAAAGTCAACAAGATTGTGGCAACACAGAGGGACCCCTCCTCCCCTCTCTTCCTGCATAGGGAGCGAACTGGCAGAGAAGAGGAGGGTGCAGGTGAGCAGGGAGCATGGGTCACTCTTTAGCTTTACTCCCGCACCTGAGCTGGACAGGGAGGGGTGGGGACTTGCCAAGGTGCAGATTGGTTTCTCCTGTGGCAGGCGATGGGCCGGCGATAGAGTTATCCCGGCATCTGACAGGCAATCTTGGGAACTCTGCGGCTATTGTGCATTTCCCGTGTTGGAGCAGAGGCTTGAGAACCTGGAGCGCTTGGATTTGATGCTGTCCTAGATCTTCATTGATAAAGCCTGGCACGCTGCCTGTCTGGGGGACGGTGCGGTGCATGTGGATTAACTCACAAATGTACTTCAGACTCTTAGAAGATGAACAGCATTATGCTAATCAGCCGGAACATCATTTTCTTTACTCTATATTAGAAAAATATAATAACGTACTGTTACTTTCTTGCATTGGATCTACTTCACCTGCTATGTCTGAATCTTTTGCAAGCCATGTTAAATTTTTCTAACTCTTGAAGGATTAAGATTCTTGCCATGCTTCTCATTTTACAGTGAGAGGTGGATGAGAAACCAGAATGAACAGAATTCACTTTCCTATGCTCGTTGGTGACTCTTGTGGTCCTTGTTGGTGATTCCTGTGTATAACACCATGGGGCTTCGTGAAAGGACGGCCATGTCTTAGAGTCTAGGGTGAGGTAGATAGCTGCGTCTTTGCCCCTTTCCTAAAGGATCTTTTTACTCTGACTTGCCTGCTTTGTAAAGGGAAAGGCTGCCGGTTTCCTTGGGATGACAGTCATGGTGGTAGGCGGCCATGGCCTGTCCAGGTTGAGGGATGCTGGTGGCAAGAGTACTGTGTGCAGTCGCCGCGGGCTGGCTGGAGAGGCCGAGGTGTGCCGGTCCAGCCGTGGGTCCCTGCAGCTGTGCTCTGACCTTAGATGGATAACAGGTGTTTCATGTTCTGAAGTCACACTCTTCCTTGCTTTGTGATTTTTAACATTTCTTCACCCCCACTTTTACTCCAGTTCCTCAGGCCAAACCTTTTGAATGTGGAGAAGAGGTATTAGGGGTCTCCTTGCACCCCTCATGCCTGCTCGGTGTTGGGTGTCCCGTGCTCTTGCCAGAGTGGTTTGCTGTAGAGCCAAGGGAGGGGCGTTCCCTGGAGAAGAGGCCGCGAGGGACCAGGGTCTGAAGACAGCAGTGTGTCCAGCCCCTGCTCACCCATCTCTCGGGTCAGTGGCGGCACTGTGCTGGCCAAGAAACAAACGTCACCACAAAACCCAGGCCTCCGCGCTGCATTCTGGGTGAGAGGAACCTTCCCAGATAGGCTGGCGGTTTGGGGAATGGCGTCCCCTGGTTATTGTGGGGATGTGGGTGGCGTGGAGACGGTTCAGTGTGGCAGCGGCACACTGGGAACGTGGGCAGGCATTTTCACAGAGGCTTTTTCTGAGAGGTCCTTCACATGTAGAAAGAAAGATGCTCCCCGTTTTCAAGGAAACTCTCCTCATGCCACCTGGAGGTTGCACCCCTGGGTCATGTTTGTGCAGTGAAGACTCAGGCTGGGCCATTCCCCACGGAGGCAAACCAGCCACCAGAAGGAGGGCCGGAGTGCAGGCTGGGCCAGCCGTTCTCACAAGGCCCACAGGCGCCTCTTGCCCCTCTTTTCTGTTCTTGAAAAAAGAGGTTTCCCACCTCTCCCCACTCCCTGGACAACTCCCCCCCCCCCACCCCCGGTCATCCCATGCCAAGACAAATGAAATCTTCCTCGGCTTTCCAGGCTGTAAGCAGATACAAGTGGAGCTGCTGTGGGTAAATCTGGGGCAAGTCCCTTCACAGCCAGAGGGGCTCCATAGAAAACTAAAGTACTCAGGATGGCCCCTGTCTGCCCCACCTCCTTCTTATCATTTAGTACCCTGCTTATACCACAGAAAATTTTCTGCCCTGACTCTGAGCCTAGATTTTGAACAGTTTTATAATGTTACTGCTTTTGTGTCTCTCTCTGCCTGTTTCTTGCCTTTTCCTATAACCCGAGAAGGGAGCTGTGCTCTTCAGCACACTGCCCCCCGCCTCTCATCCTGCCCTGAGCAGCTCGTGGATGGACCTTCCACTGGAGCAGGCCTTAGTGAAGCATGTGTGTGGGGCTTGGCCAGGGTGACTCATTTTGTTCCTTTTATTGTGGTCTGCTCCTAAATATAGCCTCTTCCTTCTCCCATCCTTGCTTTCTCAATCCCTGGGCAGAAGAGTAGCCTTGTCCGTGGCCGCTGATGCAGTGGGCTGTCTGGAAGCCGTTCTTGGGTGGCTGGGGGAGCAGTTGGGGGAGCTGGGGCATGGCGCTGCTGCCAGCATATTTGCTGGAGAGGACGGGCCATAGGCTCCTCCTTGCCCCTGGAAGTTGGCATCCCAAGGAGTAGCTTCTCGCGTGAGCCCTGCTGTTGTTCCACTTAGGGAAACCTGGGGGTACACACGATGGAGGGCCTCATTTCAGCTCGCCTTCCTCCTTTTACATAAGAGGTGCATCTGGTCACATGGATCCAGTGTGGGGCACACAGAGGACTCACTACACACACAGACCCTGATTCGACAAGGATGCCACTCTTGACTGGGCTGGTCAAGCCCAATGGGGTGCCTGGAGCCAAAGGTGTCCTCCTGGTGTAGATCTTCAAGTACATCAGGGGCTGGGGGTGGGCAGGAGGACCACGGGCTCTTGGACAAGACTTAGGCTGCCAGCTGGCGGGCTTCGTCCCCCACCACCAGGGAGGGACACGGAGAAAGTTGGGTCTTCAGCCCTGCATCCGAGAAACAGCTCCTGGGTAAAGGTAAAGAGAAATGGCAGCAGGAGAGAGGATTTTAGAGTCCAAGAGAATTATGATTGACATCAGTCAGCCTTCATGGGTGTAGATTAAGTCAAGTCTGAAGATTTCTATTAGATGATGTTCTTACTGGCTTAACTGTTACTTTTTACATCCAGTTGTACCGTTACTAAACAGACAGAGACCCACTGTCTAAGAGCAAGATATTCATATTTAATGGCATTTGCTAGTGTATTTATCATTTATAGTAAGTTTTAAGAGCTAAGAGGGGTGTGGTGACATCTGAAATAAGGCCTCTCCCCCCTCCCACCAGTGCTGCACACCCTGTCCACAGACAGCTGGCCACATCCCATTTTCTATTAAAAATGCAGTCTCTCATATGTGCCTTCTTCTTTAGGGGTCAGGAACTGGCAAGTGTCTTGAAACCTAGTTACTCTGGGCTTTAGTCAGAGCCGAGCGCTTGTCCTCGGTGCTGGGGGCAGGGTTTCCCAGGAGAGCGGCACACACCGTTGCTGGAATGTTGCCCTCGTGCCACTAGCAGAGCGGAGGCTGGGGCAGCCCTGCTCTCCCTGCCTGCAACTTTATTGTCTGGGACTTAATGTAATAATGTGCACGAACGGGTGGGGAGATTGCAGTAGCTGGGCTCTGCTGTTGTAAACAGTATTTGCTCTGTGAGTTTCCTCTGTCACCCCCTACTGTCCCGCAGCCCTGTGCCCTCTGCTACTGCCACCCCTTCTCTCCTTGCATATTCTAACCTTAGCTAAACAACTTCATTCATAACATGGCCAGTTTTTTTCCGGGAGGAAAATGGACTGAAAGTAACCAAGTCCCAAGACCTCCAGCTGTGGTGCACAAGTAAAAACTGTTTTGTTTCTGGGTAGAAATTATAACTAGGGAAGTGGCTGTGATTCAACTTGGTTGGGCTCCCATTTACCATATGGGAGGCCCTGGGTTCGAGTCCCGGGGCCTCCTGGTGAAGGTAAGCTGGCACGGCGCAGTGAGCTGACGGCCCACGCGGTGCAGTGAGCTGGCTCAGCAAGATGACACAACAAAAGGAGACAAGCAGACACAGAAAAACGCACAGCAAATGGACACAGCGAGCACAAGCAGCAAAGGGGGTGGTGGTGGGGGTTAAGAAAAAAAAAATTTTAACTAATGTCTAGATCAACCTATCTGTTTTCCTATTACTCTTTCCTTCCTTCACTGCTTTGGAACCCTATTTGAAAACACACACGTGCTCATATAACAAAAAAACAACTTTCCTAAACTCTTGACTGTTCCCTTGGCAGGGAGCACTGGGAAGATTCCACTCATGACTTCCTGGAACAAAGGCTTCCACTGTGGGTCTCGGCTGGACTAGGAGGTGAGGATTGGGGTCCCAGGTATATTACTGGAGTCTGGGGCTTACACCTGGGAGATTTTAGGCTTCTGTAGTTTTTCCACAGAAAGATTTTATTTCCCTGCTTCCCTCTTTCTTCTATAGTTTTGCACAAAAATAAGGTAAACGAAAATGCCACCTCATACCTGCACCACCCTGTGCAATTTGACAGTTGCAGAGGTTGGTTTCAGAGATAAAGCCTACTCCACCTTCTCTGTGTTGATTGGTGGCTGATGATGTCATAGCATAAAACTTAAATTGATTGTTTTCTGTATGGGACAGACCCAGAAAAAGCAGTCATCAGAGCTCTTGCTCTTTTGTTTCTACCACTTCACCTATCAGGAGAGATGGGAAAAGGTGGGAACAGAGCCATGGCTGCACATTGCTTTGATTTATTCATAAAGCTCAGTCTCAAGGGCCTAGAATAGGAGGGCTTCTCCGATGTGGAAAGAGTGTTTGTTTTTTATGAGAGCACATAGTCCTTTTTGCACTGAAGAGCTTTTGTGGGCATGTTTTGTTTGCTTTAATCTTCCCAGTTAAGAGAAGGAGAGAGGCATTTTCAAAGAAACTACTTCTACTGGCCCAAGTAAGGGAAGAAAAAGGAGTTGATCTTAGGAAAATAAATAAAACCCAGACAACTCTAACTTGGTTCCTTGCCGAGCGGGTCCCTCTTTCTGCTGTCAGGTGATCAAGCAGAGCAGCCTGGCCTGAATCTTGTAGGGCAGTGCCCACCAGACCTGGGCCCTCCAGGACTGTTTGGCTGGCATTGTGTATTAGTTTACCTGGTGATGCCCAGCAGAAGTACTAGAATTAGCAGATACTTGGCCTCTAAAGCAGCCCGGATCATCTGGAGGCCTACTGTAGCGGGTTTCTGCAGTGGATATTACTGAAAGCAGTATCCTAAATGAAGCTGTCTTTTTGGGGAGGATCTCTGGTGTCTGCCTTCAATCTTGATGACATCTCTGAGCATCTAAAAGTCTTTTCCTTAGATTTTACATATGCTCATGGCTCAGAGTCCAAAAAGTGACCTTGAGAAGAAAGTTAACCTGAGGACACACATTTTCAACCCACTTTTCTTCTCTGAGACTTGTGGTCATACCTGAATTAGCACTGACCTCCATGCCCCTTTACAAAACGCTTGGCTGGAGAAGCCACACCCCTCTGGTAAGTGGAGGAGGTGAGGGATGTCTGACAGGAGGCGTCACTGGCAGGACAGAGGACTGGACAGGTGTCCCTCCCAACCCACGGAGCCATTCTTGGCGGGGCCCAGCTATATTTACCCTTCTCTGAGCACCCCAGGACTTTGATTTGTTGGGCGAGAGGAACCTCTGAGACTGCCTGGCAGCCACAGCCATTCAGCACATGGATTTCCTTCGCCCACTTTGGTTGTGCTTAATTCCATGCTTCCCTGCAAACATGCAATCAACAGGCTATCTTTAGATATGTTGTGGTACAGCTTCACCCCAGTAGAGACAGAACATTACAGCTGGTTTACATTTTCCTGAGCAAAACACACACACTCAAAGATTAGGCACATCGTTTCCTTTAGCTCTGTGGAGTATGACTCGGTTCCTTTGTTGGGCCACTCTCCTTTTGTTGTTTGTTTTAAGGTTGGGCCTAATAGAGATTTACTGAAGAGAACGTTGACATATATGTATGGAAGAAGGGCCATTTGAAAGTAGATGAACCTCTGATTATTCAGCTGCATTTGTGCTGCATTTCCAGGTTTGCCTTCTGTTTCCCTTCATCCCAGCCATGGTTTCACCTTAGAATCATCTGGGGTGGGGTGCTTAAATTTTGTGAAGGGGCCTGGATTCCCCCCCCCCCACGCCCCCAGATTCTGGTTTGATTGGTCTGGGTTGGGCCTTGAATGTTGGGGTATTTTTTCAAGCTTCTTGATGATTCTAATAAGCCTTATGTATACCCTGTGAGGGCTGACTGAATAGCTAATTTTAGAGTATATTAAAATGTACACTTTCCCTTTTCTCTCTCTCTTAGTTCACACCCCCCAAAAGTTGCTTATAGGAAGCAGGGTGGTTCTTTCCCATCATAAAAGAATATGATCTGGAAGTGGAAAATTGCCTGAATTTTTTGAACAATGACAGCTGTTGCCCTGGTGTGGCATTCGACATAACTTGTCTTTCCCTTCCCTCAGTTAGCTTCCAGCTCAGCAGGGGTGCTCCTTGTTGCAGGGAACTCTAGTTCCAGGGCCTCCCGAGGGCTCTTAGAGTCATTGGGCCTTTCTCCAAGGCCCGAGTGCTTTCTCGAGAAAAGCAGAGCACGGGGTCGTGCCCTAGACCGTGCCCGCTCTCCCTTTCATCCACTGAGGGCGGCGTCTCCACCTGCGGGGTTGGCTGTGGTTTGCAGCTTGGCTGACAGTGGACACTGGCACTTTGTTCACATCTTGTGATGGACCTTTTCTAGGCAGGACTCGTCCTTGGTGGAACGTCTCTGCAGTGGCAGGCCAGAGACATGAAGTCCCTGACCTCCGAGCCTCATTTTCTTCCCTTTAGCCAAAATGAAGGTTTGTAACAGGTTGGCCAAGCCCGGCTTTGCCTGCAATGTGGAGGGTTCTCTGGAAGATGGCGCCCCCTGGTCCTGTTGTCCTGTTCATCCCACCCTGATTAGATGGCTCTCTGTGAACATTTGACACTGGGCTGTCCCACAAGGCAGGGCTGCAAAGCTGAACTTTCTCTACCTAATATCTACCCCCGCTTCTACTTCCTCTTCTAAGAAGTTCCTGGCTGTCATGACTTTTTTATTTACATACCCTAGGGTTTATGCTACCTCTGCGGCTTGCCTTCTGATGAAAATTTTTTTTTCTAATCCCCCCCCACCCCCCTCGTTGTTTACACTTGCTGTGTCTGTTTGTCTTCCTTGTTTCTTTAGGAGGCACCGGGAATTGAACCTGGGACCTCTGATGTGGGAGGGAGGCACCTAATCGCTTGAGCCACCTCCGTTCCCTGCTTTGTTTTGTCTCTCGTTATGTTTTTCTTCTTGCGTCTCTTGTTGCATTATCTTGTTGTGTCAGCTTGCTGCGCCTGCCCGTCGCGCCAGCTCGCCGTCTTCTTTAGGAGGCCCGGGAACCAAACAATGGACCTCCCATGTGGTAGGCAGGAGCTCAGTCACTTGAGCCACATTCACTTCCCCTCTGCTGAATTTTTTATTAAAACTCTTTTATTCCCTATTATGTCATATCCTTCCAAAGGGTTACTGGACTTGAATAGTTCAAGGGACTAGGCCTTCTCTGTTTCTTTTCATCTTTGGGTTTGTTTTTTTCTAAACTTGGGTTGTATGGATTTAACAGCCTTCATCAGGATCCATTTTCTTTCTTATAGGCTGACTCACAAATACTTTTCACCTATAAGAAGTCTTGTTTCTGAAGTTGTGTTCAAACCAATCCAGAAAATGCAGAACTAAAATGGCAGCTAAATGATGCATTGAATAAAACAGACCTTGGCACTTCCTTGCCCAGGCTTTTGGCCTCAGGCTCCAGTGATCTGAAGGCATTTTCTGACCTAGGCACAGGACCAGGCTGTGGGTGGTAGCGACATGCCTCCTAGAACTGCTTGCAGGAGGACCAGCAGCTTCAGTAAAATGCAGCACGTCCTCCTGTGCCTGCCTTCAGGGTCTCCGATCATCTGTGTGCATCAGCTGGGTGGGTCCTGATGTCCTTCTAATGGGCGGTTCATAGGTCCACAGAGCCTGGAGTGGGTACTTTGGGCTCTGGCAGCAGGCAGGTGGGCCTGGGACTGTCTGCTTTAAAGAAGGGAGGGTGGGCAGTTGCTCTGATTTAATATAAAGGTGGGAGCCTTGTTTCCTGAGCTGCTGTGGAGCCAGGGAGAGCTTTTCTGTTTGTTTATTTTTCCCCCCAAGTGTGGGGGAAAAAGTCTTTCTCTGACTCCTTTGGAAATGGTCATCCGATGCCCCCTTTCATAATTATGGAGTGAGACAGGTAGGTCTGTTTTCCACAGAGTTGGGTCAGAGCCCTTTGGCGTGGCTGGTTTCCGGTCTAGATTGGCTCTCCCCGGATTCCCAGGCTGCCTTCTTGAAGGGTGGCAGGGGCACCTGGCCACTTCTGCCCCTTTAGCACCTTTGTGTGAGGTGGGAAACGAGCTCCTCCTCCTGGGCGGATGCTGATCTTGGCAGTACTGAAGATCAAAGGATCTAAGGTTTAGAACTACTTCCTTTCCACTGGGTGCTCTGACACCTTTTTACCAAGGCTCAGAGCTTTCCATTTTCTATGCTCATTCTATTTTCTGGTGACCTGTGTTCTAATTATTAACTTCATGAGTTTAAACAATATATTTAGTTTATAATAGTGCAGTCATACAAATATTTGTCCTTTTGTGTCTGGCAAATTGGCTGTTCTAGTAGGTATGAAATGGCTGTTTTGATTTGAATTTCCCTAATCACTAGTGATGTTGAACATTTTTTCATGTGTTTTTTTTGTTGTTGTTGTTTTGTTTTTTTTTTGCCATTTATTTCTTCTTTGGACAATTGTCTAAGTGTTTTGCCCAATTTTAAATCAGGTAGTGTATCTTTTTATTGTTGAGTTGTATGATCTCTTTATATATCATGGATAGTAAGCCCTTATTGGATATGCACTTTCCAAATATTTTCTCCCATTGAGTTGGCTGCCTTTTCACCCTTTTGACACAGTCCTTTGAGGTACAGTAGTGTTTAATTTTGAGGAGGTCCCATTTATGTTTTTCCTTTTGTTTGCTCATGCTTTGGGTGTAAGGTTTAAGAAACTACCCCCTACCACAAGATCTTGAAGATGGTTTCCTACGTTTTCTTCTAGGAGTTTTATGGTCCTGGCTTTTATATTTAGGTCCTCAATCCTTTTTGAGTTAATTTTTGTATAAGGTGTGATAGGGGTCCTCTTTTGGATATGGATATCCAGTTCTCCTAGCACCATTTGTTGAATAGACTGCTCTGGCCCAGCTGTGAGAGCTTGACAGGCTTATCAAAAATCACTTGACTGGAAGCGGCTATGGCTCAATCAGTAGGGCTCCCGTTTGCCATATGGGAGGCCCCGGGTTCGGTTCCCGGGGCCTCCTGGTGAAGGCAAGCCCGCCCGCACGGCGTGGTTAGCTGACCCAGCGAGCACAAGCAGCAAGGGGGGGGATAAATGAATAAATAAATAAAAATCTTAAAAAAAAAAAAAAAAAATCACTTGACTGTAGATGTGAAGGTCTGTTTCTGAGTTCTCAATTCTATTCCATTGGTTAGTCTGCCTTTTTTTTTTTTTTTTAGATTTTATTTATTTATTCATTTATCCCCCCCCCTGCTGCCTGCGCTCGCCGGGTCAGCCAACCACGCCGTGCAGGCGGGCCCGCCCTCACCAGGAGGCCCCGGGAACCGAACCCGGGGCCCCCCATGTGGTAAACGGGAGCCCCACTGATTGAGCCACAGCCACCTCCCAGTCTCTCTGTCTTAATGCTAGTATTATGCTTTTTTTTTTCTTTCAAGCCACTGTAGCTAAGTAATATACTCTAAAGTCAGGAAGTGAGAGTCTTCAACTTTGTTCTTTTTTTAAGGCATTTTTGGCTTTTCAGGGCACCTTACCCTTCCAAATAAATTTGATAATTGGCTTTTTCCATTTCTGCAAAAAAGGCTGTTGGGATTTTTATTGGAATTGTGTTAAATCAGTTTGGGTAGAATTGACATCTTAATGATATTTAGTGTTCCAGCCCATGAACATGGAATGCCCTTCTATTTTATTTCAGCCTTCGGTTTCTTTTTTTTTTTTTTTTTTTTTTTTAAAGATTTTATTTATTTATTCATTTATCCCCCCCTTGCTGCTTGTGCTCGCTGGGTCAGCTAACCACGCCGTGCGGGCGGGCTTGCCTTCACCAGGAGGCCCCGGGTTCGGTTCCCATATGGTAAACGGGAGCCCTACTGATTGAGCCACAGCCGCTTCCCATCAGCCTTCGGTTTCTTTTAGCAATGTTTTGTAGTTTTCTGAATATGGGTCCTCTATGTCCTTAGTTTAAGTTTATTCCTAAATATTTGATTCTTTTAGTTCTGTTATAAATGGATTTTTTTCTGATTTCCTCCTCAGATTGCTCATCATTAGTGTATAGAAACATTGATTTTTGCATATTAATCTTGTATCCCACCACTTTGCTGAACTTGTCTATTAGTTCTGGTAACTTTGTTGTGGACTTTTCAGGATTTTCTAGATATAGGATCATATCATTAGCAAATAGTGAAAGTTTTACTTTTTCCTTTCCTATTTGGGTGCCTTTTATTTCTTTATCTAGCCTAATTGCTCTAGCTAAAACCTCTAGCACAATATTGAATAACAATGGTGACAGTGGGCATCCTTGTCTTGTTCCTGATCTCAGCGGGGAAGCTTTCAGTCTTGAGTATAATGCTAGCTGTAGGTTTATCATATATGCACTTTACCATATTGAGAAAGCTTCCTTCTATTTTATCTTTTGGAGTGCTTTTATCAAGAAAGGATGCTGTATTTTGTCAAATGCCTTTTCTGCATCAATCAAGAGGATCATGTGATTTTTCTTCTGTTTATTAATATGGTTTATTACACTACCTGCTATTATTCTAAGTTCCTGTAATTTCCATCCTAGCTCTCATACTTTGTAGTCGTATGCTTGTTTGCTTGTTTATTGTCTGTATCCTCCACTAGACAGTGTGCTCCCCAGGGGCAGGGACTATATTCATTTTCACCAATGTAAATTTTTTTTTTTTTTTT